>CM076570.1:1031687547-1031779732 GCA_034641835.2 Pinus albicaulis | reverse complement strand
ACTTGTCTTTTAGAATTTCCATCTCACATTAGGAAACCAACCAAGATAAAAAACCCCCAAGATAAATAAAAAACCCAAAAACGACAAAAAGTAAGAGATAAGTTATCTTGCACATATAGTGCGCCACACTTCGTCAGCTTACGAATCCCGGATTGAAAAATTAATGTAGCAATTTAGGAAACACTAAATTGACCAAACAATTATCATGGTTCCTAACCTATGGTCGAATTCTGAATTATTATGGTTCAAAGTTAATGGTCGATTTGTTTTTATCAAAGGTTGGATATGCATATATTATGGAGCAACTATCATAGTATGAATTACATATAATTCAAAGGTTGGATATCAATATTATTGTGCAAAATTATTATACGGACGGAAGGGCGGATGTCGGAGCTCGACCCCATGACCTCCCCCAACCGAGCTCAACCAACTACCAACAAACTTTAGAGAAGTTCTTACAATGTAAATACTTTGGCATATATTTGAGTTAATATTGTTGGAGCAGTGAGGGTAAGGAGGGGCCAGTCCACTCACCACAGGACCTTGCACTATGAAAAAGGTGGAGATTAACAAAAATACGGGGTTTAAATTGTTTAAATGGGTTCAATTAACCCTAACCCAATGTTAAATGCACTTATTCCATATTAATATGGATTGTTGTTAAATGCGTGTTTAGCACTAATACCAAACTTATCCATTAATTAAACTCCAATTAAATTAATTAAACCCGCAATTAATTCGGCAAAAGAGTTAGCACAGTTTTAAAATTGTGGCGGAACTCCAAACTTGGTGGGGTTAACTGGAGTTTCTCCAGTTTTAGTGGAGTTTTTCTAGGAAATATTGAGGAAGTCATAACTTTGGCATATTTTGACCAATTTTGGCTCAAGAAGAGTCATTCCTAGATGATTTTGATGCTCTAAGCATGATGGTGCATGTTGCAGAGGCGTTGGAGCACTTCTGTAAGTGATTTTCCACTTTGAATATTAAATAAACCTAGGGAAACCAGGAGAGGAGGTCATGCCTAGTCCACTTGAAGACCATTTTCAGAGCTTGAAGAGTCTATTTTGAGGTTTTTGGGTCTTATGAATCCAATGGAGTAGGTTGAAAAGCCATTGGAACACTGTAGGTGCATGTAATCATATAATTTACCATTAATTGAAAGAGGGCTAAGCCAATTGAAGTAGGTCCACGGTGATGTATCCCAGGAGGGGTGAACTTCGTTATCAACAATTGTGTAATGTGTTTGTTAGTATGAATCCTTTGTCGAAGTGTATGAAAAAAGACCAATTTAGCTACGCATAACTAATAGCCCTAACATCAAATGTAGTTGCCAATATCTTCAGATCTGCAGTTAGTTGATCAAGACAAGAGCTGCAAAAAACCAGATCTATGCATAGAAAGACATTAAGCAGTAAAAAGAAGGGTTTGCTCCATATATCCAATAGACAAGACAAGAACAAGTTTTGAAAGAATTTTTTTTATTAAGGGCACCTGGGAGGAAAACAAGAAGATGTTTCTAATTCTCCTCAATGGGATGGGTTCTTGGAAGTCCTCAGCACTTCAGATCTAGCATTTCCCTTTCATGTTGGTGTAGAAAACCCAGACAAAGATAGAACTCAAAGGGAGCTCACACAGAAAATAATGGAAAATATGACAATGATAATGGCTCAAAGTCAGACCAAGAGTTTAGATCCAGAGTGATCTAATGGGCAACAAAAGGTGAAGAATGGTAGGAAAAACCCTCCTATTTATAACAAAATATTGGGTCATTCTAGATCTTGGTGCATGATTAAAATAATGTTAACCAAATCTAGATCCACCTTTTATGGAATATTTTATTATATTTGTTGGAGGGAAAAAGTATTTGACTTGGGTCAAATCACTTTATTTGTAAATAATAAATAAATAAATGATTTATTTATCATTTTAAGGAATTGGTTGAAAGATAATCAAATAAATAATGATTTATTTAATTATTTATGGGTGATTTAGTCATATTTAACAAGGAATATTATTTAAATAAGATTTAAATAATTATTCCTAGAAAATAATAAGATAAATATAGATTTATCTAATTAATTTCTTTGTTTTGGGTTAAACATGATGAGGAATAATAATTAAATTATTGTTTAATTAATTATTCCATGAGGAAAATCAAACAAATATAGATTTGTTTAATATTTCCTTTTGGGGTTTCTTGTTTAGACCATAAACAACCTAATAAATGTGGTTTATTAAGTTATTTTACATAGTGAAAGCAATTTTACTTAGGTTAAAATTGGTCTTACATGGTGTACTTGGGTCCATCTAATGATAATAGGTTAGATGACCAAAAAATGGTGTAACAGATTGCCCCCCAGCGTGCGAGTGTTAGGAGAAAATCGTATGACCGAAGTACGTTGTAAGAACTCAATCAGCAGACATCAAGAGGGAAGTCAGAGAGAGAAATGTGAGGTAGACTAAGGTGCTGAAGAACTAGACCCTGAGGAGACGAGACTTACAGGTGCAACAAGTCTCTTTTTATGAGAGGGTACATGTGCTAAAGGCGGCGGGGGAGGCATACCTATGCCCGCCGAGACAAAGTACAAAAGAATAGTGTGTCCAGTAAACAAGGGACCGAAACATAAAGTACAACCGGCATAAACATGAGCCGGATAAAAATACAATGAGGGATCCCATATACATGCTGTGCCTGGGATAACAGCCAGGACTTATACAATAATATCTGAGTACATGAGATACAAATACAACCCAAATGCCCCCTATACACGGGGAAGGGCTCACAAAATCTGACTGATACATGCAAATCAAAGAGGCGCTGTAAGTGGCTAAGGCCAACATCATCAAATATCTGGAGCTGCATCGAAGGCTGCAAGGAGGAGGTCATTCGGGCATGTGGGGGGCTACCTGCAGGGCCACCCCCTCATGAGGTTTGAGACATCTCACACACACTCGGGAATCATCAAGAGCTGCTGCTGCATCACTGAACCATCGAGTATACGGATCTCAATCATGCTGAAAGGAGCTGGAGTGGAGAAACAATCAAGTCAAGGGAAATGAGAGATCCCTTTGCCTGATCCGAGGCACCGAACAAGAGTGGAAGTTGGAACCAAGGTACACCACCCTCTAGACATGTTACCGGAACGAAGGAGGCGGTGTCGACGAAGGAGGTCCACCATAGGTGAGGCAATGAGAGATCCTCAAATAAGGCACGAGAGAAAATAGTAGAGCGACGGACAGACTAATACCAATGATGATGGTGGAATGGAGGGGACTGAGTAGCGAATGGACGACTTCCCTTGCTAGAGCATAAAGGGCATGAATGACATGGCAGCTATAATTTATTAGCAAGATTGGGAGAGTCCAATCACAGAGTTAACATCATTTCAACCAAACTTTGGGATTCTAGGATCTAGCCCTCCTGAATCCGGAGAGGGATCTCTCCAATATGTGCAAAGATGGATATTGTCTTTGAAAAGCTTAAGGTAATGATACTAGGCTAGTTATGAAGGCCACGGGTTTTGTTTTGTTTTGGATGGTTGAGCATGAAATGTTACTTGAGGGGAAAGTCCTAAGTGCAAAGTTTCAAAAGTGAGAAGTTGCAAGCAAATAGAACAGTTTTGGCAGATAGATAGATATAACGCTGGTTTTTAGTCCATTGGGCTATGGAGCCATATCTGAGCTTTAATTGAACAACAACATCAAGTGTGATCCAAGGGGAAAGTCATCTATGTCTAAGGATCTCTTTAAAGTTTGATTTATGAAATGGAGTGATACATCAAGGAGGGGAATTAAACAGATGCAGAACGAAGAGTAGCCTAGGATCTGATAAGTACTTTTAAACCAGTCAGCCTTTGACAAACACTTAAGAAGGACACGAAATCAGAATAGGATCTGGTAAGTACTTTTAAACCAACCAGCCTTTGACGCACTTCCAATAGAAAACATACAAAACAAGGGGAAACACAAAGATAACACAGAATGGTCTAAGATCTGGTAAGTGCTTCTAAACTAGCCAGCTTTTAACACATTCCAAGGGAAACAATCAGTTATTTATGCAGACAAGTCTGGGACCAGGGCTAACCATATCTTCCTTCAGTTCATCTTCACATAACATATACTGAAAGTAACATTCAGGAATAATATTCAGCTAGAACGATAAAACGAGGGAACGCCAGCATTCTCATGCCTAAACTGAATTAAGTCATTCCTAAATAACACAGATTGGAAGAAAACATTCAAATAAAGATTTCTCAGCCAGAGAAGGTTACTGAAATACAGCAGGTCCTAACCCTGTTTAAATTGTTCTTTACAGTGGAAAATGAAACAACATGAAAACAGAAATAAAATAACAAGTTACAAATGAGAATAACATCACTGTCAATATAGACCAGGATCCCAAGAAACAGCTTTTATATTGATGTCAAACCAGTTACAATCTTCAAGTCCAATGTTTCAGTTCAGCAATCATCTTCACTATTCAACCTAACTACTCTAGCACAAAAAGAGCTTCAAGGGCCAGTGAACACTATGTACAGATAGAAGTCTCGGCTCAAGTGTATTTCAAAGTTCTGCAACCAACAATTTCTCATCTTATGTAGAAGTACTTATAGGAAGATGAGGAGGTGAGATTTTAACAAAATATCTCAAGGACAATTAATGCAGAGTGAAGACTTCTCGGCCCTTTGAGAGGCTCGAGGGAGAAATTTACAGGTGGATCACTACATTAACTGTTTCACAATAAATATCAAAGCTCGGTGGAAGCTTTGTTTGACTTTGAGGCTCTGTGCATGTTTTGGAGTAACTCTGCAGATATTTATTCATTGGTTTCCTTGCAGAAGTAACTCCCTAGCTGTGCTGGAGGCGGATATCTGATTTTCTTCAATAACTCAGCCTCTTTTTGAATGTTTTGAGGCAACAGGTGGCTCGGTGGTAGCTGAGGAATCAATTTGCCCCAGATGTGGCGGTGGAGGCTTTCTATCTGATAAAACACTTTAGATTTTCCTTTAATATGTGTTTTAGATTGGGGATTAGGCTTTTGATAACTGTCTTAGCCATAATCCCCATAAAAACTGTCTTCAATCTTCATCTGCTGTGCTTTATTCTCAAAACTGATACTCTTTAACTGTGTTTGATTTAAAACAGTGTCTTGTCGATGTGCAGACCCACGCTGGGCTTTACGGCATCAATACTCATAGAGTACTGACGAAACATGGAATAGAGCCCCGTGAATGGCTTCTTTTAAGATAGCTCGAAGGCACAGGAAACGTCTTTCCCATCCCTCGGCTTTCCTTCATTCTATAATGGAAAATCATTAAAACATCTGCAAAACACAACAACAATTAAGAAATCCTGCGGGAATAGGTTTAAACTGCTTCGGATGGCGGGGGAGGAGCGTAGCCGTCGGATGAAGGCAACCAACGGTGGAGATCTGCATAGAAAGGCAAAAAGGATAGCGGGAGAAGAATAAGGAGGAGCAGTTTTGGACCGTCCGATCTGGACACGTGGACGGTCCAGATCTAATCGGAGGGTCTCAATCGGGGGCAGCAGAAAAGGGGATGCGATTGAACTTCCAGTGCGATTAAGCGCTGGCCGTTGATCTGCAGATCAGATTGACGGCGGAAAATGAATCGGCGGGTTTTGAAATGGCGGTAGGACTTGCGATCGGAGGGAATAAGGGCCGTTGGATAGGCGGGAAATGGACGGTCCAGATTTAATCGGAGGATCGCAATCGGGGAGGTCACAAAACAACATGCGATTTGAAACTTGCGATTGAGCGCTGGCCGTTGATCTGAGGACCAGATCAACGGCAGGAAATGAATCGGAGGGATCACAATCAGAGGTCGCAGAGATGGGCATGCGATTGCGTAACAGGGAAAAGTTGCGATGCGATTGTGCGCGGACCGTTGGATCGAAGGACTAGATCAATGGTCATGATTGCTTCGACCTACGTACTGGCAGAAAAAACCTTTAAACATATGAAAACCAAAGTTTTGTAATAAAAACAAGTTATAATGGTTTGGGCGGAAAATATATAAGTTAAAGGGAAAAAGGCGCCCGATTGCGGGGCCGGTGGTTTTCATGGAATATAACATGCCCGGGAGTATAAAGACAAGGGCCAATCGCAATCGGGCCATTGAGCCTGGTCTTTCCGATCAACCCATTTGTGTTGTTTCCGATTTCGATTAGCGCCAAAAAACTTTGGCATTTGGTTTTAACGTATGGGCATGTGGGGGGAAGTGGTTTAGGACTTAGCCCAAGGGGCTCAGGTCCATAGCAATAAAACTTTGAATTTTTATGAGAAATTTCAAGGATTAAAATGGATTTGGGGGTTCCGAAATAGTTAAAAAGTGAGTTTTTAACTATGAAAGGGGAATTTTTCATAAATGGAGGGAGAACTTATGAAAAGTAGAGGAATAATTTGGAGAAAAAAGGGAAGAAAATGATGGCTTCTTCAGCAGTTTGTTATACGAAATCAGCAGATTTTTCTGAGTAAAAAATGGGACAACAAATGAGGATTTTGGACAGAGGCATGAAGCCTAGAAGGAGTCTTCAAGAGCCAACAATTTTTAGTGATAAAATTTGTTCCTTGGAGGCTCAAAAAGATCTTAGCCACCTTTTGGTGTAACAAAATATTATAGGTGGCTAACAACAGCGACTGACACAATATCATCAGGGATAAGGGACAGTGGGACTAAAGGCCGTAATGTGCGACACAAGAGAGAAACCAAGCAATGAGGGATGGAGGACTATAGCGGGGTACAAAGGGACTTGGGATAGACTCCACGAATGCGATGATGACTCCACTTGGATGCTCTAAACAAGGGCGACTCGATGGTGATGCCACACAGTAGAGGTCCAATGGGGGACCATGAAAACATGAGTACAAGATGGTAACTCACGACGAAAATCAACACGAACAAAGACAAGTAAGGAGGCAAAGTGGTGCCCCAAGTACAAGTGTTGTAAGTAAAGAAATGCGATTTTAATGAGAGGGGAAGTGACCCGTCTTGGAAAAAATGTGTCCTGGTGAAGTATCAAATCACAAAAACAAAAAAGATGCTGGCTATCTAAAAGAAAATAAAACATGCATTTCAGAAGGGAAATGCTAAGGGTAATATTTATTAAGATAGAGTGCATTATGAGGATTAGGAAGGGGATTGCCTTCGAAATCCTCTAAGAGGTATGCCCCCTTACCGAGATCCTTACTGATGATGTAAGGGCCTACCCATAATGAGTCGAACTTCCCATGACCAAGGACATCATGGGCCTAGTCATAAACTAGAACAAGGTCACCTTCGTGAAAAGTACGAGGCTGGACTTTTCTGTCATACTGAGCTTTGGTGCATTTCTTGGCCGCTTCCATGGTTTTCAAGGCAACACGACGGTCTTCGGAGGCGCGCTCAAGCATGATAAGTCGTTGTTCTAGAGGTTGGGTGTCAGGGAGAAGTTCAATGGCCAGATGCAGGGAAGGAATTTCACACTCGATCGGTAAGACTGCCTCCTCTCCAAAAACGAGGTGGAAAGGAGTAAACCCGGTGGTGGTTTTAACAGAAGTTCGATAAGCCCACAAAGCAGGGAAGAGCATAAGATGCCAGTTGGTTTTGTGCTTATTCACCGTTCGTTGAAGCATAGTCTTGAGGATTTTGTTGACTGCTTCAACTTGGCCATTACCTTGGGGGTAATAGGAGGAGGAATATTGGTGCTCAAAACCCAACAGTGAGGATAGATCACGCCATATCTCATCTTCAAAATGTCGGCCGTGGTGGGAGACCAGTTGTTTCGAAACCCCAAATCGAGCGATAACGTGGTTAAAGAAAAAGAAGGTTGCGGTAGCTGCCGTGTTGTTAAATGTTGGCATAGCCTCGGCCCATTTTGTGAAATAGTCGACCACCACGATGATATATTTATGGTTACCAGCGGATGGTGGGCGACACTCCATAAAGTCGATGGCCCATTTACAAAAGGGACCAGTTGAGACGACCGGATGGAGGGGAGCTGGGGGAGCTCGCGCCTTAGGGGTGAAATGTTGGCAATTGAAACAGTATTTGACTGCTTCAATGCAATCACTGAAGAGGGAAGGCCAGAAATACCCAGCGTGCATGAATTTTTAGGCAGTAGCAAGACCGGAGAGGTGGCCACCGCAAGCACCGCTATGGCAGGCATTGAGGACTTGTTCAATTTCAGTGTGCGTGAGACAACGACGAAGGACAGTATCTATACCGCGATGATAGAGGTTGTCATCGATAAGAAGGTAGCGAGGAGCCTGGTGTCGGATACGTCGTCGAGCATCACGATCAAGGTGAAGAGCGAACTTTTGGGTTCGCAAGTAAGTGAGGATATCGCCGTACCAAGGATCGTCCGAAGTAATGGCGAATAAGTGCTCATCAGGGAAATCATCATTAACTGGAGGATCTTGTGTTCCGGTAGGTAATTCAGAAATGAGTTCAGCAAGGGCTAAACCTTTCTTACTTTTTGGTGTGACAAATTCAAGGTCGAATTCTTGAAGGATGACGACCCAACGGGCGTACTTCCCAGTGAGAATGCGGCGACTCAATAGGAAAGCCATTGGGTTGGAATTAGTCACAACCTTGGTGGAACGCATGAGGATGTAATGACGAAGTTTTTGGACTGAGAACACAACAACCAACGCTAGTTTTTCTTCATGTGAGTAGGAAACAGGAGGCCCTACTAGGTTCTTACTGACGTAGTAGATCACATGCTTGATACCATTGTCATCTTCCTGGATAAGAACTCCAGCGACCGAATAGGTGGAAGCGGAGATGTACAGGATGAAGTCCCTATCAAAGTCGGGAGGGCGGATCAAGGGAGCGGATGTGAGAGCCTGCTTGAGGGCATCGAAAGACTCATGAGCATAGGTATCCCAAAAAAATGGGATATTGGATCGGAGGAGTCTAAGGAACCCATGTGCGGTGGTGGCATAGTCAGGGACGAACCGACGAAGAAAATTAGCTTTGCCTTGGAGACTTTGGAGCTGGTGTAGGGTACGTGGAATGGGAAGTTCAAGAATGGCTTGAACTTTCAAAGGGTCAAGAGTGATACCATCCTTAGACACTATGAAGCCTAAGAGACGGCCGGTGGGAACGCAAAAGACGCATTTCAATGGGTTAAGGCGGATATTATACTTGCGACATCGGAGAAAGACGGTACGTAGATCGTGGAGGTGCTGCGCCCGATGCTTAGAACGCGCAGTGAGGTCGTCTAAATAAGCAAGGATAATATGAGCTAAGTCATGGAAACAATAAGACATGGCCCGTTGAAAAGTGGCGCCGGCGTTTTTAAGGCCGAATGGCATGACCCGATAAGAAAAAGTTCCCCACGGACTGATGAACGCAGTTTTAAGTTGGTCAGCAGGACGGATAATGATTTGGTTGTATCCAGAGAAACCATCCATAAAGGATAGAACCTCATGCCCCGCACACTCATTAATGATTTGGTCGATAAATGGTGTGGGGAAGTTGTCTTTGGGACAAGCTTTGTTCAAGTCGCGAAAGTCCGTGCAGACACGGATGGTGCCTTGTTTCTTGAGGACGGGAACCGGGTTGGACACCCAAGTGGTGTATTCAATAGGATAAATGAAACCAGCCTGCTTGAGCTTATCAATTTCGGCTTTGATAGCATCACGTCTAGAAGGATTAATGGGTCTCAACTTTTGTCAGACTGGGTTGGCATCGGGCCATGTGTCGATATGATGCTTGACGATGGTGGGATCGAGCCCAGGCATTTCGGAGTAGGACCAGGCGAAAATATCGCGGAATTCTTTGAAAAGCTTAGTGTAAGCTTTGATTTATTCTGGGGTGCATTGGGCGCCCAAGGTGATATATTCTTCGATTCCTGATTTGACCAAAATGTCAATTTTAATGGTAGGAGAGATGTTTGCCATGTTTCCTTCTTCGAAAGCATCAGGTGCAGAGATGGGATTTTTGAACCAATTGACTGCATTGGGAATGAAGTCTTTGGTTTCCACAGCATATTGGTCATGGGACTGCTGTGGGAGGAAGTATGCGCGATGGTGCATATCATCCCACGGAAAGTCAGGGTTGGTCATGGCTTCCATAATGTCTTCATCGGACTGGAAGATGGGAAGACTGGAGGAAGGAGGATCACCCGATGATCTAGTGATGTGTGACTGGTCATCTTGTGGAGAAGGGCTCACATGCGCAACGTCAACAGATCCAAGGTCACTAAGGGGGAACCGAGAGTGTCTGCAGGTCGAAGGTTAGGTGAATTATCTCTCAAGGATGACGTTAGGTACAAAATGGTGATCGAAGGCTCTGTTGGTTCGATAGCGGGAGGAGGAATGTGAATGGGAGTAGGAATATCCTCACGTCCTGTCGAAGTAGAACTCGTAGACAAGTGAGAAGGTATCTTGTCATGCGTAGCCTTGAATTGGAGGTACGTGTCTAAGGAGGAACGATACTCGTCAAGGCAGGGACAGAGGTGGGTGTAATGGCCATGGAAATCGCAAAAAGCACAAGGGTGATTTGTGCGCAAGGTTTTGAGTTTCGGGATAGAATCCGGGATAGTGACATAGACTTCAGGGATATCAGAGTCGGGAAACGTCTCGTTGACCAGGATCTTGAGGTGCGGAAATTCAGGACACGTATGGGTGGCGTGACCGACAATATCGCACAAAGCGCACTGGATAGCGTGCTTTGGCGGTCGAGGAGGGGTAGGGTTTGTCGAGGCGACTTGGTCCTGATTGGTTGCCCCCTTGCGAGCTTTGCCTTTCTTTCCTGGGGATGTCACCACAGGGGCAGGGTCTTGGGGAGGTGCGGGGGGCCTGGTGGTAACGGAGGAAGCGAGGGGGACCGGTTGAACCGGTGTCAAAGCAAGGTAGGGTTTGGGGTGACTGGGTGGGGTAGCGGCTGGAGGGTCAAGGTACCAGACGGGTAGACCCAGGGTCAGGTTAGGGAGAGAGAGGGTGACCATGAAGGGGACCGTATAGACTCTGGGAGGGGGAGCCAAGAAAGGTATTTGACCAGCGGGATAATGACCAGGAGGGACGGCTCCGAGATGGTTAAGGCCTGGGAGAACTGATGCAGGGGGATAAAGGGGTTCAGGGATACCAGCTGTAGGAGAAGAGCCAGAAGGAGGAGGTCCGGGTGGCAGAGATGAAGGGCTAAGAGCGGGTTGCGGTGGGCGAGGTTGGATCTGAGGTTGCTGACTAGCCAAGGCGGGTTGCTTAAGGGCAACCCGAGATGATTGCATCATGCAAACATTTGATAAGCTGGGATCAGAGATATGAGGAGGGGGGAGACCAGGAAAAGTTCCAAGCGGGGAGGAATCTTTGTAGACGCCGGGGGAGACACATGTCAAGGAATCGATGGTTTTTTTATTGGCTACAGAAGAGATGGTCGTCTCCGGGGAGGTCTGAGACGGTGGCTCATGGTAAGTCAACTGGTCAATGGTGACTATCTTTCTATTGTGAGGAAAAGACATCTTGCGAAAAACTGCGGATGGGACAGCAGACATGGCATAGGTGTAGTTTCGCCCCAATAGAATGTTGTAGTCTAGCGGGGCGTCGATGACTTCGACGTCAACGCAAACGGTCTTACCGGCAAGGGTGATAGGACAATTGCGAAAACGGCCAATGGGCTGGGAGGCGTGGCTGTCCCATGCTCGAAGGGTGATCGTGGAAGGGGCCAACTCAGGAGATCCGAGTTGCTTCCAAACCGAAGCGGACATCACACAGGTGGATGCCCCCTCATCAATTATACACCGAGAAACGTTGGAATTCCGGATTTTGACTGAGATTTGGAAGGTGACGGAAGCAGGAAGAGGGGGATGTTCTGATTAATGGGCGTCGAAAAAAATCATTTGGTCATCAGCAGGATCTACAGTGCCCATGGCAGATAGCAAAGCCTTCTTTTGGGAAGGGCACGACTGGAGGAGTTCCAACGTGGAAATGGCAGCAGGAGATTGCGCCAAATCATCTACTATGCTATACGAATGAGTAGCTCGACCAGAAGCAGCATTTCGACGTAACAGTCCTTTAGGAATCCTGGTATGGACCTCAACTTTGGGTTGAGGGATATGTAAGGGACCACTGGATGTCGAAAGAGGCTCTGTAGGACCGGAAGAAGGGGACTCGGGGGCAGACTGAGCGGGAGGCTTGGGGTACTGGCGAGACCGAGTTTGGAGGTGAAGGTCGACGATTGTGGAAGGATCAGAGTTCATCATGAGGATCTGGTAATCGGAGGAACCAAACAGGGAAGGTGGAGTGGCGACCTGTCCGTTAGGTGGTTGGGTAGCCACGAATCCTTGCTGAGGGAAAGGATCAGTAAACACAGTTGGTTGAGTAGTGGCCACATTAGGGGGAGCATGAGGGGAGGCCTGTTGTCCTCGCAATGTGGCTTGAGACTCCCACATCTGCCGCATCTGTGGTAAGAGGGGACAATCGTGAGTGTAATGACCATAAACACCGCAACACGAACAAAGCTTATTTGTGTGAAGAGGTCTGTCCGGCATGGGCTGAGTGCCCTGTTGTTGGTTAGCAATGTTAGGGTCAAGACCTTGAGGATTGGGTCCACGAGTACCAGGGGCAGATTGGTTTGAATTGCCTCTCCTCCTTCTTTGAGAAGAAGGGGGATTAGTCGCACCCTGCTATGCAAATACTTGCTCTGGAGGGGGCTGTAGGTTCTGTTGCGGGGTTGGAGGAGGCAAGGGAGATGGAAGTGCATATGCTGGAGGAGCTGGCGCACCAGGCTGCGGATAAGGGTAATGGTTAGGTTGGGCAAAATTGAGGTAAGCAGGAGGTTGGGCAAAAGGATGAGGCATGCCGTATCCTAGATACATGCTACCTGGAGGGGGAAAAGTGCTAGAGGTGCTGGCCCCTCCCTGAGGGAGACCATAGCCCATAGGAGGTTGAGCATACGGATGAGAAAAGGCTCCAACGATACCGTCGGTGGAATGAGATGCCCTCGGGGTGTTAGTGCTTCCGGGCCTAGAGAGGTCAGGAAGGACGGTATAAACATAACCAGACTGAGCATAGATCAGGTCATATTTCAAGGCTATTTGGAGGGCGGCTTCTTCGGTTTGAGGGAAATGGGAGGCGACATCTTTGCCAATGGGAGCTAAGAGAGTGCGAAGGAACCAGTCCATATAAACTCAATCTTCGAAGGGGGGAGCTCGACATAAGCTTTGTCTTCGTCGCCATTCCTGGACATAAGTGGAAAGGCGGGTCGAAGAGGTTTGCTTAAAAGAGGTCAAAAGCTCCATACCAGTATCGTATCGGAGAGGGAGCTGGAAATAAGATAAAAAGGTTTGGGCAATGGTCGCAAAGGTGGTATGGGAAGAGGTGGCTTGGTCAACATACCATTTGGAAGCTTCATCGGTAAGCGTGCGTTGGAACAAGCGAAGACGGATGGAATCATCGGTAATGGAATTGGAGGAACACCACATGTGGAAAGATCAGACATGGTTGGTTGGATATTCTCCAGCAAGGCCTTCGAACTTAGGGATGTCGGAGGGGAGCTTGGTTGGCATAGTAGGCCAACCAACATCGTGGCAGATAGGGTCACTGATCAACTGATTGAAATCGGGGAAGCTGAGACCTGCGATGTACGGTAGCAAGGGTGCGGCCGAGGTAGTTCCTGTGGCGGTTCCGCTAGTAGCAGTTCCGGCATTAGGGCCGGGAGTACCGCTAGCGTTAGGCCCTGGACTAGACATAATGAAGGTGACAGGGGGAGAACCAAAAGTAAAAGGAGAACCCAATGAATCAGAAGAGGAGTCGGAATGCGGAGTCGGAGGAGGACTGGCTCGACGACGGCGGGACGGAGCAGATCGATTGACCAGAAACTGAGGGTAAAGGCCAAGAAGTCTCCGGGAAGCGCGCCTTGGGGGCGCAATGATGGCAACACAAACACGACACGAGGGGAAGAAGAACGACTGACAGAGGAAGGGAGGTGCAGAATCAAGTGATTACAATGTCGAGACAAGGGCAAAAAGGTGTAGTGTCAATTGATTTTAAAGTCTTTGCCTGGCGGTGTAAACCAAGCTCTTCTTCGCTTAGGGTGAGTGTGTGGCGTGCGTTAATTTTAATTTTTAAACCCTTTTTGTTTTGAGAGCAAGAGAAAAAGTGTGATGCGTAACTGAAAATAATGCTGTAAAAACAATATATAATGATGAAATAACAGAAAATTAATAGCTACTAGTGCATCGATTGAACCCAAGAAGGCGGGTCTCTCAAAACTAATCTAAAAGAGGGAAAAAATCTAGTCAAAACACACTAAAAAGAGGCCAATAGATCTAGGGTCGAAAGGGACAGGGATCTAAAGGAGAAAGCTGCTAAAAAGAGGTGCAGATCACAGCCAAGAGGCAGAGGCAAGGTGGCTGGAAAAAAGGAGGAAATCAGCAAAAAGGGGAAAGGACATGGAGAGGGTCCTAAAGGGAGGTCCAAACAAAACTACAAGAGGTGATTTGAAAGGAAGAAGAGCTAATTTAAAGGGATCTGAGGATGAGGTATCATATCGGAAAAAGGGAAGGCTGAAACTCTGAAAAAACAGACCCCTAAAACAGCTAAAAATCTTCCACCAAAAGTGGAGGGTACTGAAGCCCTAGGGGGCTAGGTTCCCACTTAGATGAGCAAAACAGATCAGAAACAGGTCCAAACGGGCTGAGACAGAGGCTGGAAAACCCTTACATAAGCCTTAGCAAAACCCAGAAAAATTGCAGAAAAAAGCACAGGTCGCAGGGTCTGAAGGTCTGTTTTCCTGTTCAGGTCACAGAAAAGGGGCTGAAAAGTGCGACCTGGAGTCCAGGTCACATTTTTTGGGCTGAAAAGTGCGACCTCCAACTCCGGTTGTCTCGGCGGCAGATTTGCGGAAAAGTTGCCGTCTCAGTTGTGGCTGATGTCTGTCACCTGCGCAATAGGGCCAGAAACACGCGGAAGTTAGAAATTTTAATGTTTTAGGGTTTTATAAGTGAAAAAAAGCATGAAAATAGGAAAAACAAAAAGCTGAAAAGAAACCCTAGGGTCTGAAGTAGCTGGATATGCAGGAATATGAAAAACGACAGCGGTCGTAATTGAAAACCCGTGTGGAGTCGCCAATTGTTAGTATGAATCCTTTGTCGAAGTGTACGAAAAAATACCACTTTAGCTACGCATAAATAATAGCCCTAACATCAAATATGGCTGCCAATATCTTCAGATCTGCAGTTAGTTGATCAAGACAAGAGCTGCAAAAACCAGATCTATGCATAGAAAGACATTAAGCAGTAAAAAGAAGGGTTTGCTCCATATATCCAATAGACAAGACAAGAACAATTTTGAAAGAATTTTTTGTATTAAGGGCACCTGGGAGGAAAACAAGAAGATGTTTCCAATTCTCCTCAATGGGATGGGTTCTTGGAAGTCCTCAGCACTTCAGATCTAGCATTTCTCTCTCCTGTTGGTGTAGAAAACCCAGACAAAGATAGAACTCAAAGGGAGCTCACACATCAAATAATGGAAAATATGACAATGATAATGGCTCAAAGTCAGACCAAGAGTTTAGATCCAGAGTGATCTAATAGGCAACAAAAGGTCAAGAATGGTAGGGAAGACCCTCCTATTTATAACAAAATATTGGGTCATTCTAGATCTTGGTGCATGATTAAAATAACGTTAACCAAATCTAGATCCACCTTTTATGGAATATTTTATTATATTTGTTGGAGGGAAAAGGTATTTGACTTGGGTCAAATCCTTTTATTTGTAAATAATAAATAAATAAATGATTTATTTATCATTTTAAGGAAGTGTTTGAATGATAATCAAATAAATAATGATTTATTTAATTATTTGTGGGTGATTTAGTCATATTTAACAAGGAATATTATTTAAATAAGATTTAAATAATTATTCCTAGAAAATAATAAGATAAATAGAGATTTATCTAATTAATTTCTTTTTTTGGGTTAAACATGATGAGGAATAATAATTAAATTATTGTTTAATTAATTATTCCATGAGGAAAATCAAACAAATATAGATTTGTTTAATATTTTCTTTTGGGGTTTCCTGTTTAGACCATAAACAACCTAATAAATGTGGTTTATTAAGTTATTTGACATAGTGAAAGCAATTTTACTTAGGGTAAAATTGGTCTTACATGGTGTACTTGGGTCCATCTAATGATAGTAGGTTAGATGACCAAAAAATGGTGTTACAGTGTTTGTTGTTTGTTATTTCTCTGCAATTTAATTGTTGTATGTGTGATTTTAACAACTATTTTACTTAATGAATTTCTCATAAAAGACACTAAAACTTGACACATAAACCCTCACCCTCACATAATTGGCTAATTTGAGACAATCCTAAACACATTTATTTTTAATTGATGAGGGAGCTACCACAACAAAACTAGTTTGCCCATATTCATATCGGGATCCTTTGAAGGTCCTTTTGAGTGGATTGAGAATTATTTTTTAAACTTATTTGACTTTCCAATGCAAAATTTGACCTTGAATTTGATTCTTTCTAGGAAAATGGATTCTTTCTCTTTAATCCTTGAGTGTCTACTTGTCAAGTAGCCCTTTTCTTCAACACCTTAGATTTGATACCGTGTTGAGAATTTGGTAGGGCTAGGTTTAATCACTACAAGGAAAAGACCCTCTAGCAGATGTTTTTGAGGAACCCCTTATAAAAAAACCCCAGGCATCCATTTCTAGCGGAGGTTACTAGAGGAGGTTGGCGGGCGGACGTGTTTGCAGATGTATTTTTTACGGTGCACTTATCATCGTAAAACACACCGGTGCATTCAACATGAGAAAGCACCGGTGCACACAAAACAATGGCACACTGGACACTGTGAGCTCCGTACACACCCGCCCAGTGCGTTTCATTTTTGTAGTGCACCGGGCCTTTACAACACATCCGCATCAGTGCCTCATAAAAATCGCGCTAAAAAAGAAACTACTGGGTGCAGAATGAAGAAAACGCACCGGTGCTCCCATAAAATCCACGCACCGGAATGGGGTTAAATAAAAAAAAAAATACGGCCAAAAAACTACACAAAACATTGGCACACCGGACACCGTGCGCTCTATACACACCCGCCTAGTGCGTTTTATTACTGTAGCACCCTGGTGCTTTACACAGAATCCACACCAGTGCCTCATAAAAAGCGTGCGAAAATAGAAACCGTCGGGCGCGGAATGACGAAAATGCACCAGTACGCCCAAAAACCCCGTGCACCAGAATGGGATTAAATAAAAAAAAATTACAGCCAAAAAACCACACAAAACATTGGCACAACAGACACTGTGCACTCCGTACACACCCGCCCAATGCATTTTATTACTGAAGCGCCCTGGTGCGTTACAAAGCATCCGCACCAATGCCTCATAAAAAGCACGCGAAAACAGAAACCGCCCAACACGGAATGACGAAAATGCACTGGTACGTCCATAGAAACCCGCGCACCAAAAGGGGGTTAATAAAAAAAAATTAGGGCCAAAAAATCGCACAAAACATTAGCACACCAGACACCATGCACTTCGTACACACCCTTCCGGTGCGTTGTATTACTATAGCGCATCAGTGCTTTACAGATTGTCCGCATTGGTGCCTCATAAAAAGTGTGTGAAAATAGAAACTGCCCGGTGCGGAATGAAGCAAACGCACCGGTGTGCCTATAAAATCTCGCGCACCGAAACAAGGTTAAATTAAAAAAAAATTACGACCAAAAAACCACATTTTTCACTTTTGTCAGTGCTATAGAGCTCTTAAACACTGGTGCAATTTATCCTTGTCTGAGGTGCCCTGACATCGGTGCTCCCATTTCACTCATTGCATGCACTACTGCTATGCATTGCCCACCAATCTCCAGCTTGAATTTTTCAAAACGGTGGACAAATTTTACTTTTCAAATTCTACAACTAATATGCCTCCTCGATGAGCAAATGTACAATTATTTTTCTTGTTTTTCCATAATTAAACCTTCTAGCATATTAGAATTTAAAATAACCTTAAAATTAACCATTTAAAAGGAAAACAAAATTGTTGCGCGGTACGCTCGAGCCATTCGGCTCACACCGATTTGTGGTGCTTCCTGTAAATTTACAAGCCACACCGCAGCCGGTGCTAATGGTATCCGCACCGATTTCGGGGCAATACCGATAGGCGCACCATGTTATTTTAATTTTATTTTTAAAAGTGTTGTGCGCTTGTTTACCAGGCCGCACTGTTGACAACGTGGAATAGCGACAACACGGTGTGTTGACTAAATTATCTGCCCCAGGGTTGGTAGTTTTATAAATGCACCGTGTTGCCACTATTCCACATTGTCAATGGTGCGGCCTAGTAAACCGGTGCTAACGGTATCCACACTAGTTTCGGGGTTGTACCGAAGGCGCACCGTGTTATTTAATTTTTTTTTTTAATTGTGGTGTGGTCAGTTATCCAGCCACACTGTTGAACTAGTGGAATAGTTGCGATGCGGTGCGTTGATTAAAATAGCAGCCCCGGGGCAGCTATTTTTGTCAGCGCACGGCTTTCCGTATTTCATCTAGGTCAACGGTGTGGCCTTGTAAAAGGCTGTACCTTTCACTATGTCACGATGGCAGGAGGTCGGTCCGCTGACTTAATTATATGCCCTGGGCATAGAGTTTCATCAGCGCACCGCCATCTTGACATCGTACATAGTCAACGGTGCACTATAAATTCTTCTGGAGCACCATTGTCAAGGCGCTTAAAATTATTAGGTGCACCGAGATCGGTGCGCTCCAAAGAAAGATGCACCGGTACCAGTGCATGACTATGTTTTCAATGCACCGACTGTTTTTTTATTTTGTTTTAAAAAAAAATTTATATATGTATATTTCTAAATACATGTCTCATTTAATAAAAAAATTGTGTTTAATATGTCAATCATTCAGAGACATGAAAGGAGAGAAGAGGGGGAACAACAACAACAACAAGCGGAGCAATATAACATGGTTCGCCTATGGGAGGCACGAGAGAGGGAGAGAGATGCATACCCTCGCCCTATTACAGCACCTACGTAGGGGATCCTAAGGCAGGTAGGTCTCCTCAAGTTCTATGAGGAGGTTACTTCCCTGAAGGGCCATAGTTTGTTTTCAAGACTTCTTATCCGAAGGTGGAATGCCCAGCAACAGGCTTTTCGGGTTGGTATCAACCAGTGGTACACGCCCACTAAGGAGGATATACATTTCATTACAGGGCTATCGAGGAGAGGGGTGGATTTTCCCTCGTTCCCAGAGGTTTCAGCTGGCTGTGTAGTAGGGAGTCAGTTAGTTTACTCGCAAAAATACATTAGAGAAAATGTACTGTCTCCTGTAGAGTTTAGGGTTGCTGGTGGTGAGTTACGTATTGGTGCATTTGGAAGGGAGGAGGTGCAGTGTCTCTCACTTATCATTTCGACCATTTCGCACAACACTAGTGACAGGCAACACATTAGTTTCCTGCTTCTATATTATGTTGATTCTTTAGTACAAGAGCCATGACTTGTCAGGTGGTTTGCCATTTTTTTGCGGCAGTTCTGTACAACTTTAGATAGATGTCATGCTCATGCACAAGGGAGGGTGAACTTCCCTTTTGCTTTAGAGCTTTTTTGTTTATTTTTTTAGAGATTTCCAGAGACGAGGCCTATTTTTCTTCGGCAGCCTCGTAAGACAACGTTTGAGGCATGTATGCACATGTGGGGGCAGATGATGACCAAGAGGAGTGACACTGAGTTTTTCGCGAGGATATCACAGGATGCACTGGAGTTGGTAGCCAATATTGATAAGCATCCCTTCTTTATGGTTCCCTGTCCTTACGCGGGTTTGGATTGGCGAGGGTGTGCCAAGATCCTCTTCACAGTTTATAAGCCACCAAATGATAGAGGTAATATTACTATTTTATATATTTAAATTTATTCTAGCATGTTCTTTAACTTGTTTTTGTTAAATTGTGTAATGAAATTGTCTAATTATTGTTGTGTACTTATAGATATTTTGCAGACATTGGCTCTTTTTTATGGCAAGGAGATGCTGACACCAGTACCACATGATCCAGGTGTGGATCCTGATGATGATCAGGGCATGCCAGATGTCGAGGATCATTAGGAGGCCGGTGCTAGGCGTGGTCGACATGATGCTAGGTATCAGATGGAGTTGGGTGACCAACTCAATGCATTGATTGTTGAGGCGGGCATCAGGCCCGATCATTACAGAGACATAGAGGCTGATGATAGCCTATTACAGATGTGGAGAGGCATGCCGTGTGACATGTACAGCCTGATGCGGCATGTTGTAGGAGTTATGACAGCTTTTACACGACTGAAAAGGACTATTGAACGTTATAGGCATGGTCATGACGTAGCAGGCGATGGACAATCCACGAGCAGCAACTCTTCATCTCATAATCATTCACCTCATGCCGCGTCAGATGAGCATGAGCCTCCTCTAGTATCCAGCAGCAGTCATTATGGAAATGAGGCTGGACCATCAGCCACATCCAGTCAGCAGCCTGCAGCGTCCATCACTACTCATGATCATGAGTAGGCTGGACTATCGACCGTCAAGGCTGCGCCATTGACTAAGTAGGCCTCCATTAGTATTGATATTGATGTTGTACTACCACCAGCTGATCCATCATATTTATATTACAGTGGTATATTTTTAACATTATTCAGTTATATATATATATATATGGTCCATGTATTTTTTTTTCATGTTGTAGTTGTACTTAATTTACAAGTTGGTGATCATCATGATGTGTTGTTAGGTCATGTTAGATATGTGCATTTAATGTGTATGTGATGAGAGCATGAGTTATTTGATATGAGATGTATATTTGATGTTTGTTTTTTATGACTATGTTAATATATAATGTTAATTGTGTTTTGTTAGATGATCATGATCACCATGATGTTAACGATTTTGAATGTGTTTTTTAGTCAAATATGATGTTTGTACGATGGTTATCATGAACGTGATGTTTATTAATTAATTTAATACTAAATGATCATGATATTGTAAAATTTTAATATTTGTAATTCTAATTGTATGTACAATTCTAAAATTGTAATTGTAATGGTATATATGTAAATTTGTAAAATTGTAATTGTAATTACAATTTTTTAATTTGTAAAATTTTAATTGTATATATGTAAAATTCTAAAATTGTAGTTGTAATCGTAATTGTACGTGAAATTGTAAAATTGTAATTGTAATTCTAATTGTAATTGTATGTAAAATATTTGTAAAATTTTAATTGTATTACTATGAATTGATTGTAATTGTATGTAAACTTCTAAAATTGTAATTGTAATTGTATGTGAAATTGTAAAATTCTAATTCTAATTCTAATTGTATGTAAAATATTTGTAAAATTTTAATTGTATTAATGTGAAATGAATTTATTAAAATTTTTAAATTTGTAAATTTGTAAATTTTAAATAATTGTAAAATAATAAATCTAGAATAATATGATTTATTGTAACATAATAAAGTTTAGAAAATAATGCAAATAAATTCATGTACTTTAGAATTATTATTATTTTATTATGATCTTAGATACAAAAAAAAAGAACTAATTTATACAATATGCCATTGTTTTTGAGATCAACATAATTGCAAATAATTATCAAGTGAATTATTGATTTTAACATTAACACAACGCAAATTACCAATTAATTCAAAATACATATTATAATGTTTTGAAAAACCCATCTTAAAAAGTATAAATATTGATGAAATAACACATGTACCATATCACTCTCGGTTCTCATGATCACCCTCATTATCTTCCAGCTCGCATGGCATGAGAACACTATTGTTCTCAAAAATATGTTTTGATCTAGGTTCATGTGTCAATACGAACCACCAATCCCTATCCAACACATCTGGGTAAAAAACACATGGTTGCATTATATAGTACTTAGAGATCAAAATATACATTATATCAAAGTTCAACATGAATATTAATTACTTTTTGTAAATTTGAAAAATTATAAGGCGCTTACTCTTTATCAAGCGCTTTCTTCCACTCATTTGGAGCAACTCTCCTTCTCTTTTGTCTTTATCCCTTTCATCGTCCCAAATCACCGCACCTGGTCTGTTGTCGATCTACTTGATGTACTCACTGGCATAATAGAAAGACTCATACGATATGTACCCCTTTGCCATAGACCCCTCGGGTTTTGCCCTTTGTCAAACAAAACCTTTCAATTTCTTCATGTACCTCTCTAAGAAGAACATCCAATGATAAGAAACCACCCCAACTAATTCAACCTCATCTACTAGGTGGATTAGAAGATGAACCTGTAAGTCCATGAAACTCGTCGGCAATTCCTTCTCAAACATACAAACAATCTCAACTATCTCTTGACGCCACTGTGGAATGCTAGCCACATGAATCTCCTTTGATGTGATCCAACGTAAAAATGTAGATAATTTAGATATGGCACGTCCTAGGTCTTGAGGGAATTCATGTTTCACACACCCATGCATGAACAAAGGATAATGATACTGCAAAGTTATAAACACATCTAATAATATACAAAATTATTTATGTTTTATGATCCCCGCATGGGATAAAATTTATTAATATAACAAATAATAAAATCATGATTTTGACATTATACATACTCCTAGAAGATTCAAATGGTCATGTGATCTCAACCCCCAAAAATTGTCATCCACTGTGAAGTAGCACCATAGTGAAGACCCGTATGAAGTTGGCACCCTCACATCCATTATAACTTCCTTTGCCAAATATATATCATATTTTTTTTAAATCCATAGGACATCACCTTCTTTGAAAAACCATGAATTAGAGGGACAAGCGCCTGCCTCTGATCCCGTACTTTCTAATCATCTTGGCCAATGTTTCTTTTTAGTTTTTGAAGTAATAAGATCTTTCCTAACAACCAATGTGTCACTTTGTTTCGATGATATGTGCCTCCATAAAGAAGATGAAACATTTTTAAATATATGCATGGGATCTAACAAGTGGGTAATCTTAAGATGCTCCCAATATGAGAGGTCATAAAAGATAGATTTCCTTTTCATCCCAATGGGAAATTTCTCAACATAGGTGTCAAAGAAATCTGGATCATAGAACATAGGCTCCCCATTTGAATCGAACATTTCTATGAGCTCCTTCTCCTTCTCTCTCTCATATGCTCTAAGCCATTCAACTGGTGTCATTATTGGAGGCCTTTGGGTTCTCTCTCGTTTACCATTGAAAGCGGATGTTGCTCTTCTGTAAGGGTGTTCTTCTGGTAGGAATACCCTGGAGCAATCATACACTAGCTTTCGTAGGTCCTTGGACCATCTAGCTTTTAGAGAAGGTCCACAAAATTTACATCCAAAATACCCTTTTGTTACAAGAACTGTGAGATTATATTTGTATACATTAATTAATATGCATGGAACGTTAAAGAATATCACGAAGATCAGAAAAAATAATACAACGAATTAAATAACTAATATGTGAAAGAATATTGTAAACAAATATAAACAAATCAATAAATTAAACATGTAATTTACCAGAGCAAAATCCTAAGCCTGGATAATCATGTGTTGTGTAAGAAAATATGCCATACAACGTAAAACTCGTCTCTGCTGCATTGGTTCTTGATACATCATATACATTTATCCCATCCCATAATTCCTTCAATTCATCTACGAGTGGTTGTAAGTAGACATCCATATTCTTCACTTGTCTTATACTAGGGACTATGAGAGCCAACATAAGATGTTCATTATTCATAGAAAACCATGGGGGGATATTGTTATTGATCACTACTACAGGCCAAATAGAATATTTGGTGTTCTAGAGGGAATATGGGTTGATGCCATCCATGGCTATGCCGAGTCATAGACTTCGTACTTCATCCTTGAATTTTTCGGGCCATGTATCCTCTATATGCTTCATGGCTATTGAATCAGTTTGGATTCACATAACCCCCAACTCACTTCTGTGTGAGACATGCCATCCCTGCAACATAGCTAATTCTTTACAACGAAAGAGCCTTTGAATCCTTGAGATTATAGGCATGTGCCTCAATATCTTAAAATGAGGACCAGTATGTGATTTACCCTTGTTTTTTGATTTATCATGGCTGTCATGCCCAAATTTCAGACATATCTCTTTGTCTGCATATTCTCCTCTATATAGAATACAATCATTTGGACATGCATGATATGATATGTACTCAACACCCAACATTTTCAACAATTTCCTTGCCTCTTCGCAGCTACCAGGCAAGACATTATCACTTAGAAGAACCGTATCTTTGAATAAACTGTAGTTGGTGGTCATGGAAAAATATATTAACAAATGTACATTAATGTTGATATAATTATTAACGTTCATAAAATTTACTATTTGTAATTTTCATTGCAGTGTACTGATTATATTTCAAATTTATATAAGGGAGTAATTTATGGTAACTTACCTCAAAAGTTCTGAGAAACATGTATTTGACAAGCCAAACTTTTCTTTCAAGTTGTACAGTAACATCGTTGTCCCCAACTGAGTATACTTTCACTGACTGCCAGGTCCAAAGAGAGGGGTGGTGGAAGCAAATTTAAGGCTTTCAAAAAAGGTGTTAGCGATATGAGCATCATCCCCTAGCTGATCATCATTTTGGAATGCATCTAACAACATTGTCTCCATGGCAGTCGTATCCCTTAAGTAATCATCCATACCAACCTCTATTTTATTGCCTCCATTGCCAGCTTGTGAAGAACTACTATTGTTGTACTCATTCCTAATTGGTGAATCTGGACGTAGCAATAATTGAATTGATGGTTGATTCAACCATTCTTGGTATCGTTCCTCTCCGATTTTTCCTCTTAATTCAGTCTTCTCTCGATTTGACATTGTCGTGGGGTGCAACGGAAGATGGTAGGTAGGTCGTTTATCATCACTAGAATCTTAATAATTAAAAAATATATATATTTGAAAATGATTAGTACAAAATATATGATATCAATTAGTAACCACGTTGATAATATTGCATGATTATAAATTGGTTTGACGTTGAAATAATTACATATTAATCAATATATATACCAAAATTATAATTAACATCATTGTCCCAAGATTGTGGCTAGAAGATGCAATATTGTTACAATTGGCAGGGTGAAGCAACTGTCCATTTTCATCTACCAAATGTGCCTTGCGGTATGCAGCTCCTGATAAGAACTTCTAATGTTTTGGAGCAGTTTGAATATTTTGTGCATCTGAACTCGATGCTGGATTTGCATGAACCTGCAAATTTGTATAAATTATAAATTTTAGTAAGCTTATTGACATGGATAAAAAACATAAATTCAATTAGATAATGAAAATATAAATAAAATGTGAAGTAAATATTACGTCTCGAGATGGATAGGGAGAAATTCGCGAGGGACTTTGAGAAATATTATGGAATGAGCTGGATTTTGAAGAATTTTCCATTCCATATAATATATGATATTTTCTCCTTGCATTTGAGCAAAACAATAATAAATTTTGGTGCACACACCTAAATGTAATTTTGGTGTGTAATGTACAGATAACCGCACTAGTGCGTTTTTGGTAATGCACGCCGATGTTGTTTTATACTCTGACGCATCGGTGTGGCTCGATTAAGGAACACACCGGTGACGAATAACCGCAAATAAAAAAGTGCAACTCTATTTTCTTTAAGTGAAAAAAAAAACGGTAAATTGAAAAATGGGCGACAAAATATTTTTGAAAATCTAATTTCATAAAACATTTCTTTAAACACTAAACACTTTTCATTATTTCACTATTTTTGCAAAAAATTTCTGCCAGGGATTTGCAGGATACATACCTGGAGCAAATAGAGCACGAGAACATTGTGGAGCAGGGAAATACGTTCGAACAGAAGTATTCAGGCAATCAGAATTCCAAACCTCTAGTGATTCAAACCTTGTACCATAGAATTTAAAACGATGTGAGTAAAGTTTATTGCTTTTTTTTACTTTTTTCTGCAGTTTTTTTTAATGTAGTAAAAGAAAAAAATCAAAGTTTATTGTGTGTGTGTGTGTGTGTTTTTTTTTTTTTTTTTTTTTTTTTTTTTAATGCAGTAAAAGAACAAAATCAAAGTTTATTGTTTTTTTACTTCTTCTTCTTCTTCTTCTTCTTTTTTTTTTTTTTTTCTTCTTCTTCTTTTCTGCAATTTAAGAAGAAAAAGAAAAAGAAAAAAGAAAAAAAAACTAAACTATTTTTAGAAACAAAAACCCTAGATTCTTTTTGTTTATGCCCTTTCTTCTCCCTCTTTCTGTAATTTTAGAATTAGGGCTTTTCAATTTAGGTTTATAGGGTTTGTATAGTCATAAGACATCCAACCCACGGGATGACTTCCATAGTCGGATCCCAATCTATGTCATCCCTTGCATGAATTTAAAATAAAAAAATAGTTTTTCTTCCTCGGTGCGCCCTCCGTAACATAGCGCACCGATACACTCCGTTATACCAACACACCGCGAAAGTACAGTGATAAAAAATTAAAAATTAAAATATTTTTTTATCAGTGCACCATATGTAACATATGGCAGTAGTGCACTATTTCATTATGGCGCATCGCGAATGTGTTGTTTCGCAAAAAAAAAAAATCCATTTTAGAAACAAACCCTACATTCTTTTTGTTTCTTCCATTTCTTCTCCCTCTTTCTGTGATTTTAGAATTAGGGCTTTTCAATTTATATTTATAGGGTTTGTATTGCTAAATAAAAGCCTAAGACATCCAACCCATGAGACAACTTGCATAGTCGGATCTCAATCCATGTCGGCCCTTAAGTAAATAAAAAGAAAAAAAAAAAAGAAGAAAAAATCGGTGCACCCTGTGTACTTGAGCGCATCAGTGTGCTCTATTATCCCGGTGCATCGTGCAAGTACTGTGATAAAAAATTTAAAAAATATATATATTTTTTCTTAGTGCGTCATTTGTAAAATATGCAGTCGGTGTATTATTTTATTATGGTGCACCGAGAATGTTCTGTTTCGAAAAAAAAAAAAAAAAAAAAGTACAAACCTTGCATTCTTTTTGTTTCTGTCATTTCTTCTCCCTCTTTCTATGATTTCAGAATTAGGGCTTTTCAATTTAGATTTATAGGTTTTGTATTGCTAAATATAGACCTAAGACATCCAACCGACGGCACGATTTGCATAGTTGGATCCCAATCCATGTCGGCCCTTGCGTGAATTTAAAAAAATAGATTATTTTTTTCATCGGTGTGTCCGATGTAACCTAGCGCACCGATGCTCTGTATTTTACAAGCGCACCACGTAAGTAATGTGATAAAAAAATGAAAAAACAATTTTTTTTATCGGTGCACCATATGTAAAATATGGCACCGGTTTATGCTACAAAAACTAACACTGAATGATTTTTATTATTTTATCATGGTTAATCAGTGCAGTGATTGACATGTAATGCACCGGTGCTCATTGTTGACATAGAGCACCGTACGGTCTATTACACTGTTTGTGCGGTGTGTTTCTAAGACACCCACACACCGATGTCGGTGAGTTAACCATGAATGGCACACCAGTTACTTGACATTTTTTTTTACTTGAAAAGTTGACAATTTATTTATAAATATACTAATGAATGATATGTTACAAGTTTGAGATTGATAAAGAAATGACTAACAAGATATCAAATAACAAAAATACTGATAACACATCAAGAAAAACAAAAAACGCAAGTTCTTTGTAAATTATTTACAAAAAAATATTGTTTTTGAACTATATTTAAGTTTAACTAATATGTATTTTTTATTGTGTATCATGCAGAGCCACAAAATGATGAAGCTCGATAAGGTTATTTCTGATCTAGGACCAGAAGAGCGTAAAATCTTGATGGAAAAATTGCAAAAGGATGAATCAGGTGAATGAAAAAATACTATCGATCCAATATGAGTTTCTTTTTTTAGTTTTCATTAATAATATAATTAAAATTATTAGATAACATGTGTCAAACAGTCTATTAATTCACATCTGTTTAATGTTCTACAGGGACCAACAACTCAGAAAAGGAATGTTGTTCTAAGAAAAGAGAAAAAATAAAACATGCAAATGAGAATGCTCCTTAGCTCATCTGGAGTGGTGTTGGAGGTTAACGAAAGGGGGGAAATCTTTTACAATGGTTTGAAGGATCTAGTGGAATGAATGTGTAGACGTTCTTTCCACTTACAATACAAAAACCAATCCAGTGATTTTAAGAAACAAAATTTATCTAAACTACAGAAAGAGTTTTTAGAGAATAGGTCAATGAGACATGTCAGACTTTTAATAGCAAAAACGTACAAGAAAAAAAAAGGAATGAAAAGTAATATTCCTTTAAATGTTTGTCTAGAATTATTTATAAATATCACTTTTGTTATATTTTCTTTTTATATATCAATATAAAAATTAAATAGTTTATTGTCATGTTACATTTTCAGGAAGATTATGAAAGTTTCAAAAGATGAACGAGCTGATATCAGAAATATGGTAGTAGGAATGTCCAAAAATGTGTACAAGGAGATGGTCAAAGAAATGGACAAAATTGTATCGCTAGAGGAGCCATCTCAACAACAACGTGCTTCAAATGTAATATGTAACTCATTGAATTTTTTAATCATTAGGTACAATAAATAAACAATTTAGCATTAAATATTAATTTTCAAGTATTTTCTTGCAAAAAAAAGAAAAAGAAAATGGAACCCATTCAGCACATAAAACAGGACGACAAGGAAGAAAAGTATTGATATCTAAGTTTGTGAGTCATTATTACTTCCTTATAACAACTTAACTAGATTTCATTTTTGTATTTTTAAGTTGTTTTACAAAAATCATCATTGAATGTCTTCAAACAAGTGCTAACATACAAAGAAGAACCATATGAGGAATTGATTGAAATTGGGTTAAATATGGGTTGTGAGTATATGTTGTCATATTATAATTTAATTGTGGAAATTGTAAGCATCTATCGATTTTGTTTTACTTAGCTCTATTTATAATTAATAGAAAAAACAAATCTTTTATATTAAATATATGATTTGTTACAGGTTATAAAACTTGCTGGAAACAAAGTATGGAACTGCACCAACAGATGAAATCTTGAAAGATGGCATGTTATATGGTTTTGAAAGAATGTGTATAGTTTATGAGTCAATTGTTGCAATGGTACGTCATTTATTTTCAATTTACATTGATGTATATTATTTAATATTATAATTTTCATTATTCTCACCAATGTATATAAACTCATTACAATTTATTTTTATGTTTGTAGATAGAAGGTGAAGAAGTAGAAAACAATCAACAACGTGAACAAAACATTCCTGAAAATAACCCAAGTTATGGAAGTAGCTCTAGCAGTGACAATAGTTCAAGTGAAGAATGATGATCACTATGTTTGGATATCAAAGCAAGGTGTTGTATTTTTTGAAATATGTCTATGAAATCAGAGATTTTCTTTAATGTAATGGACATAGTGTCCCAATTGAAAGACAAAGGGATACCAATAACTGTCCCATTTTGTATGACAAAGAATGTATTATATATATATATATATATATATATATATATATATATATATATATATATATGTTTTAATTTATTCTATTGTGTTCTCCATTGTTGTTCTCAAATGCACTAATAAAAATTTAATTCATATAAATATTGTTATAAGATATATATGTGTCGACTTTTGATGAATAATGAATTTAAAACAATCATAATAATTGCACTGTCACAAGTCGATGTTTTAAAAAAACACAAAATGAAAACCAGTGCATGTCAGTCACTGTACACTGGTGCGTTTGTATTCTTAAGCGCACCGGTGCATTTTTACGACCTATGGGCACCGCACAAATACCAAAACCAATTAAAAATATTGAGGCGTTTTTGTGGTACGACGCGCTGGTGCGTTTATGTGTCTATACGCACCGGTGCCATTTTACGACCTATGGGCACTGCACAAATACCGATACCAATTATAAATCTTGGTGTGTTTGTATGATAATATACACACCAGAGTGCTTATGTGTCTATACGCACCGGTGCATTTGTACGACCTATAGGCACCGCATGAATACCGATACCAATTATAAATCTCGGTGCATTTGTGTGATACTGCACACTGGGGCATTTAAGTGTCTATACGCGCCGATGCATTTGTGTAATACTACACACCGGGGCATTTAAGTGTCTATACGCATCGGTGCATTTGTACGACCTACGGGCATCGCATGAATACCGATATCAATTATAAATCTCGGTGCATTTGTATGATACTGCACACCGGTGTGTTTCTATAAGTATACGCATCGGTGCATTGATATGACCTATGGGCACCGCACAAATCCCAGGACCAACACTATGCCTAGTTTTGTTTTATACCTTAACGGCCGGGTGCATTCTCCTTCGACCGCCCTAGGGCGCTGGCTACAAGTACGCACCGGTGTGTTAAATCCTGAGTAGTGTACCGATGAAAAAAAAATTCGTAATAACCTCTGGCCACCCTTTTTTTTTAGTTGTGTTGAATTTATGTTAAAATCTCTGCCAAAACCTCCGTAACCATAAACAGATGTTGTAGAAAATGTTTTTTTGACAATTTTGCCCAATTTTATAACACTAAAAACCTCCTCTATAATCTCTGCTAGAGGGTATTTTCCTTGTAGTGAATCCAATTCTCTTGCTTGATGACTACTTTTGTTGTACTTATTATGCTTCTTTATCTTAAAACTTATCTTCGTTAGCTTATTATGTTCTTCATCAAGTCAGTTATCAAATGCACAAGAGAAACAATGTTTAAGCTTTTCAAGCTAGGTCCAAAACCTCTCCCTCTTGCAAAGGAAAATCCACAAGAAATTCTTCTTATAGACTTTCAGTTGACAAGTACCATGACCATGACACAGACCCTTGAACCCTATATGCCTCCAAGACCTTGTGACTGCTTCTTCCTTGACTCCTTAAGTTGATCCTTATTTTTTGCATTGTCCTGCATCATTCTGCACCTTTCTACACCAGCCTTAGAGAGCTCAGTCTCTAGTCCTTGGTTTCTCTTTTTATTTCTTGACTGCACCTAAACTCCACCTTATTTCCTTCTCGGCTTCTTCTCTTATTCACACTGTATAATTGCTTCTTTTACTTATTGTGCTTTAGAAATATGTTACAACCCTTGATTGTGATCACTGGTTCCAAAAAAAAGAGTTGTTCTCCCTTGTTGAACAGTCAAACAAATAGTCATGCTACCTTACTGAACTTCCTTCCTTCTACGCGTTGAAATACAAAACTTACCTTCCTAATTATCTAAGCCTTTATCTCGTTGTTTTTCCATAGAAGCTCACCAAAAATATCATATAGATTTGAAATTGTTTCTCTATGTTTTTCGCACATTCCAATGAGCTATTTATAGTATTTAGCCCCTGTAATTAGCCAAACTGAAATGAATAGTGTGATTTTTCATGAGCCGACTTGTCTGTTGTTTCTAGGCTGACTTGGTGAGGATTATTTCCAACATTTGTTATGTTGATCTGATTAGGAGAATTAGCACCATTCTTGAGCCATATTTAATGAGTTGATTGAAAAGGTATGGAGGCATACCATCACTGACTTTACTTCATATACATGACTCTAATTAATACATTTATGACAAGATGACAAATATCTAAAAGAAATGAAGAAGAATTATTTTTACCTATAATAAAATTCTTGCTCATGAAACCCATGAAGAAAGCTCAAAAATACATTTTATTATATTTTTCTTATTCATTACATAAATACATAATTACATAGTCAATCTGAAGGCCAAACCTAGTTACACTTTTCAACAAGATGCATATTATATGTCTTCCAGCTGCAGTTTTTCAGAGGATCAAGTCGATTGTGGAAAACTTCCATTGGGAGGGTGTTGGGGACAAGAGGAAGTTTCATCTTGTGAATTTTGAAGTGACTTCCAAACATGTATGTACAGGTGGGTGGGGTATTATAGATCTGGACATTTTCAATCAGGCTTTACTGATTAAAAATATTTGGAGGGTGGTCAACGCAAAGGTTTTATGGCATCAAATTATCAAGAGTAAATACTTACAACAAGATCAGAGTGGGTGCACCTATTAAAAAGGAGGTGTCGTTATCTTGGAAGAGCCTGATGAAAGTTACCCCATCATTCGTGAGTAATATGAGGTGGCTTGTTGGTAATGGTGAGCTTGCGAGATAGGCTTGTCTGCCATCATTGGTATGCTCAGGTACAATCAATTGTTTCTTCCCTTAATTAATTACTTACATAGCAAAGGCATTTTTAGTTTCAAGGATTCTATTGAGGATAGAGATCTAGTGATTAGGTGTGTCACTTGGAAAGAGGCAGAGGCCATTGGCCCCAGAAGGGACCTTGCGGTAGAATGGGAGAAATATATTCTTCTCTTGAAATCATCGAGCATTAGCTTATCCAAGTAGGTAGATTTTTTTATATGGAATTGACCCATAGTTAATGGAAAACCCATCGTTAAAGACATCTAGGCATACTTGACTTAGGGACAGTCATGTGACCCTACATTTTGTTGGTTTCAAGCTGCATGGAAGTGGGATATCCCACTGAAATTGACTTGTTTCTTATAGTTGGTGGTCCATGAAAAAATCCTAACATGGGAAAATTTACTTAAAAGAGGATGTATGGGGTCTCGTAGATGCGCCTTATGCAAGGTATCATTGGAGGATACTAGCCATCTATTTCTTAGTGCTCCTTTGCTGACACAGTTTGGAAGGAGCTTCTTTCAACTCTACATATCTACTCTATGTGGGAGAAATCCACCACGAGAATCTACTTGTCTATTTGGTTTAGGGAGAACAAGGAATATAGATCCAACCCTTTCTATATCTTTTGGGGCATTTGGAGGGCTAGAAATGCTCTGATTTTTTAATAGAGGATACCTTGTGTGAGGGAAACTAGTATCAAGATTACATCCTACTTTCTTGAGAAAGGACTTGTGATCCATAAGCATTCTAGTAGACACATTACTATGAAGTATGGCACAATTTACTAGTCGATTTTTTTGACAAGATTGTTTCTTCTGGGATATGTAGAAGTGGGATGTTGATTTATTTGAGTCCAGATGAATACCATAATTTCAAATGGTGCCACTGGCTAGAGAAAAAATACTAGGGCATAATTTCTTACTTTTTGAGCATCCTCTATTGTGCCAAATGGATGGAAATCGAAGAGATTGAGATATTTGAAGACTCCAAGGTCATCATATATTGGGAAAATCAACAAACTACATTACATGCTCTAGCCCTGTCTCACTAGATATTTTTAGACAAGGTATCTTCTTTCCTCACTTCAAAGAGTCTCTATTTCCCACATATACAAAGAGAAAAATGTTGAGGTGGATATGTTATCAGAAGATGGTTGTAGCAAGTCTTTAGACCAAATTCATTTTCAAGGTTTTACATATGACATTATTTTGCGGGTGGATAGGTTATGAGAAGATGGTTGTAGCAAATCTTTAGATCAAATTCATTTTCAAGGTTTTACATATGACATTATTTTGCAGGAAGGTCACCCACCCAGATATATGATCGAACCCCTAGTTTTGGTCCTTTTTGTGTTGATTTGAGGTTTGGATTTTATTGTTTATGCCATGATGGCCTTTTGTTCTTTTCAACTCACCTCCATACTCAATTTTTTTGTTTTAGGGACTCGCATTCATGACAATTAGTGTTATACTATATGTAAATTTGTCATCATTAATGAAAAATTTAAATTTTTCCCAAAAAAAGCATTGGAACACGACCTTGAATCTTTATATGAGAACTCTAGTATAAATGCTTTCCATCCCGATGAGAGTTAAGATTTTCAATTAATCCTGTCACATAAATTAAAATATTAAACTTGAACCCACAAAAACTTCACTTGCAATTTAATTCAATCATTTCAGCGGGATCTAAAAACTTCTCCAATAGAGAGATAACCATACTATTTATATTAATAGGACGACACAATTGCACTCATGGACTCCTCTCCCAGGATTTCAAAATTTCATTGTCCAAAATAAGGAGTGGATATAATATTATATAAATATGTCCAAACAAAAACAACTGATTTTTATATAGATATATCCAAACAAAAACAACCACATAGTTATATCATTTTCTAACTCACTTATCAGTTAGTAACATAAAAATATTTATATTATTTTTATATAAATATGTCGAAACGAAAACAACCACATAGTTATATCATTTTCTAACTCAGTTATTAGTTAATAACTTAAAAAAATTAAACCTCTTTGTGCACATTAGGCTTCCAAGTGAATCTCGTTGAAATCGCACTTTTAAGGAGTTGTTTATGTTGTTGGTTGCTAAATTCAAAACCAGATAGGAAGAGGATGCGAAAGCACAATTTTACAGAGTTGTTTAGGTTGTTGGTTGCTAAATCCAAAACAGATAGAAAGAGAGAAGCAAAACCCGACCTTCATTTAGGGTTTTCGTGGTTTTCGATTTCGTTACCCGGGGGCACTTCACCCATTTTCTTGTTGAGCAAAGGAAAATAGAAATGTTCTCTCAGAGCCTCTCCACCTGCGTAATTTTGACTCCATCCATGCCAGGTCTCTCAGAGTAACTAGGAGAAGAAACATAAACTAATATATTTAGCATGTATCAAATCAAAATTTAACTATTTTAATTACTCAAGCGAATTTTAATGTCAAAATTTTGGATTTTTTTAAGGTAGATTTGACTAAATTTGGTAACTGTGTTTTTGGTTGGGATTTGGTAACTGTGTTTTCTATTAAATCTTCATTTTTGTTGTTTAAAATAAGTTTTTGACTTCATATATGAATTTAATAAGTTAAAAGATATTATCTAACAAAGCACAATTTTGGTTAGATTTGGAATTTCTCACTAGAATCTAGTGAAATTATTTTCAAGAAATCTAACTGAGGGAGAGTTTAAATTATTTTTTGATGGTTGAAATAGATTCAACACCATTAAGAATTTATGGGGCACCTAAAATCTTGAAATTCGACAGTGGTAACCCAAATTTTCAAAATTTCATCTGGCATTTTCTCAAAATCATTTATAGAATCATATTCTCAAAAAAAATGTATCATTTTCTCAAAACCATGTTTAAAATTTCTATTGTTTTCAGGTCAAAATTATAACCTACTTAAACTAGTACAGTAAAAAAAAATTAAGACACTGAAATTGTGAAAAGTTCACAACTCAAACTTATAACACTGAAATTATGAAAACTTTACAACTCAAAAATGTCCATTCTCGTTAATATTTCGAAACTGTGCATTCTCGTTAATATTAATATTTGAAAAGTGATATGTTTATTTTCAATTAATTTGTAATTAACGATTCTGGTAAGGAAAGAAGTTTCAGTGCTGAACTCTGTCTACCGTATATTATTTTTGTGTGGATTTATTAGGGACTGCAACTCTCTATTATGCTTTTATTGGGTTGAATTGCAGATTGTGGGTTGTTTTTCTCGGAATGGTTGATGTGTAAATAGTGATTCAACGTTTTTTCTGGGTTTCAGACTCGAGTTGTTTTTTTTTGTCACGTTTAATGTGTAAATAGTTATTATTTTGCATTTATCAGATTGTCCGTGTCAAAATTATCTTTTGAAATATAATTTCAATTCAATAACTTTAATTAAAAATGTCAATGCAATAGAAAAAAATCAATGAAAAACTAAACATGAATGTGGAATGTTGGTTTCTATAGTTTTTATGATTAGGTTAGGTTACAACTATACAATGGCAAACATAATAACATTTTTTAAAAGCCAGTAAGGTTAGGTTACAACGAAAGTACAAGGCAGGCATAATAACATTTTTTAAAATCCAGTGAATCAAATCTAAGGTAAATTAATGTTCCTTAAAATGTTCTTAAACAATTTTACTAAGATGGATTAAATCTATTTATTTTTTTAAATTAAAAAAGATTATATAGATAGTTTTTTTTTTCAAATTATTATTTTTATTTTATTTTATTAATATATAGATTTTCGAGATCATACTTTGTACTATACTTATGATGTTTTAGTTATCTTTTGTCTCTGCTCTAAAGCCTTTGGGTTGGTCAATAAGACTAAATTAATTATAAAAACATGGTTTTAAACTCAATTTTGATTTCTTAAAACCCAAAGACAATGAAACTAAATTAATTACCATGAGAAAAGTTTTAAAAACCATTTTGATTTCTTAAAACCCAAAGGCAAAGGAAGAACTCTCCCTCTGGCATTTTATCGAGCAACCCATGTGCTATCTTCTTCGCCCTTTGAAGGCTATGTTTCTTCTTAGCCCTTTGAAGGTTATGTTTCACTATTCCAAGTGAAGGAAGAAATTCAACAAATTATGTTTGGAAAAATATAGTTATGGAGAGTTAGAAAATACATGGTAATTTAAATTAAAAGATAATTATTATTATTTTGGAAAACATTGGTAATCTCAAAAAGAAATCAATTAATTTTTTTTTATTTTTTACGAAAACTCTTTTGGAAAATCACATTAGAAATTTTAAAGTCATTTTACATTTAGCTCTAAAATTTCTAATGTGATTTTCCTGAAATTTTTTCTTGAAAATCACATAAATTTACATTCTCAAAGTTTCATTTATTGTTATTTAAAAAAAAACATTGTAATTTAAGTTAATGAAAATTGATTAATAAAACCATTGTTTATTTTATTTTATTGGTTATTTACTTTATATTAAAAAATTTATAGATATTTTAAAAATACATTATAATTTAAATTAATAGAAGTTGATTAATAAATTGAGTGTTTTGAATTTATTTTGTTATTTACAATATACTACTTTTTAAGAAATGATATTATAATTTTAAATAAATAGAAAAATTATTAATATTTAAAAATAGTATCATAATTCTAAATTATATGAAATTTATTAATATATAGATTTTTTTTTTCATTATTATATAAATTTTTTTTATGAGTTTACAACAATAGTTTGAAGGAATGTGTTAATATTTTTTTTATTAATATTTAGAAAAGATTAGTTAATTCAAATTAAATCTAATTTACTAAAATTGCAAAAAACATTATAATTTTAAATAAATAAAAAATTATTAATATTTGAAATGAATATTGTAACTTTAAGTTATGTAAACTTTATTGCATATTTCTTATTTTAAAAAGTAAGTTTACAATATTCAGATATTATAATTTTAAATAAAAAATTTATTAATATTTAAAAAAGATCATTGTAATTTTAAGTATAATGATTGTGTTAATGTTTAGAATATGTTTTAGTTTGTAAAGGCCGTTTTATAACACATTTATTAATATTAAAAAGGAATGTTTAATTTTAAATTATCTAGAATCTATTAAATTTGAAAAGGTCATTAATTTTATTTTTAATTGGTGTGAATAATTTTTTCAATGGATAGGTTTAATTAATATATAATGCACTGATTTTTTTTAATGGAATTTCTTTATTGATGGGATTCTTAGTTTTTAATTAGAAGGGATTTCATTAATATATAGGGATTTTATAGTGTTTAATGGTAGGTTTAAATATTATATTAATAATGTATATAAAATATAGAGTTTTTATATTATTTATTTATTTTAATAACACTATAGTTGAAAGGAAAAATTCATTAAATTAAATAATATTTGGAGACAGTTCCAAGGATTATATAGATGCACTAATTTAAATTATTAAAATTTGAAAAGATCACTAATTCTAACTCTTTTGATTAGAGAGAGCATTTTCTTTAATAAATAAGATTCTTTGTTTTTAACATAACGAATTTCACTAATATAAAATACAAAGAGTTTTGTAGTGGGAATTTCATTAATATATAATAGGGTTTTTGTATGGTTTGATGATAGGTTTAAATATTAAATTAATAATTTATAAGATATATAATTTTTATATTTTTATTTATTTTAATGGGTTTACAACAATAAACTTAAAAGGAGAAATTCATTTAACTAATTAATATTTGGAAAAAGGTCCTTGTATAATGGTTACTACTAGTGTCCTGCTTGCTTGCTTAATCATTGTTGAATCTTTATTAGGAGGTTATAGTAGTGGAAATCCGCCCTATGTCATGACACTCATATAATAGTTATGAATACCAAACTAGTTTTATTGTAATTTTTTAAATTAGAAAAAAAGTAGTTCAAAAAACTATTCATTAATATTTAAAAAGAACATTGTATTTTTTTTAATTAAATAATTCATTTAGTCCATAGGGTCTTGGATAGACGATGATGAGGTGTGTTGTTAAGGAATTCTTAGGTGTTAAGAAATTCCTAGATGTTAAGTCACAAGTTTGATTCGATGCCCTATTGAGGTGTTATTCTTGGACATGACCATGATGTAGCCTCATTAATGTAAAACTTACAAAAAGAAAATTAAATAATTCATTTCATTTTTTTTTGTAAAGTTAAGAACTTATATTACTTTAGAAATATGGTACATAGAAAAATGAGTTTCTTAACGAGAATATCATATCACAAGATGATAGGCATGAGATACAAAAAAAGATAATCTAACAAAAAGTATGGAGAAAAAATGTACTTTGATTGAAAGTTTGATTGAAAGATTTTTTTAGATTACCAATGTCTTCCAAAATAATAATGAATTTTTTTAGTTTAAATTACCGTGTTTTTTTTTTTTTTTTTTCATTCTGTTCAGATAGAAGGAAGCATAAAGAAATCCACATCAAATGTTGGTTATTGAGTATGTCAAATCGTTGTTCATAAGTGCTACATGGTTGCAGATGAACTACTTGTATGGCTTTGTTAAGTTCCTGGGACGCTGGTGAACCGGTTACAGTTTTCAGCTTTGCAACGATAGTTACAACTGTTCTATTTATGGTCGGCTTGTCATGAAAGGAGGGTAAGATTTTAGGATGGTAAGCCTTTCCTGCGCCACATATCTTGGGTTTTTCACTTTCATCTCTTAGTAGTTCTTGGTATGTGGTTAGGCTTTATATGGAAATAAGTCGGATTCTACGAGTGTAAGTGGCACTAATTTCGTCTGTCTTAGACATCTCCCCAACCATTTTCTTACCTGCGGTGGTTATGCACTCGCAAACTCATTTCATGCATAGCCCGGTACATCTCCTTGCATGCATCTATTGTTGAATTTCTGGGGGGTGTTTGTGTTTGCTCTAAACTATGTTGTCAGAACATTTCATTGTGATACTTCAGATAATGATTTTGCTCTTGATAGCGACACTCATTTTGCATTCGATTGTGAAAACCCACTTTACAACACCCAAACCTCATCCACATTCAAAACAAGGGACCCAGACTGGGCTCCCTTGACCCTGAAAAGGAGTTTGAATTCTCTCACTCATCAGACCAGTCTCGTTTTACCTCCCTATGGCACAAATGGCTGGACTCGTTCATCATATCTTGGCCGTATAAGGATTTAAAATTCTAGTGTTGCTTCCGCTGGTGGCACTGCGAGGGCTATTGTTGCTACTGGTGCTACCATTTTTGACCTGATATCCACTCCCATCACTCGACCTTCCTCTCTCTGCATCTTCAACCATTTTTTCCGGCCGCCACCCTATTTTCTGACGACACTTACAATATTTTTCGAGGCCCCGCAAAAATTTCGAACATACCAACCCCAGTCATGCACATTCACTGCGACCATGTTTATTTGACAATAACATTCCCCTTTTGTCATTTCAGTCTTTTCGGGATTCTGGCAACTATACATCTGGGTACCCATTTGCTCTTCTCGAACTTCCTTAAGGCACATTCTATCTTCCCCTCACTCTGTCCTAGCCAACACATTCCCTGGATGACGAGTCCCCTTTATGGACATTAATTTCATCCAGGTTGTATCACAACGATTTCTAATTTTGGCCATCCGCCCTTCCATGACCCGTATATGGGTTTGGTAGTTCCAATTATTCCCTTGTCAGTACACATGTCAATGTGAACACGATGAATTCTAGCCATGACCTATTTTCTTTTGACACACCGGCCCATGAGGCTCTCATTGTGACCACGCTGAAAGCAGAGAGGGCACGTGCCACACATTTGGCGCACAGGAATTCACCTTTGGTATTTCCATCTGTCTTATCCCATGAAAAAGCTGGCCCGAACCCAAGCGGCATTTCGTCCGTCTCAAGTCACAATCTTTGAGATCTCATCTTTCAAGTGGTCACCGAGTGAACGTAGGAAAAAAAATATTAAGCCTGTTGCGGACATTAAACTTCTGCAATTCGACTATGGCGACCTATGGGGCAAGGTCACCAGTCTCCAAAAGTGGGCACTAGTTGTTCGGTGGATATTTTTGGAGATGACAGATAAGGATATGTCGACCTAGGTCAAGAGCACCTGGGCACCTCTGCATGGTTACACTCCAAAGGTCAGGTAGATGATGAACTCATGGTTCTACATCTACTTTCTACATTAGACGACTCTGCAAATATCCTCAAACGCTCTTGGGTCTACAGACGCAGCCCATGTATGGTACCTGGGTTTTAATCCTATAATGGAGACCCCAAAGAAAAATCTGGTATGGGCCAAGCTCCCGGGCCTCCCATTAGAATTTTTGACAATTTATGCTTTATCTGCTATAGGAAACTCAATTGATGTCTTCGTCACTTCAAACCGGGGGTTATGGGTGCTAGTGATAAGCGAATAACATGGTTTTTGGTTGAAATCAACTTTGCTGGGGGTCTTCCGGCCAATGTGGATTTATAGTGGGAACATCTAAGGCATCTCCAGTGAGTGGATTATTGGGGACTCCCTTTCAGGTGCCTCCTCTATCACCACACTGGCCACTTAATGCAAATATGTCCATTCGAGCGGGAGCAAAAGACCTTCGAAGGGGTACAGACTGATTTCTACAACTCTGGACCTCGGGTCAAGCATCCTTTGACGTTGCACCAACCTTGTAAGCATTTACCCCCCCGCCCCCCACCATTGTCCATGAATTTCAATACATATTCATCTATATCGTCCCCACATCATATCTTTTGACCCTTGAACACATATCAGTGTGCCCCCTCTCATCATGCCTCACTATACAGTCTGCCCCCTCCAACTCCTTGCCCAAGCACACGGTTGAATCACATCGGCTCACAATGGCCCAAATCATTGATTCCCCAAGCTCATCTAAACCCCTTCCTTTGCCCCTGGCTTCCGTCATGGCAACTGAGCCATGGTCTCCCTCTATGCCGCCACTTGAAATGGCTTCACCTACTCCCATCCTAGCTCCTGCTATCAAGACCCCCCACCCCCGACTTGCTTAGGAATTCAATAAGCAGTGACTGTGATTTCCTCCTATGCAACCCAAACTTAGATTTAGCTGCTCTCATAGTACATGACCACCTACCTCTAGATCCACCCCCAACAATTTTGCCATCCTCAGCCCTTAATATCACAGTGAGAAAAAATTCAAGGAATGGCTAAAGGAATGGCAGTAGCCACTTTCAGGGACGGGTGAAATCTAAAACTTTGTTTCTGAACGATTTGGAAGGGCTCCGCGGCATTCCCATTGTATCCACATCTGACCCTTGGGCACTTAGAGCATGCCAGCCCAATCATAGTGACAAATGAACTGCATCCTATCACTCAACATCTGGGGGTTGGGGAACCATTCTAAGTATCTTAGCTTGAAAAACCTTTTTGCTGAATCTCAACCCATCATCACATTATTCCAAGAAACTATGTGTTCACTCCTAAAAGCCATTCAATATTTTCTGGCCATATGACTTGGATGGCATGTTGTAGGCATTGACTCGATTGGACGATCTGGCAATTTGATAGCCATGTGGAACCCATCTTGTGCCAAGTTCCGTGCTTTCAATGTTTTTGAGGGATTCTCCTCTCTGGTAAGATTAGGGGTTTTCCCAAATATCCCCATCTGATTAACATGTATGCTCCCATCCACCACAGAGTTTCTTACTTGGCCCGTATTGACTCTTAGGCCATACTGAACATCAATAATATTATTATCATGGGGGACCTTAATTCTACCCTGTCAGCTGGGGAAGTATGGGTTCAACGATCATGCCAGGACCCGATGGTGGCCCGCATATCCCAGATCATCTCAGACCACCATCTCGTTGACATATGCCCCGCCCCCTAGCTCCGACTTGGACCAATCGACGTGCAGGAGTTGATTTCACCAGAAAAAGGCTAGACATATTTCTGGCTCACGGATGTGTATGCGAAATGCTTGGAAACCTTAGGTCAACAGCTATCACTACATCTTTATCCGATCATTTGGCCATATGTCTCTCACGGAAAAAGGATCCTATCAGAAGGGGTCTACCCTTTAAATTCAACAAGGTTTCATAGCAAGATCTCAAATATCAGCATATGGTCACAAATTTTTGGAAACAGTAAGTAAGCTCCCAGTCGGGTAATGGTGTTGGGAGCCTCTCAATCAAACTTTGCATGCTAAAGAGGAATACCCATACTTGGGAGCATAATAAGGAGGCAGAGCTGAATCTTGAACTCCGCTCTATATCTAGGATGGTGGCACAGATTTATAACTCAATGGAAGATGTCCCCCCATATCCTCAAACATTTTCAACGCTGGGGCTCTGGAGAAGCGTAAACCTAAAATTTTGAATTTACAAGAGGTAACTTGGAAAATTAAAAGCATAACTACATGGCTGAGGGAGGGTGATCTCAATAGCAAATATTTCCACCAATTTTCAAACGACTGAAAGAACAAGAATTCCATATGGCATATCGACACATCAGATGGTAACACTGTGCACTCGACACAAGATATCCAAAGGGAGGCTCTATCATATATCTGAGATCTTTATAAGTCAGCGGAACGGGCTGACCACGCTAGCCAACAATGGGCTCTGGAACACTATTTTCAGATGTCTGAAAATCCAACAAATGAGGCATTGGGGTGTGAGGTATCAAAGGAAGAAATTTTGTGTGTACTAAATTTTTTTGTATGGGATAAGAGTATTGGCCTGGATGGCTGGCTGACGGATTTTGATATTCATTTCTTTCATTTGATGGGGGATGAAATCCTCAAAGTGGTGGAACAATCCAGGAAGAATGGGCACATCCCGGGCGACATTAATGCTACATTTCTCGCACTCATCCCCAAGTCTACATGCCCAATAAACTTCAGAGATTTTCATCCCATATCCCTCTGCAATGTGATTTATAAACTAATTTCGAAGATCATAGCTCTGAGAATCACGAGCGTCCTCTCAAAGCATATATCCAACGAACAATTCGGTTTTCTTCCAGACCGCTCCATTCACGATGTCATTTTTGTTGCTCAGGAAGTATTACACTCGGTCCACACAAAAAAAATGGAAGCTCTCATCATGAAAGTAAACCTTTTCAAGTCCTACGATTGTGTGGTCTAGTCGTTCATCAGGATTGTTCTATTGAAAATTGTTCTTTCTCTTCCAAACATACGTTGGATTATGGCTTGCATCTCTCCTATCTGGTTTGTTGTTAATATCAACTGACTCCCCTCAGAGTTTTTCAGGGCAGGTCGTGGACTCCGCCAGGGGTGTTCACTATCTCCTCTTATATTTATTTTAGTAATGGATGGTCTGAGAAATCTTATCAAAGACGCGAAGCGGAGGGGCTCTTTTGACGATATCACTTTCTCTCCTATTTTTTACATTACACACTAATTATTTATGGACGATATACTCATGTTTCGCAGGTTGTTAAGGACACAGTGGATTTATTTACACTACCTCTTCCTACGTTTTGGTGCGGCTTCTGGACTACAAATTAATGGAGGTAAATCCCTCCTATTATTTTCAAATGGGGACAGAGGGGAGATTCAATTCATCGCTGAGGTATTCGGCATGCAGCAGAAACACATTTCGGCTGGATTATTTTATCTCGACTTCAGGCTGAAGCCATGCAGCTACAAAAAATCCAACTGGTTATGGCTTGTTGATAAGTTTAACGGAAGGATAGAAAGTTGGGCTCACATGGGGTTATCGTTGGGAGGTCGATATATTCTTGTATAGGCGGTGCTCACGCAACTGTCAGTGTATTGGGCACACCTCTTCCACCTCCCCTCTCATATTATTTCTCTTATCGAATTAACTATCTCACATTTCCTTTGGTCTGGGGTTAAGGGCACCAACAAAATTCAACTCTGCAAGCAATTTAGGGGTTGGGGCTTGATGGACTTGTGCTCCTTTTCACAGGCCCTACTTTTAAAATCCCTTTGGAGAGCACTTACAGGTTTCGGTTTTTGGCATGCACTAATTAGAATCAAATATTTCAATGGTCCGCCGATCATGCAGATTTATAGGCATGCTACTCTTCCTCATATCAAAGGATCTTATATTTGGTTGGGATTCAGGATGGTTGTGTCCCTCTTCTCGGGCACACTGGCTTGGAGCTTTGGAAATGGATAGAGCATACTCTTGGGTTGCGTCTGAATCAGGGGATTTAAAACAAAGGTCCATCTGGATGAACATCTCAGGCACAAGCTAGTACAAAATTGTATTTTCTTTTTATCACAGGTCATTTCGCACTGGCAGCAAGGCTGCCTAGTGTGGAAATTTGTGTCATCCTTGGGTATGGCTAGTAGGGATGTTGTATCCTGGAAAGCCTATTTGAAATTTTTGCAGACTGGGGGTTTTTGTCATCAGTCGGGTGGTGACAACATTGTTTGTGATGAGGAGATGTAAGGGGCGGCCATTGTGGTGGCGGAGACATACCATTACATCATATGTAACCTTGTGTTGAACCGAGAGATTTTTCCTTTCAAACCTTTCTAGTATCGAACCATCCCAAATAAAATTCTTTTATTTGGCTGTCTTGTGTGGAGAAACCAAATTTTAGCATGGGACAATTTGATCAAGAGGGGCTTCACTGGTCTGGATGATGCACTTTCTGTCGATATGATTCTGAATCTGTGTCGCATCTTTTTCTATCTGTCCATTTATTTTTAGCCACTCATCTCTTTTCCCCCATTTCCTCCTTTACCCATCTTGGATGCCTCTAAGAATTTTAAATGCCTTTCTTACCTAGGAGACTGCCCCTCAGAGATTCCGAACTTTTCCCTTCTTTTTCTCCTGGGAGGTATGGTTGGCCTAAAATCACTGCATATTTGAGAATTTCCCGGTGAATCTCTCACACATCCACGGTGCAATTATGTCCTGGATTTCATGCCGTACATCACCTTCTTCTCCCATTAGGGACTTTTCCCATCGATTTCGTCCTTTCCCCCTTATCTTGCCTACTGGGTTTTTCGACGGCGCTGAATAGATCGGAACCTGTGGATGCGATGCCTGGATTAAGATTGATAAAAGGGAGAGGTACCACATCTTCTAGAATGGTGGCGTGGTCATGGATACTAAGGTTGAGTTCTTTCCTTTTGGAGTGTCCTTTGGGTGGCCTACAATCTACAACTTCCCTCCATCCACATTTTTGGGGATGCCAAATCTGTCATTGATGGATTATCCAAGAAGACCCTGTTTCATCTGCTTGGACTGTTGGACTGGATTTGTCGCATTAAGCATATGCTGTCGAGATTTCACGACCCTACATTGCAACATATCTTTCGGGAAGTCGATAATAGGGCTGATTTTCTCTCCAAGCTGGGTTTGGACGTGCCTTTTGGCAGAATCACAGTGCAACATTTCAAAGGAAATAAGCTAATTGAGGAGAGATCTCTCCATATCCCTTAAATTTTTTATTTCTGCTTTTCTGTCTTCATGTTTTATCTGATAATTCTACTTAGGTGTACATGTGTCTATGTATATATGTCGTATATTTTACTTTTGCAACCACTTGGCCCGCAAATTTAGACTTACAGGCAACATGAAAATAATCGTGTACAAGAAACTCTTATTATGCTTTTTGGTTTCGTGGTGAACAAGGGAAGTCCCTTGTGGTAATTTCGACAGTATTTTTAGTAAATGTACTTTTGTTTTATCATCAATTCAAAGGAGTTTTTTCCTCTCTGAAAAATAAAATAAAATAAAATAAAAATAAAAATACTATATTTTTCCAAAGATAATTAAATAAATTTCTTCCTTCACTTTGAAGAGTGAAACATAGCCTTCAAAGGGCGAAGAAGGTAGTCCCTCGATCGCTCCATAAAATGCCAGAGGGAACTCTCCCTCTGCCTTTGGCTTTTAAGAAATCAAAATAGATTTTAAAACCTTGTTCTTGGTAATTAGTTCCCTCTGCGGCTTTTAAGAAATCAAAATAGATTTTAAAACCTTGTTCTTGGTAATTAATTTAGTTTCATTGGGCAACTCGGAGGCTTTAGAGCAGAGACAAAGAGACAAAGGAAAACTAAGGTATCATAAACATAGTACAAAAATATGATCTCGAATATATTAATAAATTTTCAAAAAAACTTTTTAATTTGAAAAAACAATAACTATCTATATAATCTTTTTCTAATTTGAAAAAAAAATCTACATATTTAACTGAACTAATACTTAATGTCAATAAATTTCATCCAATACACCTTACATAATAAGGAATTTATTTAGCTATAAAAATTATAATTAAAGTGATGTTGAATATCAATAAATTTTAACTAATTTAAAAATTAACCAACTTCCAAATATATATATATAAATTTCTTTCTCATTCTCTAAATATATAAAAAAAAAAATCCATAAACCTTACAATTAGAAATTTATTACTTTAATTAAAATGTCATTCCAAAATGATGCTTTTGCATTATGAATTTCTTCCTAAATCTTAAAATTGTTGTCCTTAAACATAAGGAACATTAATTTACAAAGATTTGGATTTATTCCATCTCTTACTTTCTAAATCATAAAATTGTTGCCCTTAAACATAAAGAACATTAATTTACCTTAGATTTGGATTGAATCCATATTTCACTGGATTTTAAAAAATGTTATTATGTCTGCCATTGTAGTTTAGTTGTAATCTAACCTAACCATAGAAACTATAGAAACCAACATTCCACATTCATGTTTAGTTTTTCATTATTTTTTTTTATATTGCACTATACATTTTTAATTAAAATTGTTGAACTGAAATTACATTTCACAAGATAATCTTGGACAAGCTGATAAGTGCAAGATAATAACTATTTACACATTAACCGTGACAAGGAAAAAAACCACAATCTGGAACCCAAAAGGAACTTTGATTCACTATTTACACATCAACCATTACCAGGAAAACAACCCACAATCTGCAGATCAGCCCAATAAAAACAGTGACAAGGAAAACAACCACAATAAACCATAAAAAAAACGTTAAATCTCTATTTACACATCAACCATTACGAGGAAAACAACCCACAATCTGTAAATCAACCCAACAAAAGCATAATAGAGTTGAAATGCCTAATAAATCCACAGAAAAATAATATATGGAAGACAGAGTTCAGCGCTGAAACTTCTTTCCTTACCAGAATCATCAAATACAAATTAATTGAAAATAAACATAACACCTTTCAAATATTAACGAAAATGGACAGTTTCAAAATCTACCTTATTTTGGCGAATACAAAACTTCTTGTTCGGGCTGGATACTTGTTCTGCAAAGGGCACAGGTGAAATATTGTGCAGAAGCCAGCCTTTCTCATTCTCCTTTAACTTCGACTGACAGACCGCGCACTCCAACTCATCTATAAAATTTTTGGATCTATATACAAACACAGGGAGAGCCTTTAACACTGCAGAATCCAACCTCCTGTTCTGCAGACTTGGTGGTACTTAACCTGTAAAATTAAACCGAAGACGCGTAAAAGCTAATCTTTGTCTAGAAATTTTAGCAGATTATGAAAAAAAACAGTGGAGACGTGGGTATCTTCCCACTGAGCGCACCAGCTACGAAAAACATCCACTTATCGGTTAAATTGGAATGTGTTTGGGCGCGTTTTCAAATTCAAACTTGTTATTCATCCCAACATTCATTAATGCGTATACATCCACAGTGTTTGATTAATTCTTTGGGGCCATCCCAAAAAGTCGGATATGGCCTATAGCTCAAGAAATCAAACGGGAAGTGTCTCATCACCGGACTTCATGGCCTGAAGGGGCTCCATTTCTTAAAAGAGTAGACTGTTCCATTTGTTAAAATCATGTAATGTAAGAGTTTTAGTTTTAATTTTAATTTTAAATGTGTTAATATATACAACACTAATTACTCGAGTGGAGTGTGCCTATTTTGGTAGAAGTCTAAAATGAAGCATCCGAAATTTCAATTCTAAATGGTGGATGCTACCTGCTCTTGACGTTAACGTTTCTGACGCATAATTGGTGGCCTAGTCATTGCTGAACATCCACGAAACTTCATTGCTCAATGCGATCCGTCTATGCATAAACGAATCCAGTGATTTTTTTCAAAGACTCTCCTCTTGCTTGAGGTTTGCCTGCAGTTTCCACCACTCTAATCTATCTGTTTGCGCTTCATCGCTCTATTATTATTATATCGATTTTTATTTTTCTATCTATCTATTCCTTCAAATCCCAATTCCGATGGCAGACCTAGAAACCTGCAACAATGGTGACATTTCTGTTGCCTCTTCCTCCTGTGCGGCCTCCTGTTCTTCCTCGATTTCTTACAAGAGCTACGATGTGTTTATCAACCATCGTGGCCCAGGCGTAAAGACTACCTTCACCACTGATCTATACCGTAGTCTTCGTTCCTGTGGACTGTGAGTGTTTCTGGATAAACCGGAATTGGAAGTTTGGCGAAATATTACCCCTCAAATACTGCACGTGATTGAAACCTCCTTCATCCATATAGCCATTTTCTCATCCACTTATGCACAATCAACATGGTGTCTCGATGAATATTTGCACATGTTGAAGGAATTTCAGTCGACGCTGAAGGAGGTTACCATTGTTCCTGCCTTTTATGGTGTCAGGCTTCTGAGCTCAGGTGGACAACTATGTTGGAATTAATTTCCAACTGCACGGATATGGCAGCAAATGAACGGGCGGCAGTCCATTTCCGTGGGGGTCCAACAGGCCGGGCAAGCAAAGGACTGAACCCCATCGGAATACTTGTTTATGTCATCAACGAGGAGGCCCAACAAAACATGCGGCAAGGTAAGTCCGCGGGGGTCCATCAAGCAAGGCAGGTGGAGGAGCATACCCATCGGAATTGCTGACTTATGCAGGGGCCCACACTGCGTTTTAACAAAAGACTTGCGGGGTTAATGTTATAACGTATTTGTTAATACAATAGTTAGTAACACGTTTTAACAGAATGCTGTGATTGAAGTAGTATGGCGGTGGTTGTTTGCGCACTAAGCCGTGTTCCTCTGAGTGAACTATGCGCACCAATATTTTCACAAACAGTTAGCGTGTAAACGAAAAAACGCCATAAAACATTTGCTGCCACTGTGTTTTGTTTTTGTTTTGACAGGGATCGAATGCCTAATGGTCACGTTGAACTATGGTTGCAAAAGGGAGTCGGGTTGCTGAGTCATGTTTATATTTGATTGAGGCCGAGAGGTTTTTGCATATTTTGCATTTTTATGCTGAGTCTGCACGCAATTTTTTTGCAAACACCTTTGCTTAAGCCGAAAACAGTGCGAAAATTTCGATTAGGCCGAGAGCACTCTTTAATTTTTTATTTTATATACACAAGTAAATCATGTTTGTGTGATTTGTGATACTGTGTGTATATTTAATTTAAAAAAAAAAACAGAGACCAGTGTATTAACAGAAGTATATAGGTGTTGCTTGTATTCAACAGGGAATTCAGAGAGTGCTATTGCAAGGGAATATATCAGAGGTTAAAAGTGCAGAGTTGAGTTGAGTCAGAAGAGGAAGGTAAGCTTCTTTGCTTACTGAATTTCATTTTAAAAAATAGTCATAATTTTTATTAAAATGAAGTTAGTAACAGCAGAAGCCTACATTGATTGGTTTACAGAAACAATGGCAAACAGGGTAGAGCCAAAATTTCAAATAGAAAGCTGGGGAAAAGAGACCATAGAAAAACTCTATCAGGCAGGACTGATAGGCTTTCTACAGAAATTTAATGGCCATTCTGAGGAGATAACCAAAGATTTTATAAAGAATTTCAATCAAGACCAAACTCGAATAGGAGAAATCATTGTTCCGGTAACCCAAGAATACTTGTCCAAAGCCTTAGATTTGCCAATGTTAGGAGAGAAGTATTACAAAGGGCTACACTTCAAGGAGAAAGCATGGACTTTCTTCCTTGAGAAAAACCGGAAGGGAACATTTGATAGGACAAAAGGTATACCCAGGGAATGGTTTAATGAGCCATGGAGAGAATTGGTCTTGATTATTCAAAAGTTTTTGACTTGTGACCGAGGATATAGTGTTGCCCATTTATATCATTTTAAACTTCTACAGCACATTAAGGGGGAAGATAGGATTAATTTACCTTATTTCCTATATAAAAGCCTCTTAAGAATGATTGAAACAGCAAGACATGAAAACAGACTTAAGGCAGGACAAATGTATCATCAAGGATTGATTAAAATCCTAGTTGAGTATCAAGTAAGATTGCAGGGCATAGTGTGGAGAGAATTCATGGTTAAAAATCATTTTACTGAACAGATTACAGAGGTGCAAGAGAAAACAGAGCAGGAAAGTAAAGGAGTGATGAATTCACCCTTGTATCCTAGAACAAGAGCCAAACAACAAAATAACATGGCCATGGATTATGAAATATCTGTGATGTCTATTCCCAAAAGATTTACAAATAAAAGTCCCATCAATTTAGACAGGGAAGAAGAAACATATTTTCCAAGACCACAAGAAGAAAATAATATTCCACAAGAAGAATTTGATAGGGATTCTTCCTATGATGATGAAGCAACTGCATCATTAATGAAAACAACTCAGGATTTTGAAAAAGAAATTAATGATGGGAAAATCAGGGATTTAACTGATCAATTAGAAATTAGTAAAATTGTGGAAAAACAGTTAAAAGAGGAGAACAAAGCAAACAAGAAAGAAAATGCTAAATTGATCAAAACAAATGAAAAATTGAAAGAAGAGTTGGGGAGATTGAAAAGGAAGAATGATCTAATTTCTAAACAAGCATTTAAATGGTTGAAGGAAAAGAACATGTGGCAGGCCAAGTATGAAAAGCAAAAGGTTAAAGCAGCTTTGTTTAAAGAAAGACATGACACAGGTTTAGATTGCTTGGCAAGGGCAGCACAACAGGAAGCATCGACAGGTACAACATCTACTTCAGAAAGAAGAAGGTCAAAGAGGAACAGGCAAGCATGGGGACATGCTTGATGATAAGCAAGGGAGAGATGTTGGGCCTTAGTTTTGGTCTTATTTTGCTCAAAAAAACTTATTTATCCATCTATTTTCCATCCATTTTCCATTCATTTATTCCATTTTGACATATATTTGATATCTATTCAGGTATTTAATTTTAATTTTTCAAATTCTAAAGTTTTTATGAAAGTTTGATTTTTAGTGCAAAATTGGCTGATTCAGAAATTCCCGTAATAGCTATATGGTTGATATGGTTGCAGGACACTTGGGCACGAGTTGAATGCATGGATGGACGGCTTGGAAACTAGGACTAAGCCACCTATGCTTAGTTCGAACAGAACAAGCTTTATTAGGCCCATTTAGTTCTAGTCAATCATGACTAGTCATTCAGAAATCCCATAGAAATAGGGCAGTTTTGAGATTCTATGGGATTGACCATATTTCTTGGGATAAGAATAATGAATTCGACTTAGATAGGTGGATGAGAAGTAGATGGGTTTGTTTGAGTAAAAATAGATCAGTTTGTTCATGAGACTTCTTATTTAAAGCCAAAGCTTTGATGGCTTATGTATTAGGATTATTATTGACTTATATACTTTTATATTGTGACAATTTTGGACACTGGTTGGTTCGAAACGCGTCGACTTTGTTCATGATAATGTGATTTTTACCGAAAGATTTCTTCCTAATTCATTGATGGATCACAGAAGCCAAAAATCCAGTAAGTTGGTTTATTGTTTAACGTTATTTGTTTTATTTTTTTAATATATATATATATATATATATTAAAAAGGGCCCGTAAGGCAAAGAAGTGCTGTTGTATGGCAATACACAGTAAATGCTATTTCACAGGAAGTTTTTTTTAAAACACAGCAGTGCGGGAAGAGAAAAATCAGCAGTGCCAGCAAACCAATTTGTGATCAATGCGTTCCAAGCGGTGCCGGCAGAATTTATGGAGCCATGAATGAATTCAAGCGGTGAATTTTTGTAGTTGAATGTCAATTAATGACATTGAATGAACAGGGCTGAGATATTTTGTTTTAATATACAAAACAGAGTGTTGTAATTTTATTATTACAGAATAGTAGTGTGTGCACAGCAGTGCGTTGATTTACACAGAGCAGAGTTTTTTTTTTATATACACAGCAGAGTGTATTGTTTGTAAAAAAGACAAAGAGTGTTTTTAAAATTACAGAGCATACACAGCAGTGTTTGTTTTTATTTTAGAAACAGAGTATTTCTCTGTGTGAGACAGAGAAGAGTATTTTGGTCACTGTGTGTGAAGCAGTGCCATATTTTGTAATCTCCCAGCAGTGGAAAGATAGAAGAATCTGTAACAGCAGTTTTTTATATGAATAGAAATTTTTTTATGTGAAAACTCTGTCTGTGAGTGAAATTTTTAAATAGTTTCTCTGTGTTAAGGTAGGCAGTTTTTATTGTTTTGGAATTCAGCAAAATTCCAACTTGGTATCGGAGCCAATCCAGGCTATTTGAAGGTCAAATAAGCTGAAGGAAACGAATTCTTTGCTGCAGCAGCTTCTCCAGCAATGTGAAGACTCAGCCATAAAGGATTTAAGGTATTTCTCTATACAGTTTTGTGTTACTGTTGCAGAACAGTTTGTTAATTTAAAACACACAGTCAAGTGTTTTTGAATCATAGTTAAGAGTGCAGAATGGCAGCAGCCAGCACTGGTATGGGTATGGGAAATATCCATCTCCCAATGTTTAATGGGAAAAATTATGACTACTGGTCAATAACTATGAAGACATTATTTGTCTCCCAAGACTTATGGGAATTAGTTGAGGATGGCTTTGAAGAGCCAGCAAATGAAGTGGAGTTTCTTCTTTTAACTCAGACAGAAAAAGAGATTTTTGAAGAGCAATAGGAAGAAAGATGCCAAGGCTCTTTTCTTCTTGTATCAAGAAGTGCATGAGAGTGTGTTTCCAAGGATAGCAGCAGCCAAGAAATCCAGTGAAACATGGGAAACTCTCAAGACAGCTTATCAGGGTATGGAGAAAGTGAAGACAGCAAAACTTCAGTTGCTAAGGAGAGACTTTGAGACTCTCTGTATGAAAGAGTCAGATAATATTGACTTATTCTTCACTCATGTGATTGGAATGGTCACACAAATAAGATCTCATGGAGAGACTCTTGAAGACAAGAGGATTGTGGAGAAACTCTTGAGAAGTTTACCCTCAAGATTCGATGTGATTGTCACCACCATAGAAGAGACAAGGGATCTCACAAAGTTTTCAGTGGATGAATTACATGCATCACTGATTACCCATGAACAGAGATTGGGTAGGAGTGAAAACTCAACTTTTGAACATGCTTTTAAGTCCCAGAGGTCTTTCGGAAGAGGAAGAGGGCAAGGCAAAGGAAGAGGAAGAGGCAAAAGCCAAAACAGAGGTGGAAGGAACAGTCCAACAAATGCTCAAGGAAGGGGCAGCAATCCAAATCAGCATCAAGGCCAAGGCAGCAGCCAACAGAATGGTCAGCAGAATGCACAAGGACAAAGATATGACAAATCCAATGTCCAATGTTACAATTGTAAGAAATATGGTCATTATGCTAATGAATGTAGAAAGAAGAAGCAGAATGATATGAGAAGTGATACTAGTGCAAATTTCACAAAAGAAAATAGCAGCCAAAGTAATTTGTTTTTAGCTTGTAATATGGCTGAAGAAAAGAGTGAAGACTTATGGTTTCTAGACTCCGGTTGTAGTAACCATATGACAGGAAACTTAGCAATGTTTTCTATGTTAAATGATAGTGTGCAGTCACAAGTCACACTAGGAACTGATAGCAAAGTTTCTGTTATGGGAAAAGGAGATGTAAATGTTTTAACAAGATTAGGTGCAAAGAAAACCATAGCAAATGTTTATTATGTTCCAGGAATGAAGTGTAACCTCTTAAGTGTTGGACAACTTGTCCATAAGGGGTATAATGTTTTCTTTGATAATGATGTTTGTACCATCATGGATAAACCACCCAGCAAACAGTGTATTGCTGAAGTGAAGATGACAAGGAACAAGATGTTCCCTCTCAGAATGAGAGCAGATTTGAAGAATGGCGAAGAGAAAGCAGCAGTTGCACGGGAGACTTTCCAAAGCGAACCAAAGGATGATAATTGGTTATGGCACTTGAGATTTGGACATCTCAACTTTGGAGGTCTTAATCTGTTGAACAGAAAAGGAATGGTAAGTGGTTTACCATTGATAGAGAAACCGGACAACCTTTGTGAAGGTTGTATTCTTGGGAAACAACACAGAGAAAGTTTTCCTTCCGAGAAAAGCATAAGGGCAAAAGCACCCTTAGAGATTGTCCACTCAGATGTGTGTGGACCGATGCAAACTCCATCACTTGCGAATAGCCACTATATCTTAACATTTATAGATGATTTTACAAGAAAAACTTGGGTTTACTTTTTGAAAAAGAAAAGTGAAGTGTTTGAAAAATTCCGCAATTTCAAAGCACTTGTTGAGAATCAAAGTGGGCTGCATATCAAAGTCTTAAGGACTGATAGAGGAGGTGAGTATATATCTAAAGATTTTCTACGTTTTTGTAAAGAAAATGGTATTCATAAATAGTTTACAACTAGATATACTCCGCAGCAAAATGGAGTAGCCGAAAGGAAGAACCGAACCATAATGGACATGGCGAGGAGCATGTTAAAGGCAAAGCATTTGCCTAATGATTATTGGGCTGAAGCTGTACATTGTGCAGCGTATATTTTGAACAGGTGTCCTACAAAAGCAGTTATGAACAAAGTGCCAGAAGAGGCATGGAGTGGCGCAAAGAAAAGTGTCACACATATGAAGGTTTTCGGATGCGTGGCTTATGCACACATTCCGGATCAGCTAAGAAAGAAGTTGGACAGCAAGGGGGAGAAGTGTATTTTCATTGGATACAGTGAGGAATCCAAGGCATATAGGTTATATAACCCATCCAGCAAGAAGTTTCTTGTGAGCAGGGACGTACAGTTCATTGAAGAGGAAGCTTGGGATGGAAGCATAGAGAAAACAGTGAATGTTAAACATTGTTTATCTCATGATGAGAATGATGATGAGTTGGCTGAAATACATCCCCAAACAGCAGCACCAACACCACAAAGCACACCCTTGAGGAGAAATGAAAGTGCTTCTCCAAGCACACCACAAGGAGGAAATTCAAGTGCTTCTTCAAGCACTTGTACACCTACTGAAAGAGGTAAGAGATTCAGAAGTTTGAAAGATATTTATGAACAAGATATAGCTAATGAAGGTATCAATTCTTTGTTTGCTTTATATTGTCATGTTGATGATCCTGTTCATTTCGAAGATGCTATCAAGGATAGGAAATGGATAGAAGCTATGGATGAGGAAATAAATGCCATAGAGAGGAACAAAACTTGGGATTTGGTTGAACTCCCAAAAGGTAAAGATGTCATAGGTGTTAAGTGGGTCTACAAGACCAAGAGTAATGCTGAAGGCAAGATAGAGAGACACAAGGCAAGGCTTGTTGTCAAAGGCTATAAGCAAAAGCATGGCATTGATTATGAGGAAACTTTCGCACCGGTTGCAAGAATGGAAACCGTGAGAGCAGTGTTGTCTATTGCAGCACAAAACAAATGGAAAGTTTACCAAATGGACGTGAAGTCAGCATTTCTAAATGGAGTGTTAATGGAAGAGGTTTACATTGAACAACCTCTCGGCTATGAGAAAAAAGGCCAAGAGCACAAAGTGTGCAAGTTGAAGAAAGCTCTTTATGCACTGAAGCAAGCGCCAAGAGCGTGGTACAGTAGGATAGATTCATATCTACTGGAAAATGGTTTTGAAAAGTGTGAGGGAGAACCCACCCTCTACATCAAGGAACAAGATGGTAAAATTTTGATTGTAGTCTTGTATGTTGATGATGTTATTTTTACAGGTAATGATGATTGCCTTATTGAACATTTTAAAACAGTCATGAAAGAGGAATTTGAAATGACTGATATGGGTTTGCTGAGATACTTCTTGGGAATAGAAGTAGAACAAGATGAAAGTGGGATTTTTGTCTCACATGCAAAGTATGTTAATGAGGTACTTGAAAGATTTAACATGCAGGAAAGCAAAGCAGCAATCACTCCCACAGTGATGGGATTAAAACTCAGCAGAGAGGACAACAGTAAGGATTTTGATCCTAGTTTATACAAGAGCATAGTTGGCAGCCTTATGTATTTGACTGCAACTAGGCCGGACATAATGCATGTTGTTAGTTTGATTTCCAGGTTCATGGAAAAGCCAAAGGATGCACATTGGCAAGCAGCAAAAAGAATTTTGAGGTATGTTAAAGGTACAAAAAGGTTTGGTATTTTGTATACTACTTCAGAATGTTCAGATTTAGTTGGATACACTGACAGTGATTGGGCTGGAAGTGTAGATGATCGGAAGAGCACTTCCGGTTATGTTTTTCATATGGGTTCATGAGCCATTTCATGGGCTTCTAAGAAACAGCCCGTTGTAGCGTTGTCTACAGCAGAAGCAGAATATGTGGCAGCTACAACAGCAGCGTGTCAAGCAGTTTGGATGAGAAAAATGTTGAGAAGCTTATGTCAAGAACAGGTAAAAGGGACAGTGATATTTTGTGACAATAGCTCAGCTATTGCATTGTCTAAAAATTCTGTTTTTCATAAAAGAACAAAACACATTGACACCAAGTTTCATTTCATACAGGAATTGGTAAGCAATGGCGAGATTGTTTTGCAGCATTGCAGAACAGAGGATCAATTTGCAGATATCCTCACAAAGCCACTACAGCAGAAAAGCTTTGAATATTTCAGGAAATGCATGGGTATGCAAGAAAACCCAGCAGTTGAAATTAAGGGGGAGTGTTGGGATTAATTTCCAACTGCACGGATATGGCAGCAAATGAACGGGCGGCAGTCCATTTCCGTGGGGGTCCAACAGGCCGGGCAGGCAAAGGACTGAACCCCATCGGAACACTTGTTTATGTCATCAACGAGGAGGCCCAACAAAACATGCGGCAAGGTAAGTCCGCGGGGGTCCATCAAGCAAGGCAGGGGGAGGAGCATACCCCGTCGGAATTGCTGACGTATGCAGGGGCCCACACTGCGTTTTAACAAAAGACTTGCGTGGTTAATGTTATAACGTATTTGTTAATACAATAGTTGGTTTATTGTTTAACGTTATTTGTTTTATTTTTTTAATATATATATATATATATATATTAAAAAGGGCCCGTAAGGCAAAGGAGTGTTGTTGTATGGCAATACACAGTGAATGCTATTTCACAGGAATTTTTTTTAAAACACAGCAATGCGGGAAGAGAAAAATCAGCAGTGCCAGCAAACCAATTTGTGATCAATGCGTTCCAAGCGGTGCCGGCAGAATTTATGGAGCCATGAATGAATTCAAGCGGTGAATTTTTGTAGTTGAATGTCAATTAATGACATTGAATGAACAGGGCTGAGATATTTTGTTTTAATATACAAAACAGAGTGTTGTAATTTTATTATTACAGAATAGTAGTGTGTGCACAGCAGTGCGTTGATTTACACAGAGCAGAGTTTTTTTTTTTATATACACAGTAGAGTGTATTGTTTGTAAAAAAGACAGAGAGTGTTTTTAAAATTACAGAGCATACACAGCAGTGTTTGTTTTTATTTTAGAAACAGAGTATTTCTCTGTGTGAGACAGAGAAGAGTATTTTGGTCACTGTGTGTGAAGCAGTGCCATATTTTGTAATCTCCCAGTAGTGGAAAAATAGAAGAATCTGTAACAGCAGTTTTTTATATGAATATAAATTTTTTTATGTGAAAACTCTGTCTGTGAGTGAAATTTTTAAATAGTTTCTCTGTGTTAAGGTAGGCAGTTTTTATTGTTTTGGAATTTAGCATCCATGAAAAGAAGCAGCGATTCGACTCAGAGACTATTCAGAATTGGACACGGGCTCTCTTTGAGGCGACATAAATAAGTGGTTTCGATTTGGAGGTGTTTAATGGGTAAGGGCCTCTAAACTGTTGTGCTGCTCTCTCCCTTTTGCGATTTACTTTTTAATTTATTAGAGTCCAAGGTGTTATGTAGAGGCTCCTTACCTTTTATTTTACATTGTAATTTTCAACAATATGGGGCAACTCTTAGATGATGTGTTGCGATGCGTGTCGAAAATATGAACAGAACACCATTTAAGTATGTTGCCGAACACGCAACTGGGTTGAAAGAAAAACTAAAAGAATTTGAAAGCACGGTGTTATGGCCGGAGAAAGCCAATGTTGTCAGGATTGTGGGTACAGGTGGTGTTGGTAAGACAACTCTGGCTACAAAATTCTTCAGCAAGAGGAGGTCAAATTACAATCGATCATGTTTTTTATATGATGTCAAGGAAAACGCAGCTAAGGGAGCTCTACCTTCCTTGCAGAGGAAACTCCTTAAGGAGTTGACCGAATTGAATCTAGCCATAGACAGCATTCACGAAGGCACAATAACACTTGTGAGACATCTTTCTTCCTCCCATATTCTCATCATTTTAGATGATGTAGATGAAACCTTTCAACTGGAAGCGTTTTTGCCAGTGAAACATATCATGAACCCCAATGGCTTGATTTTGGTTACCTCTCATGACAAGAAAGTCCTCAAAAAAGAAAAAATAGCGGAGACCTCAATTTATGAGCTAGAAGGGCTAAATACACAGCACTCCAAAGAGATTCTCTGCTTTCATGCCTTTGGTCAACCACATCCACATCCAAAATTTGCAGATCTGGCAAATCAGTTTATAACGGTGTGTGATGGATTGCCATTATCACTGAAAGTATTCGGGGCCCTTCTCTTTGGAGAAAATGAAAGATCTTACTGGGAAGAGATCTTGAATTGGCTTCACCATCTACTCAAGGACATACAAGAGAGGCTTAGAATCAACTATGAATCACTTAATTCAGAGGAACGACAAAGATTCATGAACATTTGCTGTTTTCTCATAGGAGAGGACAGAGATACGATTGCAAGAATCTGGGGCTCCGCGGGGCTTCTAAATATAGAGAACAAGTGTATTTTTAAAGTGGATAATCAATATAAGATTAAAATGCATGATCACATTCGGGACTTGGGAAGAACTATTGTAGAGGAAGAAGGAATCATACCCGGTGGTCTTTGGCATCATACTACCAACAATATTGGCGATTTGTTGGAATCATCATCACGTGTAAGTGCTTTAACCATTAGAACCTTTGTTTTGGATTTAAAGAATAATTTTGGATCATCATCACGTGTAAGTGCTTCCTTTATATTATTTTAAAGAATAATTTTGAAGTTTCATGATCTGTGTTTATATTTTTCTTAAATTAATTGGGTTGAAAAATGAGCCTTTCTAGTTGCTTTCTAGTCTTAATTTAAATAAGAATTTTAAAGTTTCTTTATTCATATCACGATATATCTTTTTTGTTAACATTTTCCTTAAATTAACAGGTAATATCTGAAATTTGCGGAATCAAGATGGTTTCTCCGTTAGATCCTATTTTGAATTTGCAATATTTAATGGGCAGATCAGAATTTTCATGGTACAAAAGATGGAGTGATGAAGTATTGGAGAACTGTGTGAGGTATATGTTCAATAATTTTCAGTTTCATGGTATTTCGAATTTGCAAGTTGTTGCAACCGAAGAGCATTATTCAGAACACATACTGAGGAAGGCGCGGTCACCACATCTCATGTGGTTCCACTGGTATAAGTGTGGATACTCTTGCCTACCTTTATGGATGCCGATGGTGAGGTTAAGAGTTTTAGAAGTTGCAGGGACGAAATTAAAATTATTGTGGCAACATGATTCTCAATTATGTTTCTTTTTCCCTGATTCCATTTCATTCTGCAATGTTGAACTCATCGTATACACCTTTCTGATAGTTGAAACGGGTACATTGCAGGTCCCTCTTCAACTGCGAGAGCTAAATATTTGTGCTCCCCTTTCAAGTTTTCCTAAGTCCATATGGCAGTTGAAGTACCTGGAAAATATTGTTGTACTTCATGCACTTTTCAAAACTTTTCCAGAAGAATTTTGTGATCTATGTGTTGGAATTTCTGAACAATTCCGAACATACAGTGGAATCAAAAAAATCCCTCTTTTAAACACAGAGATTTAAATAAAATGTGGACATAGATGTGCAAAACATATATTTGATTAATAAAAAAAACTGGACTGTTACAAAATGAAATCTTCCTGAGAACTTCCATGTTCTGGATTCACAACAACGAAAAAAATTTCTACTGCTACAAAACACAGCGAATATCAAAATCTCTATCTTTCTGCTCTCTGTCTATTTGGGCACACACCCTCACACAATTTTCACTCACTATATATTTCTCTCTATATTTTTTTCTTCTTCTGCCTTCGGTCATATTACACTACATAGTCAATCTTCTTTTTTTTCTTCACGACATGTATATATAACTTAACAAAACTATTACAATATTTATATATATTGTAAATATAATATATTTACAATATATATTATGAAATATTTATAATCTAATTTTAAAATAAAGCAAAACTATGTTGCCGCACTTTAAAACAAAACAAAATATAATAAAACTTTATGCTAAGGTTTAAAACTTTATTCCATTGTGCCACATATAACAAAAATACATCAACCTTTATACTTTTCGTGGAGTGTTTGGAGAACATTCACGCTAGTTCTTTTTACCCCACAGAATTGTTGTGGTTGGTCTGGAGAAGAGATGACGTCACCTTCTCCGGTGGGTCATATTCCTCCTTCGCTGTTCACAAGAGGATGCCATCGAAATGATGGTTGATGTGCATTAAATGTAGTTGGAGGAAGATTAAATGCGGTTGGTGAATCATTTAAGTGCGGAGGAGACTGTGGTTGCGTGAATATTAGAAGCTGGAGATTGCTACCGCTGCTTCTGTCTTTTAGCGTTCCCATCAGAGTTAACTTTTCCGTCTTGCATATGCGTGGCAGTTAGAATTAAATTCCAACACTCCCCCTTAATTTCAACTGCTGGATTTTCTTGCATACTCAAACATTTTCTCAAATAATTAAAACTCTTATGCCCCAATGGTTTTGTCAATATATCAGCAAACTTCTCTTCTGTTCTACAATGTTGTAAAACAATTTTTCCATTGCTCACTAACTCTCTGATGTAGTCATATTTGGCATCAACGTGTTTCGTTCTATTTTGAAACACTGAATTCTTTGACAATTCTATTTTTGAGCTATTATCACAATAAATTGTTGTGTCTTTTACCTATTCATGACACAAACTCCTCAACATTCTTCTCATCCAAACTGCTTGACATGTTGTTGTTGTAGCTGCCACATACTCTGCCTCTGCTGTAGATAAAGCCACAATTGGTTGTTTCTTAGAAGCCCATGAAATGGCTCTTAAACCCATATGAAAAACATATCCAGAGGTGTTTTTCTTTTCATCTATACTTCCAGCCCAATCACTGTTAGTATATCCAATTAATTCAAAATTTTCTGAAGTGGTGTATAAAATACAATACATTTTTGTTCCTTTCACATACCTTTGAATTCTTTTTGCTGCTTGCCAATGTGTCTCCTTTGGCCTTTTCATAAATCTAGAAATTAAACTCACATCATGTATAATATCCGGCCTAGTTGCAGTCAAATACATAAGGCTGCCAACTATGCTCTTGTACAAACTTGGATCAAAATCTTTGTTGTTGTCTTCTTTGCTTAATTTCAATCCCATCACTGTAAGAGTAATTGCTGCCTTGCAATCCTGCATATTAAATCTTTTCAGAACTTCATTCACATACTTTGCTTGAGAAATAAAATTTTTATTTTTATTTTTCTCTGCTTCTATTCCTAAGAAGTATCTAAGTAATCCTATATCAGTCATCTCAAATTCATCATTCATGACTGTTTTAAAATTCTCAATGAGGTAAACATCATTACCTTAAGATCACATCGTCAACATAAAATACAACAATGAGCATCTTACCATCCTTTTATTTGATGTATAATGTGGGTTCTCCTTCACATTTCTCAAACCCATTTTCCAGTAGATAGGCATCTATCCTGCTATACCATGCTCTTGGTGCTTGTTTCATCCCATACAGACCTTTCATCAATCTGCATACTTTGTGCTCTTGGCTTGCTTTCTCATAGCCCAGAGGTTGTTCAACATAAACCTCTTCCATTAATACTCCATTTAGGAATGTTAATTTCACATCCATTTGGTAAACTTTCTACTTATGTTGTGCTGCTATGGACAACACTGCTCATACTGTTTCCATTCTTGCAACCGGTGCAAATGTTTCTTCATAATCTCTTCCTTGTTGCTGCTTGTAGCCTTTGAAAACAAGTCTGACCTTGTGCCTTTAAATCTTACCTTCAACATTGCTTTTGGTTTTATAAACCCATTTTACTCCAATGACTTCCTTGCCTTTTGGAAGATCAACCAATTCCCATGTCTTATTTTTCTCTATGGCATTTATCTCTTCATCTATAGCATCTATCAATTTCTTATCTTTTATAGCTTCTTCAAAATGAATAGGATCATATACATGACAGTAAAATGCAAATAAAGATTTCATACCTTCATTTTCTGCCTCTTGCTCATAGATTTCATTCAGACTTCTGAATCCAGTTCCTCTTTCACTTGTTGAACTTGTGCTTGTAGAAGCACTCAAATCTGCTCCTTGTGATGTGCTTGGAGAAGCATTGTCATTACTTCTCAGGGGTGTTCTCATACCTGCTTGTGGTTTCCCTTGCTGTCCTTGTGTTGGTGGAGGTGGTGCTACTAATGAGGGGTTTCTTTTAGCCATTTCTTCCTTATCATCATCATGAGACAAACAACTTTTCACATTCACTGTTTTCTCAATGCTTCCATCCCAAGCTTCTTCTTCAATGAATTGCACATCTCTGCTTATAACAAACTTCTTGGTGGATAGGTTATACAACCTGTATGCCTTGGATTCTTCACTGCATCCAATAAATATGCACTTCTCCCCCTTACTATCCAACTTCTTCCTTAGTTGATCTGGAATATGTACATAAGCCACACAATCGAAAACTCTCATGTGGGTGACATGTTGCTTTATACCGCTCCACGCTTCTTCAGGAACTCTGTTAATCATATCTTTGGTTGGGCATCAATTCAAAATGTATGCTGCACAATGTACAGCTTCAGCCCAATACTCATTTGGCAAATGTTTTGCCTTCAGCATACTTCTTACCATGTCCATGATGGTTCAGTTTTTCCTTTCAGCAACTCCATTTTGCTGCAGTGTATACCTTGCTGTAAATTTCTTATGAATCTCATTTTCTCTGCAAAAATGCATAAATTCTTTTGAGATATATTCTCCTCCTTTGTCTATTATCAAGACCTTAATATGTTGTCCACTTTGTTTCTCAACAAGAGTTTTAAAGTGGCAGAGTTTCTCAAACACTTCACTTTTAAATTTCAAGAAATAAACCCAAGTTTTTCTTGTGTAATCATCAATGAAAATCAGCATATAGTGGCTACTTGCTAGTAATGGTGTTTCCATTGGTCCACACAAATATGAATGGACAATTTCTAAGGGTGCCTTTGCTCTTATGCTCTTTCTTGATGGAAAGTTTTCTCTGAGTTGTTTGCCCAAGATGCAACCTTCACTTAGGGTGTCCGGTTTTTCAATCAATGGTAATCCCTTTACCATTCCTTTCCTATGCAACAAATTCAGACCTCCAAAGTTGAGATGTCCAAATCTCAAGTGCCATAACCAATTTTCATTTTTTGCTTCTCTTTGGAATGTCTCTTGTGTCACTGTTGCAATTTCAGCTCCCTTCTTCAAATCTGCTCTCATCTTGAGAGGGAACCTTCTATTCCTTGTCATCTTCACTATTGCAATGCATTGCTTGCTTGGTGGTTTATCCATGATGGTGCATATATCATCTTCAAAGAAAACATTTTAGCCTTTCTGAATGAGATGTTCAATGCTCAAAAAGTTACACTTCATACCAGGCACATAATAAACATCTGATATGGTTTTTCTTTCTCATTTCTTTATCAACACACTCACTCTACCTTTTCCCATGACAGAGACCTTACTGCCTGTCCCCAATGTTACTTGAGACTTTACATTTTCATCAATCATGGAGAACATGGAAATGTTTCCAGTGATATGGTTGCTACATCCTAAATCTAGAAACCATATATCTTCATTCTTTTCTTCAGCCAAATTACATTCTAAAAATAACTTATCTTGACTGATGTTTTCTTTAGTACAATTAGCATTGGGTCTATTACCCATGTCACTTTGTTTCTTCCTACATTCATTAACATAATGACCATACTTCTTACATTAATGACACTTATCATACATTTGTCCATGTGCTTGATTTTGTCCACCTTGTTGGCTACTTCCTTGGCCTTGGTTTTGATTTTGATTGCTGCCCCTTCCATTTGTATTTGTTGAGTTGCTTCTTCCTCCTCGGTTCTGGCTTCTGCCTCTACCTTTTCCTCTGTAGTTTCCTTTGCCTTGACCTCTTCCTCTTCCAAAGGACATTTGGGTCTTGAAGGCATGCTCCAAATATGAGTTTGCAGTTCTACCCAATCTTTGTTCATGTGTCATCAATGATACATAAAGCTCATCAACTGTAAACTTTAAGAGATCATTTGTCTCTTCAATGGTTGTGACTATCACATCAAACCTTGAGGGTAAGCTCCTCAACACTTTCTCAACTATTTTTCTCTCTTCTATTGTCTCTCCATAAGATTTCATTTGGGTGACCAACCCAATCAGTAGAGTAAAGAATGAGTCTATTGTGTCAGACTCTTTCATGAAAATGACTTCAAAATCCCTTCTCATTAATTGAAGCTTTGTTGTCTTTACCTTCTCCATACATTGATAAGTTGTCTGGACGATATCCCATGCATCCTTGGACCTCTTTCCTGCTGCAATCCTTGGAAATACACTTTCATGCACTGCTTGATAGAGATAGAAGAGGGCTTTTGAGTCCTTCTTCCTATTTCTCTTCAGAAAATCCTTCTCTGCCTGTGTTAAGGCATTAAAAGATTGTTCATATGCTGGTTCTTCTAGACCGTCTTCAACTAGCTCCCATAAATCTTGAGAGACAAACAGGGCTCTCATTGTGATTGCCCAATAGTCATAGTTCTTCCCATTGAAATGTGAGAGTTGAATATTTCCTATACTCGTGCTTGTGCTGGCTCCTGCTATGGCTAGATTTCTGAACTATGCAATAAAAAACTTGATTGTGTTTTTAAACAAATTGTCTCTCTACTGAGAAATAAACTCTGTTTCTAAAAACTTCCTTCTTACAGTTCTTTGGACTGTATTTTAAAGCAAACACAAAACAAACTATGTTTCGATAAAATACCTTGCTTTGATGAATCTTCACGTTGTTGGCCAAAAGCTGCAACAAACTCCTTCCTTCAGTTTCTTTGTCAAACACAAAGAGCCTAGACTAGCTCCAATACCATGTTGGAATTTCTGAACAATTCCAAACACACAAAAGAATTAAAAAAATCCCACTTTTAAACACAAATATTTAAATAAAATGCGAACAGAGATGTGCAGAACATATATTTCATTAATAAATAAAAAAAACTGGACTGTTACAAAATGAAATCTTCCTCAGAACTTTCGTGTTCTGGATTCACAACAACAAAAAAAACTTCTGCTGCTACAAAACACAACGAATATCAAACTCTGTCTTTCTTCTCTCTGGCTATTTGGGCACACACCCTCACACAGTTTTCACTCACTGTATATTGCTCTCTGTGTTTTTTTCTTCTTCTTCCTTCGGGCATATTACACTACACAGCCAATCTTCTTTTTTTTCTTCACGTCATGTATATATAAGTTACCAAAACTATTACAATATTTATATATATTGTAAATATAATATTTACAATATATATTATGAAATATCTATAATTTAAGTTTAAAAATAAAACAAAACTATGTTGCGGCACTTTTAAACGAAACAAAATACAGTAAAACTTCATGCTAAGGTTTAAAACATTATTCCATTGTGCCGCATATAATAAAAATACATCAACCTTTATACTTTCCGTGGAGTGCTTGGAGAACATTCACGCCGGTTCTTTTTACCCCATAGAATTGTTGTGGTTGGTCCAGAGAAGAGATGACGTCACCTTCTCCGGTGGGTCATCTTTCTCCTTCGCTGCTCACAAGAGGATGCCGCTGGAATGATGGTTGATGTGCGTTAAATGTATTTGGAGGAAGATTCAATGCAGTTGGTGAATCGTTTAAGTGTGGAGGAAGTTGTGGTTGCGTGAAGATCAGAAGCTGGAGATTGCTGTCGCTGCTTCTATCTTTTAGCGTTTCCATCAGAGTTAACTTTGCCGTCCTACATCTGCGTGGCAGTTGGAATTAAATTTCAACACTCCCCCTTAATTTCAAGTGCTAGATTTTCTTGCATACCCAAACATTTTCTCAAATAATTGAAACTCTTTTGCCTCAATGGTTTTGTTAGTATATCAGCTAACTGCTCTTCTGTTCTACAATGCTGTAAAACAATTTTTTCCATTACTCACTAACTCTCTAATGTAGTGATATTTGGCATCAATGTGTTTCGTTCTCTTGTGAAACATTGAATTCTTTGACAATGCTATCGATGTGCTATTATCACAATAAATTGTTGTGCCTTTTATATGTTCATGACACAAACTCCTCAACATTCTTCTCATCCAAACTGTTTGACATGTTGTTGCTGTAGCTGCCACATAATCTGCCTCTACTATAGATAAAGCCACAATTGGTTGTTTCTTAGAAGCCCATGAAATAGCTCCTGAACCCATGTGAAAAACATATCCAGAGGTGTTTTTCCTGTCATCTATACTTCCAGCCTAATCACTATCAGTATATCTAATTAATTCAAAATTTTCTAAAGTGGTGTATAAAATACCATACATTTTTGTTCCTTTTACATACCTCAGAATTCTTTTTGCTGCTTGCCAATGTGTCTCTTTTGACCTTTCCATAAATCTGGAAATTAAACTCACAGCATGCATAATATTCAGCCTAGTTGCAGTCAAATACATAAGGTTGCCAACTATGTTCTTGTACAAACTTGAATCAAAATCCTTGCTGCTGTCTTCTTTTCTTAATTTCAATCCCATCACTGTAGGAGTAATTGCTGCATTACAATCCTGCATATTAAATCTTTCCAAATGCTCCTTGAAAAACCTTCAGCTAATAGATTGCTCAAAAATGATGTCACTTCCCGATGCCTTTGGCACCCTAAGCAATCTTCAGCTCCTCGATTTGACTGGTGCTTTGACTTTGCAGATGCTTCCAAATTCATTTGGAAATTTAATTTGACTCAAACATCTAGGGTTGAGAGGTTGCTTCAATTTAACTATCTCCAATGAAACATTTGGAAATATTACAAGCTTGGAACACCTAGATTTTTCAGTTTGTAGCAATGTGGAGGTATTGCCTCCCCAAGTAGCACGTCAACAGTGCTTGCAAACATTAGATGTGTGTAAAACTAAATTAAAAAACGTACCAAGCTATCTTGGAGATGCATCCAAATCGGACGTTATGGAATTAGGAGGGGAGCCATTGTTGGAAATGCTGCCAACTTTGTTGGGTAGCCTGAACAACAGCTTGAAGGAATTGTGGCTTTTTGACTGTCCCGAGTTGAAATGCTTGCTGGATTCCTTTGGACTGTTGACTCAATTGATGGTGTTGAACATTTGGAAATGTGGGATAGAATATTTACCACAAGATCTTATGGGAATGCAAAATCTTATGATGTTAGCAATCGAAGTTGCCCGTTGAGAGAACTTGAAGATTTTCCGTTGAGAGAACTTCCATTTAAAAAGGCTGCAGGAGAATTGAACATCTCGGATGAGAAATACATGCCTCAGCTCAAGCGGTTACTCTTGGCACGCACACAAATCTCTGAGGTATTGTTCAACGAAGGTGTTTGCCCGACCCTTCAATATCTATCGTTGGTGGAGTGTTCAGAATTGAGAGGAATAGGAGGGCTTTGTTGTCTGGCCAAACTTCAATATCTCTATGTCAGCTTATGTGGAAAGCTAGAGGCCCTGCCCGATGTAGAATAGCATTTGATTCCATTACAGGAGTCGGAGGACAGTGATCACCACGATTCCGAAGAGAGTGGTCACTTGTTCTTAAATTCCTTCAGAAGTATGGGGTGAAGAACGAATGCATTAATGTACGTGAATAAATGTCATGAGATATTAATACCAGGTGGTTTGTATTATTTGGTAGGAGTAGTCTAAACAGCCGGAGGAATTTCCCGGTAATAGATGTCGTTCAAAAAATATTCCGTCTAAGGCAACGAATTCTGGTGACTTCAAAAAAGTCAGTGCCGGGTTGTCGTATGACGCACTGCTAGTTTAGTATAACACTGACTATGCACATGTCGCGATCATCCGGATGAACATCACATAGCCATTCATCCATGAGATGCATTCCCACAAATTTGAAATTTGAATTTTATTTTGCGCCCTACTTAAATACTCTGTTTCAATATTCGGAATATTTGAATTTTATTTGGCGTCATCCTTAAATACTCTGCTTCAATATTCAAAATGTGCTTCGCTAGGCTTCAATATTCAGAATACGCTCAAAACCAATTATGTCATTAAACCTGCAGCCAGGTGCAGCTCCGGCGCCAAAATACTCCCCATATTTGGAGACCTCATGGATCCCCTGCCGCCATAAATGAATACATAAGATAATATGTAAGATGTTTGGGCTCCGTTGGAGTGTGTCCTGGAGAAGTTAAATTTTGAGGATTGCACAGTTCAGATTGAGCGCTTGCAGACAATGGAAGCCAAAGTTGGAGACCGTTAACGAGTTTCGACTGAATCTTAGAGATCTGATGCTGCAAGAATATTTTCAAGCTCAAGCATCAATTTTCTTCAGGTGAGCTCCGACTATTAACAAAATTAAGAAATTGTTATTTCTTCTAGGGTTTTCTTTTACTCTGGTTGGGTTTTGACGCTTTTTTTTTCTCTGGTTGGGTTTTGAAAGCAGTGAAAATGAGGCAATTTCCTCCACTCCTTTGAAATATTTCGAAAAGCACTGCTCTTCAGCCAAAAGCAGCGAGAGGAAGAGGGTGACTTCATACAGAGGTATCAGGCTGAAGAGGTTCGAGATCCTCGAAAGGGCAAACTGAACTTTCCCGATCACTAGTCTTCTGTCAACGATTCAGCTTATTATAAATGCATAATAAGCCGGCAAACTAGTGGTTTCAGTCTGTTGAACTTTTTTTTGTTAGAAACCTAAAACTCTTTTTGTGATATTTGATATTATACCTGCCTGATATTATCATGAGCTTATTTCACAGATATTGGATCAGCATGTTATCTCCAAACTTATCCTGTGTATCACAGAAAAACAACGATTCAGAAAAATATTATGGTAGTTAAAAAATTATGGTAATTTCTCACACAATTTTTACTCTTACTGATTTTGTTGCACAAAGTAGAAAGCTCAAACTCTTTTTGAGAACACTTAAGTACCCGCGTGATATTATCATGTCCGTACTTCACATATATTTGATTACTGAATTTTTACCCAAAACATGCTATCTCCAAACTTATCCCGTGTATCACAGGAAAACAACTATTCAGAAAAATGGTAACCAGATTTGATATAACAATTCAGAAAAATATTAACGAGATTTGATATGACCTTGTGCGCGCTGGTGGAGGATTAACGAATTTAAGCATCAGATTTTGGTGATTTTTTTCACACATATTTTACTTTTAGTGATTTTGTGCATACTGTAGTTTATCACTGGTTATTTTAGGTAAAGAATTAGAGTAGTTTCTCACACAATTTTTATTCGATTAAAGAAATTAATTGTGATTTTTCACACCATTTTTAAAATAAAATGTGAATACGCAAACTATATCTCTATTATTCATCAAATAGATTACACATATTTATACATGAATTAGTCTTAAGATAGGAGATCTATCTTAGACGTACAATAAGTTGGTTGAGGGAATATCTCAACCTCACACCAAACAAGGAAGCTAACTCCTATTAAATATGAACAGACTCTATACATAGAGAGTCACAACTGGACAAGTAGGAATTATACATTCTAACACACCCCCTTAATGACTACTTGTCTCGATATCACTTCGCAAAATCTAGTTGTGATCAAACATAACAAAGAATATGTCGACGTCCATATAAAAGAGCAACCATCTACCGGAATGCATGAGTACCAACTGCTGCAACCGCTAGTCCTGTAGGATGTCCTTCGCATACATGATTCTGTCAACCATTATCATTGCATACATGTACTTGTATCCACATATCCCCCTTCAACGTGGGTTTTATCGGATGACCCGTAACCATGCTCTTCCTTCATCGGGGTTTTATCGGATGACCCGTAACCATGCTCTTCTTTCATCAGGGTTTTATCGGATGACCCGTAACCATGCACTTCCTTCAGTGGCAAACACTGACACAGAACTGTTTCCAGTCTGCTTCACTATTATACGTGGTTTCTAGCTGACCACAAACTGACATTGCAAAATGGTTTCTGGCTAAACAACATGAACCATGGATTAATGCTATGAATGATGAGTATGCTTCTCTTATGAAAAATCAAACATGGGAATTAGTGGAACTTCCTGAAAATAAAGTTCCAATTGGAAGCAAATGGTTGTACAAATTGAAATTTAAAGCAGATGGTACAATTGATAAATTTAAGGCAAGATTAGTAGCAAAAGGATATGCTCAAAAGGAGGGAATTGATTATGAAGACACTTTTGCACCAGTAGCTAAGTTGAATACAATTAGATTATTGATTGCCTTAGCCACAAAACATAATTGGAATATACATCAATTGGATGTCAAATCTGCTTTTCTAAATGGTGATTTAAAGGAAGAAGTTTATTTGGTTCAACTTGAAGGGTTTGTCAAACAGGGACAGGAGCATCTGGTTTGCAGGTTAAGAAAGGCATTGTATGGTTTGAAACAGGCACCGAGATCATGGTATGTAAAGATTGATACCTTCTTTCTTCAGAATGGATTTGTGAAAAGCAAAAATGATCCTAACTTGTATGTTAAGAAAGATGAAAAAGGAAATGTTGCTTTAATATCTTTGTATGTGGATGATCTCATTATAACAGGCGGTGCTCACAAGTTAATTGAAGAAATTAAAGTTCAGTTGTCACAGGAATTTGAAATGAAAGATTTGGGTGAATTGCATTACTGTTTAGGAATTGAGGTATGGAGAGAGCCTGGTAAAACTTTGATCACTCAAAGCAAATATACAAAGGAGATTCTTAAAAATTTCAATATGACAGATTGCAAAGCTATGTCAACTCCCTTAGAACAGAATGCAAAGTTGTACAAAGAAGATGGAACAAAAGAGGCAGATGGAACATTATACCGTCAGTTAGTGGGAAGTTTGAACTATCTCACCACTACCAGACCAGACATTGCATACTCAGTCAGTATTCTTAGTCAATTCATGGCTAAGCCTTCAGGAAATCACTGGAATGCTGCAAAGAAAGTTCTCCGATACTTAAAGGGAACAGTGAATTTAGGTATTATGTATACTGAGGAATCTGATGTTGCACTGACAGGTTTTTCTGATTCAAATTGGGCAGGAAATCCAGATGACAGATTATCTACCTCTGGTTATGCATTTCATATTGGATCAGGGGTCGTATCTTGGAGTAGTAAGAAACAGCCAACTGTTTCTTTATCATCAACAGAATCAGAGTACAAAGCTTTGACCAATGCCACCTGTGAAGCTATTTGGTTGCGGATAATTCTTGCAGATCTTGAAGAAGCACAAAGTGGTTCAACATGTATCAATTGTGATAATCAGAGTGCTATCAAATTAGCACATAATCCAGTTTACCATGCTAGAACAAAACACGTTGAGTTACAGTACCACTTTGTACGTGAGAAAATTGAGTCAAATGAAATTGAATTGATATTTTGTAACACCAAGGATAATGTGGCTGATATATTTACTAAGCCCCTTGGTAAAATCAAATTTGAAGTTTTTAGAAGTCAGTTAGGTATTGTAGAAAATCCATTTCTCCATTAAGGGAGGATGTGAGAATAATGCAAAAATAGAATTAGTTGTGAGTGGTTGAACGAGAGGGTGTAATTAGGAATTGGTTGCACATATTCAGGTTTGTTTCCTCATCTTCAAAACAACAAAACCGACCAGCAATGTGTACAAATGCGGGATCTGTCTGTCAGCATGATCCAACCTCACGAATTGATGTGCAGCGGACTCAGCCAAAATGTGAAAGCACTCAACATATATCACGTGCTTGGCACGAACAGATGACCAGCGCACATATGACCTGCAGCGTTCAACTTTTACGCTGTCTGGAGAGCGATTAACATCATAAGACAGAACGAAGGCCCGCACGGTTAAACATCTGCTGTAGGTGCCCGCACGGTTAAACATCAGCATCAGCACCCTGCTGTCAAAGCTCCACGCAACTCGTTTGTTTTGATTATAGGCACCCGCAGGCTGTATGCACCCGCAGGCCCGAACTGCAACTTCCGACGCTGGCAATCTTTAAAAAAAAACACTCCACGCATTGTCATGCGCACCAATTTAATAATGCAGGAAACAGCGCCTCCACGCGCTGGAACAGCACCTTCACGAACAGCAACAAAAAAAAACAAACTAAATATATCCTTCTTATTTCCCTCAGCCCAGGAGGGCCGAGGTCCAGGCCTCTACTGCTCTGATACCAAAATAAAATCTTAATCTGCAAACTATATCTCTATTATTCATCAAATAGATTACACATATTTATACATGAATTAGTCTTAAGATAGGAGATCTATCTTAGACGTACAATAAGTTGGTTGAGGGAATATCTCAACCTCACACCAAACAAGGAAGCTAACTCCTATTAAATATGAACAGACTCTATACATAGAGAGTCACAACTGGACAAGTAGGAATTATACATTCTAACATTTTACTCTCAGCGATTCTCACATGGTAATTGAGCACATGGTTTTATAATTTTAACTAAAGAATTATGGTAGTTTATCATGTGAGTAGTTCACAAATATTTGATCATGTGAATTTTTAAGTAAAACATGCTATGTCCAAACTTATCTTGGGTATCACAAAAAAACAACTATTCTGAAAAATATTATAAAAATATATATATATATATATATTTGTGCAGTCTGGTGGAGGATAAAACTAATTTAATGTATTCATCCATACTCATTTCACATGCCTTCAATTTGTTTAGGGTCATTTATTTTAAACTAATTTAATATATTTATTGATACTCATTTTATATACTTAAATTTGATTGGAAACATTTATTTTAGCATGTGATTTTGGTGATTTTTAGCATAAAATTTTCTCTTTATTGATACTCATTTTATATACTTAAATTTGATTGGCAACATTTATTTTAGCATGTGATTTTGGCGATTTTTAGCATAAAATTTTCTCTTAATGATTTTGTGCACATGGTATTTTAGCATATGGTTTTATAATTCTAGCTAAAGAATTAGTTTAGTATATGGTTTTATAATTTTAATTAAGAAATTATGATAGTTTCTCACACAATTTTTATTCTTATTGATTTTGTGGCACATGGTAGTTTAGCACATGGTTTTATAAGTCTAGTTAGGAATTGGGGTTGTAATATATTTCAATTTAACATATTAAATGATTTTATGATATCATATATATCACATTGTAAAATATGAAGATTGATAATAAAAATTAGAGGTGTTGAACTAAACAATTAGTTTGTTTTCCTAATTTTCAAGAGTAAGTATGTGTGTAATATGTCATTTCCATTGCCTCTATTTTCTGTTTCTTAAGAATCTTTTTATGTATTGCATTATTGTATAAAGTTTTAGTTAGTTTTACTACTTTTCAAGAGTAAATATGTGTAATATGTGATTGGCATTGCCTCTATTTTATGTTTCTTAAGCATGTTTGTATGTATTGCATTATTGTATAAGGTTTAAAACAATTTCTTTTCAAGCTAGAATGCATTATATTATATGCATTTATGGACCTTGTGTTGCCATTAGTTTGATTCTATTAGAGAAAATATTAGTGTTAAAATGAAATATGTAATTAGAGAAAACATAGAATGGTCCAGTTGGGTTAAAAATAAATATTTAATCACTCAAAACATATCATTTTGGGCATCCTTTTAGAACAATACACTGCTATTTGTGAGCCCATTTAAAAAAACTTTGTAACCTTGTATCTATATCTCTAAAACCACAATTAATTATTTTCTTCCCAAAGAAGTTTTGTGAACAATACACTACTATATGTGAGCCCATTTAAAAAAACTTTGTAAACTTATATCTATATCTCTAAAACCACAATTGATTATTTTCGGCTCAAAGAAGTTGTCTAACACTGAGATAATTGGTATTTAGTTCCAATTTTTAATAATAAACACAAAATCTCAAAATCTCAACTATGAAGTAGAAATTAATATCTAATTTATTGTGCAAAAAGATACAAAAAAGAAAATATTAAAGAACAATGGAAAAATACTTAGATTTAAATTAAATCCTTTTTTTACTTGGGCTCTCTTTTCCACAATTAAATCAACACCAAAATTTATGTAAAATTAGATGTCAAAAACTTAAAAGTAAATGTAAACTTTAACATTTAACATGTATGGGGTAGATTTCACTTAAACATTTAACATGTATGGGCTCTTGGCATTAATTTCAACACTTCTTTGATTACCAAACTTGCAATGTGATAGATTATTAATCAACTATGCTTGTAGTGTACTCAAGCGAGATTTAAATTTATGAATGGACAAAGGTGACATATCGTCATTCCCCCACTCATTCTTCCACTAGGGAATTCTACACCCTCCTGAACAGGATTTGAGGGTTTTCATTTGGCATTTGATTTCAGTTTTCACCTATCTACAACCCTAGAATCCAAGCAATAAAACACAACCAAAGAAGAAAAAATACCTCAATATGGATGAGTTCAAAAAAGTTTAAAGCCTAGCATATAATTGAAGACTTTGAGAATTCAAAATCTCGGACGTGGATGCTCACGGGACTTTGGAGGGGATAAAATGATTCGTCGAGATCCCAACTTAATGCTTGCGGTCTCTTCTTTCCAATTACACCGATACACTTGCCCTTAATATCTACTCAGTGCCCATTTGGATCTCTCAAAGAGTCATCCTAGCATATTGAGTAGACATTCTCCCTTTGAATTCCTCTTTGCATCTCCTTGATAATTACGCTGCCAACTCTCAACATCGTTTTAACGATAAACAATCCCATCATTTCCAAACTATTCCATGTTCATGTTTATAGATGGGTATACACATTTATTTCCCCGCTCATGTCTGTTGTGCATGGGAGCGTGACTGCCTTGAGGCAACACTTGACACCATTGTACCACCTGGTGAGCCCTGGTATTGGACCAAGAGTGATGCAATTCCCAGGGGTTGCCCTACTTTACTTTATCAACCCAGGGTTCGTACAAAATTGGAGGTGATAATGATATATACACATCATATGCAATCTGTTCATGTCATCCTCTTCTTCTTTACGAAAGAGTGCTATTTTTTAAACTATGATAAGAACTGGAAAGTAAATTGCTTGAAGGAAATGACAAAAATGAAACTAATTTAACTTGTTGAAAATGAATGGCAGAAAGGAAACTAATTCTAAACCACACTTAACTTGGCCAAATGGCTAAATGAACTCTATTTATCCTATGGTCTATCTACCATGCTTCTACCCATGCACTAAGCTATCCATGCATTAATCCTAATTGAAAAAGTGTTGATTTTGTAGCTTGGAGGAAAGAAAAAGGGCTAAAGAGGTTAATGGAGGGCTTAACACATGAAACATGGCTTAGGAGTGGAAAGCAGGGGTTTAATCCTTATAAAAACTTATTATATGGCGCCAAGATGCTTTTGGAGCGGAATGATTGAAATATGTGATGGCGGAGTTATGATTAGTGGATAGAAGTGCGATATGCGATTTGCGATATAACAATCACAATGTTGCAAGGTTGGAGCGGTAAAGGTTAACGAGAACAAAACAAAAACTGCAAAAATCGACTTGCGATGCAGCGGAGTTTGGAATCGACGTTTGAAGTGGTAAGCCTTAAAGAAACAAGGAAAAGGTGCGAAGTGCGGTTGTGATGGGTGACGTGGTGGTGGGATTGGCGGCAGAGCGTGATCGCAATATCGCAATCAGCGTTTGAAAGCAGTAAGTCTTAAAGAAACAAGGAAAAGGTGTGAAGTGCGATTGCGATGGGTGACGTGGCAGTGGGACTGGTGGCAGAGTGCGATCGCAATATCGCAATCGACATTTGGAAGCAGTGAGTCTTAAAGGAAACAGGAAAACAATTGGATCTACGATGAGGAGCGATGGTAAGTCCAAAGGGAAATAAATGTTGTTTCTAATGTTTTTGAATGTTTTCATTAAAAAAGCATCAAAGGGAATTAGAAAGGGATATCCCATTTGGGATTGGAATGAGAGAGCGTTAACAAATATCACGAGCGATTTGCAATTTGCGATGGAGCGAGGTACAATGTGCGGGAGTTTTGAGGAGAAAGGGGCGGAGGTCTAATTCTAATGCTTTTCAAGCATTTTTGGGAATGAAAAGTGCGATGGATGCAAATAAGAGAAAAAGGAGAGAAATGGAGGCACAACAAAAGTGCTCAGGTGTGAAAACAGAGTTGGGAAATGAAGCGGGATGCCTTGATGTTCTTCCTAGGGATTTTTATGCTTATTCCTGCAAACAAAGTTATGGATTCATGTACGAAAAATAGAGGAAACGTGTGACAAAACATTGAACAAAGAGCAGTTTTTGGTCTTGTGAGAAGGTTCGCCCTCCTCGAGCTCTATTGAAAGAGATGAGAAGGGGGTCTTGATCCACATCTTTTCTTGGTTTTTCTCCTTTATTCTATCACTCACAATAAAATGAAAAGCTATAGCAACACACTGAAAGAAAAAACTAAGAAGCGATGAAACTATGAGAAGCAGAACTAATTGAATGATAGAAAGAAAATTAGCTTAACGACAGAAAGGAAAATATAGTAACAACAGAGAGGCTGAGGAACATGGATTGGGTAATAACCCACGGGCCTAGCTCTCTAAAACTTGAATCAGCCGAATGAAATAAGTCTGCTCATTTCATAAAATAATAACCTCATACATCTTTGAAAGTTTGACCACTAAGTAAAATAATAAAAAGCTCAATATCTTGCAACAAAGTTTCAACTAGAATCAACTAACTCTTCCTAGCTCTAGCTCTGCTCTATTTATTCTACAGGGCAGCTACCAACAACTCCCTAGAAAATAGTGATTGAGTCCACTTAACTCCAAGTAAACAAAGATTGAGTGCACTCCTCTTTGAGTTGTTTGGCTGCCTCTGGAATTAGAATTGCTGGAGAGAATCCTTGGGGATCCTTTGGCTGCCTTTGAAAGTTAAGGAGGGTGGACAATCCTCCAATAATTTCTCCTTGTTGTCTCCTCCAATTCTTTATGATAAAATACTTATAAAAATGCTTAATAAATAATGATTTTTTATACTCAACCTCATATTGTGCACTCAGAGTATGTTAGCCTTAATCACCACCTATACTAGCATCATAAAACCAAAAAATAATAAAAATGCAAGAAAAATATATCTAATAAGGCAAAAAGGTGACCATTAACCCCTCCAAATATGTCTAATGATGGAGCTCATTACCACCCCCATCGAGGAGACTATTATCTTCTTGAATTAGTTGAAAAATAATAGCCTTTTATCCTAGATCCAATTCAGATGAGCTCAGGTTTGATTCCCATCTTTATGCCATATCTCAGTGCCCTAATTGGCCAGCCAGTCTACCACCTTGTTCCCTGATCGTAATGTGTGCGTAGTAATAACAAATGGAAAATTGTTAATGAGGTCTTTGATCCAAGATTCCTGGGATTCCAAATGCCAAATTATTACTATTTTGGATGGTGGTGAGCCATAAATAATCTTTTGAGCCATTTTGATAACTAAACTAGAGTCTCCTAAATTTTGGATCCAAGAGAAATACAACTTCAAAGCCAATATGACTCCCTTTTCGAGACTAGTGAGCTCCGCTACATTATTAGTTTTGGATCTACAATATCATGCAAAGGCTCCCAATGGATTACCTCCTGAATCTCTTAGAATTTCTCCAAAGTATGTCAGGCCTGGATTCACTTTGGAGGCCCCATTGAAATTAATTTTAACAAAGCCATCTGGGGGAGGGAGAAAAACGAATGGTGATTTAACAAGAAATTTATGCTTGGGATTGGGTGAAAAGGAACTTGAACCCTTAGTCAAATTAAGAGTAGGGAAAATTTTGGACTCAACCTGGTCTGCTTTCCAATCATTCGCTGCCCAATTCTCTATCAGGATATTTTCGCAAATATTTTCTCTAGTTGTTTGCTAGATATTTTGTATTGATGGCTCTTGGTTTTTTAATACAACTTTGTTCCTTCCTTTCCAGATGTTCCATAAGAGAATACCTATCACAAGGGCCCATGCCTTGTTGACTATGGGGTTTTTGAACTTGATCGACCTCCATTGATCAATAGTAACCATCAGGCTGCTCTGGGAGAGGTTTGAGTGACCAAATGCATTTTTCACTTCTAACTACAAGGTTTTGATTGCTAGATATGGTTTTGAAATGTTAGGTTATAAATATATAAGTTTTTTTCATCTACAGACTACCACACAATAGAGATAAAGTCACTATCATAATTTTGGGTTGGCATAGTCAAAAGCAAGCCATAGACAAATATCATTATTGTTTGAAAAAGAAACTATAGTATGTCATGAATTTTAATACTTTGAAATTTAATAAAAATAGTTAAAGTTATATAAATTTAAGTGTTTTGGAATTTTTTGAAATTTTGAAACTTTTTATGTATTTTAAAATATATTTTAAATATTGAAAAATAGTTATTTCATAAATTTAATAATCAAATTTCAATAAACATACAAAAATTGACACATTATAAGAAATTAATTTTATATATAAAATTTAATAACAAATAAAATTTATTTTGATTAAAAAAAAGGTAAATGAAATTTTATGTGAATGGTATATATGATTAGAGTAGGATCATTATATTTTTTTTCATATATCTTGATGTTTTAAGAGTGAAAAAATTGAAGGATTGAATTTATAAGAGCAATATTATTAGTAATAACTATAATTTGAAGAATTGGTGTCTCAAACTTTTTGGAGTCATTTTGAGGTCTTAAATGATGTTTTTTTTAGGCAAGTACATGATCATTTGATGTTATGCTACATTCATAGTTCTTTCCAATAATGCAAAAAAGATGTTAATTTGATATGCAAAGCCTATGCTTGCCTAGCTATAGTCGACCTATTGTGATTGAACTCCATAATTCAAAATAATGCCACCCTCACTCATGGAAAATGGGCTACCCACATGAACACTACAAATAAGACTATAAAAGGGTCAAATTCATAAGTCTAATTGAGGATTAGAGTAAAACATAACACCTAATTGGCTCTAGGGACGTGTTATAACAAGGTGGCTAGGAAGAGAATGGTTTCATTCATTTTGTTTTTTATTGTTTTACAATAAAGCATAGCATAATAATGGGGCTTTAGTAGTTATAAGCATAATAACATTAGATACTAAATGAAGCCCTTAGTAATTATTTTGGTGCTGGAGCTGCACTTGGCTGCAGGTTTCATGGCGGAATTGGTTTTGAGCGCATTCTAAATATTGAAGCCTAGCGAAGCACATTTTGAATATTGAAGCATAGTATTTAGGGAGGGTGCCAAATAAAATTCAATATTCTGAATATTGAAGCAGAGTATTTAGGGAGGGTGCCAAATAAAATTAAAATTTCATATTTGCGGGAATGCGTTCCATGGATGGATGGCTATGTGATGGTCACTCGGTTGATGGCAACATGTGCATAGTCACTGTCATACTAAACTCGCAGTCTGTCATATGACAACCAACCACTGACTCTTTTTGAAGTCGCCAGAGTCCGTTGCTGGAGACGGAATATTTTCCGAACAACATTTATTACCAAGCAATTCCTCCAACTGCTTAGACTACTTCTTTTAAATTAATTTAAATGATGTAATAGTTTAAAAAATAATAATAATAAAGACTTAACAAAAAAAATATTAAACAAATTTATAATGCCATATCAAAAATTTGTACCTTATAAATTTATAGTTAAAGATATTATTTAAAATAACCCTTTAATATTAAAAGTTTTTAATATTTAAATAATTTATCATTGTTTATTAAAAGTAAAGCATTACTTTTTAATATTTAAATTATTTATTTAAAGTAAAACAATTTTTTTATTAGAAAAACAAATATCATTTCTATCTCCTTTTTTATTATTATTAATATTTTCTAAATATTTCATTTTGGTACATTAATTTGTATTTTCTCATAAAAACTTATTACATCATATCATCATCACTAATCAGACCAGTACACCAAAGTGCATTTAATACATTTCTGGTTTCAAGAATTGTTCACCCATTTATTTTGTTTCCTTCCTTTTATACATCCCACATAACTATCCACCAATCATAACTCCGCCATCGCATATTTCAATCATTCCACTCCAAAAGCATCTTGGTGCCATATCATAAGTTTTTATAAGGATTAAACCCCTGCTTTCCACTCCTAAGCCCTTTTTCATGTGTTAAGCCCTCCATTAGCCTCTTTAGCCCTTTTTCTTTCCTCCAAGCTGCAAAATCAACACATTGTCAATTAGGATTAAGTCATCGATAGCTTAGTTGCATGGGTAGAAGCATGGTAGATAGACCATAGGATAAATAGAGTTCATTTAGCCATTTGGCCAAGTTAAGTGTGGTTTAGAATTAGTTTCCTTTCTGTCATTTCTGTTCTGCAACTTAAATTAGTTCCATTCTTGTCATTTTCAGCAATTTATTTTAGTTTCCTTTCTGTCATTTCCTTCTAGAAATTTACTTTCCAGTTCTTATCATAGTTTAAAAAATAGCACGCTTTCATAAAGAAGAAGAGGATGACATGAACAAATTGCATCTGATGTGTATAAAGCATTGTCACCTCCAATTTTGTACAAACCCCGGGTTGATAAAGTAAAGTAGGGTAACCCCTGGGAGTTGCATCACTCTTGGTGCAATACCAAGGCTCACCAGGTGGTACAGTGGTGACAGGTGTTGCCTCAGGGTAGTCACGCTCCCATGTACGACAGACATGAGTGGGGAAATAAATGTGTTTACCCATCTGTAAACATGAACATGGAATAGTTTGGAAACGATGGGATTTTTATCCTCAAAACGATGTTGAGAGTTGGCAGTGTAATTAGCAAGGAGATGCAAAGAGGAATTCAAAGGGAGAATGTCTACTCAATATGCCAGGATGGATCTTTGAGAGATCCAAATGGGCACTGAGTAGATATTAAGGGCAAGTGTATCGGTGTAATTGGAAAGAATAGACCGCAAGCATTAATTTAGGATCTCGACGAATAATTTTATCTCCTCCAAAGTCCTGTGAGCATCCATGTCCAAGATTCTAAATTCTCAAAGGCTTCAATTATATGTTAGGCCCTAACCTTGTTTGAACTCATCGAGGTTGAGGTATTTTTTCTCCTTTCGTTGTGTTTAATTGCTTGGATTCTAGGGTTGTAGACAGGTGAAAACTGAAATCAAATGCTAAATGAAAACCCTCGAATCTTTTTTAGGAGGGTGTAGAATTCCCTAGTGGAAGAATGAGTGGGGGAATGACGATATGTCACCTTTGTCCATTCATAAATTTAAATCTCGCTTGAGTACACTACAAGCATAATTGATTAATAATCTATCACATTGCAAGTTTGGTAATCTCGCTTGAGTACACTACAAGCATAATTGATTAATAATCTATCACATTGCAAGTTTGGTAATCAAAGAGGTGTTGAAATTAACACCAAGAGCCAAACCTTATAGCTATGCCAATAAAAATAATTAAGTTCTAATATATATATATGAATGTTCATATGTACTCAAAAGTTACAGGAGGTTGTAATATATTTGTTATATATACATTTACATTTAATATAAGGTGTTTATTTGGGTGTAGTAATTATTATTTTTTATATATGGTGAATAATGTGAAGTATGTCACACCACAATATATGTTAAATGTTTACATTTACATTTATGTTTTAAGCTTTTACGTAAATTTTGGTGTGGATTTAAAAATAGGAAAACGCATCCTAAGTAAAAAAAAAAAAAGCTTTAAATTAATTTAAATCTAAGTTTCTTTCCTTTGTTATTTAATATTTTCTGTATTTTTTTGCTCAATAAATTAGAAATTAATTTTTACTTAATAGTTGATATTTTGAGATTTTGTGTTTATTATTAAAGATTGAAACCCAATACCAATTATCCATCATCCAAGGAGTGTTACACAACTTCTCCAAGCCAAAAAGTATTAATTGTGGTTTTACAATATAGATATAAGATTACATAGTTTTCTAAATATGCTAACAAATAGGAGTGTGCTCTTCGAAAAATATGCCCAAAATGATATGTACTCTTCTAATGGACATCAAAAGATGATATGCCCTTCAAAGTTAAAGTTGTTTATGGAGTAAATATAAAGAGGTTTATAGATTATATATATACCATAATTTTACCATAGTATTTGGCCCATAGGCTTGAGCTAATTTTCTTTTCTTTTTTTGAGTTTTTGTAAATATAAAGAGGTTTTTGGCATAAATATAAAAAGAGGTTTTATTTATTTACCGTAACTTTTTTTTATTTATATTTATATTTATTTACCATACTTTTTTTTTAGTATTCTATAGCTTTTAAGATTTTAAATTTATATTGTATTTATACATAATAATAATTAGATTGATTTTTAAATATGTCTTACATTAAATAAAAAATTTCAAGTGTTAAATGTTAAACATTACAGGTTAAATTTTTAGGTTTACATTTACATGCACTTTTTTACATGAGATCTACTCCTATACATGTTAAATGTTAAACATTACATGTTAAATACTTAGATTTACCTTTACATTTATTTTTTAAGTGAAATCTACCACATACATGTTATATGTTTAAGTTTACATTTATTTTTAAATCTCACTCTCCATACATGTTAAATGTTTAAGTTTACATTTACTTTTAAGTTTTTGACATCTAATTTTACATCAATTTTGGTGTTGATTTAATTGTGAAAAAGAGAGCCTAAGTAAAAAAAGGATTTAATTAAATCTAAGTATTTTTCCATTGTTCTTTAATATTTTCCTTTTTGTACCTTTTTGCAGAATAAATTAGATATTAATTTTTACTTCATAGTTAAGATTTTGAGATTTTGCGTTTATTATTAAAAATTGGAACTAAATACCAATCATCTCAGTGTTGGACAATTTCTTTGAACTGAAAAGAATCAATTGTGGTTTTAGAGATATAGATATAAGTTTACAAAGTTTTTTTAAATGGGCTCACAGATAGCAGTGTATTGTTCACAAAACTTCTTTGAGCACAAAATAATTAATTGTGGTTTTAGAGATATAGATATAAGGTTACAAAGTTTTTTTAAATGGGCTCACAAATAGCAGTGTATTGTTCTAAAAGGATGCCCAAAATGATATGTTTTGAGTGATTAAATATTTATTTTTAACCAAACTGGACCATTCTATGTTTTCTCTAATTACATATTTCATTTTAACACTAATATTTTCTCTAATAGAATCAAACTAATGGCAACACAAGTTCCAGAAATGCATATAATATAATGCATTCTAGCTTGAAAAGAAATTGTTTTAAACCTTATACAATAATGCAATACATACAAACGTGCTTAAAAAACATAAAATAGAGGCAATGCCAATCACATATTACACATATTTACTCTTCAAAAGTAGTAAAACTAACTAAAACTTTATACAATAATGCAATACATAAAAAGATTCTTAAGAAACAGAAAATAGAGGCAATGGCAATGACATATTACACACATATTTACTCTTGAAAATTAGGAAAACTAACTAATTGTTTAGTTCAGCACCTCTAATTTTTATTATCAATCTTCATATTTTACAATGTGATATATATGATATCATAAAATCATTTAATATGTTAAATTGAAATATATTACAACCCCAATTCTTTAACTAGAATTATAAAACCATGTGCTAAACTACCATGTGTCACAAAATCAATAAGAATAAAAATTGTGTGAGAAACTATCATAATTTCTTAGCTAAAATTATAAAACCATATACTAAACTAATTCTTTAGTTAGAATTATAAAACCATATGCTAAACTACCATATGCAGAAAATCACTAAGAGAAAATTTTATGCTAAAAATCACCAAAATCACATCCTCCACCAGACTGCACAAATATCAGGAAATATCAAATCTGGTTAGATTTAAAATATATATATATATATATATGATAATATTTTTCAGAATAGTTATTTTTTTTGTGATACCCAGAATAAGTTTGGAGATAGCATATTTTACTTAAAAATTCACATGATCAAATATTTGTGAACTACTCACGTGATAAACTACCATAATTCTTTAGTTAAAAATATAAAACCATGTGCTCCATTACCATGTGCAGAGAATAGCTGAGAGTAAAACTTGTGTGAAAAATCACAATTCAATTCTTTAATCGAATAAAAATTGTGTGAGAAACTACTCTAATTCTTTACCTAAAATAACCAGTGCTAAACTAGCACAAAATCACTAAAAGTAAAATATGTGTGAAAAAAAACACCAAAATCTGATGCTTAAATTCGTTAATCCTCCACCAGCGCACAAGGTCATATCAAATCTCGTTAATATTTTTCTGAATCGTCATATCAAATCTCGTTACCATTTTTCTGAATAGTTGTTTTCCTGTGATACACAGGATAAGTTTGGAGATAGCATGTTTTGGGTAAAAATTCAGTAATCAAATATATGTGAAATACGGACATGATAATATCACGCGGGTACCGAAGTGTTCTCAAAAAGAGTTTGAGCTTTGTACTCTGTGCAACAAAATCAGTAAGAGTAAAAATTGTGCGAGAAATTACCATAATTTTTTAACTACCATAATATTTTTCTGAATCGTTGTTTTTGTGTGATACATAGGATAAGTTAGGAGATAACATGCTGATCCAATATCTGTGAAATAAGCTCATGATAATATCAGGGGGTATAATATCAAATATCACAAAAAGAGTTTTAGGTTTCTAACAAAAAAAATTCAACAGACTGAAACCACTAGTCTGCCGGCTTATTATGTATTTATAATACGCTGAATCGTTGACAGAAGACTAGTGATCGGGAAAGTTCAGTTTGCCCTTTCAAGGATCTCGAACCTCTTCAGCCTGATACCTCTGCACGAAGTCACTCTCTTCCTCCCACTGCTTTTGGCTGAAGAGCAGTGCTTTTCGAAATTCTTCAAAGGAGTGGAGGACATCGCCTCATTTTCACCGCTTTCAAAACCCAACCAGAGAAAAAAAAAGCGTCAAAACCCAATCAGAGAAAAAAAAAAAGCGTCAAAACCCAACCAAAGTAAAAAAAAAAAACCCTAGAAGCAATAGCAATTTCTTAATTTCGTTAATAGTCGGAGCTCACCAGAAGAAAATTGATGCTTGAGCTTGAAAATATTCTTGCAGCATCAGATCTCTAAGATTCAGTTGCTTTGGCTTCCATTGTCTGCAAGCGCTCAATCTGAACTGTGCAATCCTCAAAATTTAACTTCTCCAGGACACACTCCAACGGAGCCCAAACATCTTACATATTCTCTTCTATTTTCATTTATGGCGGCAGGGGACCCATGAGGTCTCCAAATATGGGGAGTATTTTGGCACTGGAGCTAGCACCTAGCTGCAGGTTTAATGGCGGAATTGGTTTTGAGCGTATTCTGAATACGAAAGCCTAGCGAAGCACATTTTGAATATTGAAGCAGAGTAGTTACGGAGGGCGCCAAATAAAATTCAAATACCCGAATATTGAAACAGGGTATTTAAGTAGGGCGCCAAATAAAATTCAAATTTCAAATTTGTAGGAATGCATGCCATGGATGAATGGCTATGTGATGGTCATCCAGATGATCACGACATGTGCATAGTCCGTGTTATCCTAAACTAGCAGTGCGTCATACGACAACCCGGCACTGACTTTTTTGAAGTCACCAGAATTCGTTGCCGCAAACGGAATATTTTTCGAACGGCATCTATTACCGGGCAATTCCTCCGGCTGTTTAGACTACTCCTATTTGGTAAGGCCGCCGTCCGTCCAGTTAATGTCCAGGACCATGGTTTGAATTCTTTCATATCACGGATTTAGCGCTCTCGCCAGTGGCTGCGAAAAGATGGAACGAGGACCAACGTCGGAACTCTCTGAACTGGCTACTTCCAGTTTCTTCCCCTTTTGTGTACTTTCCTTTCACTTTGACCTTTTAAAGATGTGGTCTTAAACTTCATAACCATCTTTATCTTTTAATTTTTGTATGGTAATATTGTAAGGTATTTCTTTTATTCTTAGTTTGGTGTAATGTTATTTGGATTTTTTATTTTTTAAAGAAATATTAAGATTTAAATTAGATGAGGAGTCTAAAATGAATTTGGATATTTTATATTTTAGTAAAATTAATAATTAAACTAAATTATTATATTTTTGTCTATTTTGATAAAGAGTATATATATATATATATATATATATAAGTTGTTTTGAGTGTTATTTTATATATGTGTTGTTTTGAGTGTTATTTTTTGGAGTTTTTGGTGGAAAATTTTGAGGTGAAATTTTGATTTGTGTTATTTAAATTAATTTTTTGATTATATATATAGATTCAACACCCTCAAAAACCTTAAAGGCACTTGGATTGTGCAAGATTATCTATCAAACTTGTAATTTTAATAAATTTCTACCAAATTTTAGAAAAATTATACCAGAAAAATTCACTAAAAAAACTTCCAAAAAATCACACTAAAAACAACTCATATATATAATTTATATAACTACCCCTAACAGTTGAACCACTTTCACAATTTAATATTCTTCATTATTGATATTTTGATATGGCACACCAACCGCACTAAAGTTTAACAGAGCAACTAGTGAGGAGGCACCAGGGGTTGGAATTTGACGGGCATTTCAAGCATTGATATGGCACACCAACGGCACAAAAGTTTAACAAGTAAGGAGCACCAGGGGTTGGAATTTGACGGGCATTTGTCCTTGAAATACGTTTAACATCCGTATGCTAACGTTTTTCCTGATGCGTTATGAATTATGCAAACCATATTTATATCCGGGGCTTGAGTATGTCACCGACTTACAACACACCTATAAAAGCTATGCTGCGTCATAGTGCCACCGTAGAATAATGGAAGTGTGGTTTCAATTGCAATTTGCACCAAACCTTTTAAAGTTACTTGCACCAAATCTCTTAATAAATATGATAGTTATGGTTCTCGACAAATGTCGATGTTACAACGTTACAACCATTTATGAAAGGAGTTGTTTTTATATTGGAATAAAAAATTAAAGATAAATTTTTGATAAACTAGTTTTTTAATTGTATATATGAATTCAGCACCCTAAAATATTTAGAGCATTTTCATTATGCAAGATTATCATCAATTTTTATTTTTAATAAATTTCTACAAAATTTTAGAAAAATTAAACCAAAAAACTTTCAAAAACCACATTAAAAACAAGTCATTTATGAAATATTAAAAGCAACTTTCTCCATGTAAAAGTTTAAATTTTAAGCTCACAATCTAGCTATTTAGTGGAGCAACCAATATTTCCACTGCTATCCGCCCATTAATGCGGTGGCAGATAGATTTAAAATTGTTTAAATTTAACAGTGGGAAATATATCTGCCACCGCATTAATGGGCGGATAGTAGTGGAAATAAGCGTTGCCATTTAGTGGAGCACAGAAAGCCCAAAGTACAATTTGACTACAATTTTAGTTAAAGCATATACAAATCGTATGGCATGGGATACAGCTAAATAGTCACGAGAATATTAATGTGTACTAGAGATTAAAATTCTTTTTGTTTCTATTTTTTTTCCTTTGCTTCTTTAGGGCTGAAGAATAAATGCCTGGACGCCGAAAGAAATAAGGATTCAAGTTTAATATATTGATGTTAACAATTGCATGTCTGAGTGCACACATTTGATTTTCTTAATCAAAATACCAATCAAGAAAATGGATCAAGAGATGTCCATCAACAAAATTTCTTGTGATTTCGTGATTTAGTTTTCTCCATAGGAGCGATGGTGCTTGCAGAGACCTTTGTGTAAATGTCTTTACCTGGGAAAGAATGGGTAATGGTTAGTTATGAAAAGTTAAAATTTTGAATTAAATTATTTAGTTTTTAGATATATTTAATTAATGAATTGGTAAGATGTAGAATAATTTATAACAAAATATATTATTAAAATATTAGTATTATGTAAAGGTGTAGTCTAACGTATAAATGAAATAGTTTTTTTCACTAGAATTTGGTGATATAATTTCAAGTAAAATTGTAATATTTTGTTGTAATTTGAAAATGAGTTTTTATAGGTTGAATACTTATGTCTACTGAATTAGATCTGTTTTGAGCCAATTAAACATTGAGGAATCAAAAAAACATTTTCACAATAAATTAAGATGGGCTAAAGATTTTAGATTTCTAATTTTAGATTAATATGGACTAGAGATTTTAGATTTCTAATTTTAATATGTTTGAGATTTCTTATTTTAATCTTAATCTAAAATATTTTATATTTCAATGCTAAGAGCCTTACTTCTAAAGATTTTTTCTATTTTTTATTTGAATATGTCCACATATATTATAATATATAAATTATTATTGATAACATGTTCAATATTGTGTTCTTTGTTTAAAAATCATTTTTTGTTTCAGTTTACTATTACAAAAAGCAGGACTAAGCTACACCTCTTTAAATCTAGTAAAAATACTAATGAGAAAAGCATAACTATTTACCATTCTAATCACCTTGATTTGATTGCATATGTCTTCCACTCTCCAATTCACCTTCTCACTAGTATGCATAGATAGACAAATTAACAAACCACGTTTTCAGTCTTTTTAGTTTTGTACATATAGATAGATAAACATTCCCAAAAAAAGTTAGAAGCATCTGCAAAGAGGAAGCACCTTTCATATTGATGTGTGCTAGAGATTCATTAGCCCTCCCAAGGAATGAGTTGAGAACCTGTTGATTATAATATGTATATTTTAAATTATGGTGAATTAGTATTTTTTTAATCAAATTTCAAGAAGATTAAAACTTATTTCTTGAACCTTATTATTATCGTAGAATTAAAACTTGAAATTTAATTTTAAATTAAGTAAAGAAAATAACATCTCCTTATACCACTCATTTAATTATATTAAAAAAACATTAAACAAAGTATTTCATGGTTTTCATGGATTGCAGATGACCGAACTAGTCAGGCAACCTTGTGACTGTGAGTGCTTCGGGTCAGAGTGGATGCCACATGCCGTTGCTTTAGCTGCTGCCTTAAAGACTTAATCTCCCAAAAGGGAAGCTCAGATGTTTAATTCTCGAAGATCGGGAGGCTCACCTGGCAATATATTTGCCTACTTGAAATTGATGTGGCTACAATATGCTCAATCTGTTCCCCTCCAGTTTCCCTCCAATTCTAAGGCTGGGAACATCTATACTACCGTAGCCATATAATTTTCAATATCTAACTAAAATCAAACTATATGGGCTAAGATATTTTAAGTGGCTGAAAGGCTTTTAATTCACTCACATGATGTACATCTAATGAAAAGAAAAATGTGCTTTTAAGGAATCCCTATTCCTTCGTGACAGCCAATTGTGATATCTACACGTTTCAAATCCCAAAGTAAGTTACTCTGCAAATAATATAATACACAGACATTCTACCTGCAACTTCTCTCACATCGCATAAGGAGGAGGATGCATCGTAACTTGATCTGGTACGGTTGAAAAATTCTTTGGCTAGAGTGGTTTTCGCAACTCCACTTACATCCACAATCCCCGCAATCTTGGCCTCCACACGCTCACTCTCGTGCCGCTGGAGAGCACTGTTTTTTTCACAATCTTATAATTTTTCATTCAAGCACCAACTAGATTGGGCATATCTTGGAGAAAAAAATGCAATGTGAACAGAGGCACAGATTGTTACGCTGCCTCATCCACTGCTAAATTTCAGGTCTACTCCTCTTATTTCTGGAAATAGCTGGAGTAAATATTTGAAAGATAACTGAAGTGATTTCCTTAATTTTTGAAAACTAACTGCAGTAATTTCTTTAAATTATGGAAATCAACTGCAGTTCATTAATTTTCTTGTTGGGAGCTTCTGAAGTGGTCCATTACTCCCACTGCGATCAGTGGAGCATTTGACACATAGCCAACAAAAGCTTGATGGAAGCTGGGTTATATAGTTTTCTGTTTGGTCCCCAAGCTCACTAATTCAATCCCTTCAGTTTTACACTATCAAACCAGAATTAGCAGAGCTTGGAAGACATCTTTTCCTTTCTGCTTGCCTCAAGATTGTCTTCACATTTTCTCGTTAACGAATTTTCCTTTCGGTTTGACTGTGTGAATCCGATTGCTTGGGGTTGCTCGTTTAAACCTTCTTGTTAATTTGTCTAGTTTATCTCCTGTAAAAACTTTGCTTTTGTCTATACAGTATGTGGCCGTAAAGCATTTGCCTATTGTGATCTCATCTTTTTGGCAACAAAAATATTCCCTCCGCCTGTCCGATAACTGAAGGAAATGAGTGCATGCAAGCATTAGAATGTCAATGGCCGGAGTTAATTTGTATTGATTAGCTGACCCAAGAACTCATGCAAGAAGAGTTGGAGAGCCAAGTATATTTTGTTTATTTCACTAGTGACAATATTGTGAAGTTTACTTCTATACTTATACATAACAGATTTTTCTGAAGTGGTTACGAAGCTTTTTGCAAGGAGAGGGTTGCAGGTTTTAATCCCACAAATCCATATTAGTTTTGCTTTGCAGATTTGGAGAAAACCAATGGTTGGAGGTATGTTTTATGTTTTTACTGGGCATTATAGTTTCATATTCCGCATATAGTTTTTAGTGGGCATTTAAGAATTGTTTTTAATTGCTTACATTGAAAACATTAAAGAATCGTTATTAAGATTTTATTAAAAGCTTACATCTCAGTAAAAATTGCTTAAAGCTTTTTACATTTTATATGTTTTTTCTGAGCATAAAAATTGTTTATCCATGAATTTTATTTTTCTGAGCATAAAATTGTTTATGCATGAGTTTTTATTTAGTAATTAAATACTAACATTTGGTATCGGAGCCATTTTACATCTCTGCCTTGGTGATTTATGAATATAATTGGATAAATTTCCTATTTTAAGATTTTGTAAATTAAAGGATATATTTATAAATATGTCTATTTTTGTTTAATTTATATGCCTATAATATTTAGTTTAAATTATATGCAATTTTGGAAAATATGCTCATATTTAGTTATGCATGAATTAATTATTTGAGATTTAATTAAAACATATGAGATTATCAATGAGCATATGAGATCTATGGTTAAATATTATGCATGAATATTGTAGTTTCATTCATGCAAATTTATCAGTTAATTTTAAATAAATAAATAAAATGTCTAGTGATTCATATAATTTTAATTGATTAGAGAATAGCCACAGCATCTCAAATCAAATAAAATTATATATTATGATTGATTAGGATCACATAAAGAATAGACATTAATTGTAATTAATTATATTAAATATAATAAATTTTATCCCACATGAATTTTTATTATATTTAAGTAATTAATTAGGATAAAATATTCATAACTTACCCACAGGGGTTATGAATTAATAAGTTTTATCATAAAGTTTAAAAGGTTAATTGAATCTGCTTGAATTAAAAATTTAGTCCACAGACAATTTTTATGTCATTAAATTCAATTTTAAAGCATGATTTATATTGGTAAAGCATGAAATTTTATTTATGCCTCAATTTTAACATAAGCGTATATTTTTTTTAATATTATGCAGTTGTACAACCTGCAA
>CM076570.1:1031430047-1031682547 GCA_034641835.2 Pinus albicaulis | reverse complement strand
AAGGAAATGAGTGCATGCAAGCGTTAGAATGTCAATGGCTGGAGTTAATTTGTATTGATTAGCTGACCCACAAATGCATGCAAGAAGAGTTGGAGAGCCAAGTATATTTTGTTTATTTCACTAGTGACAGTATTGTGAAGTTTACTTCTATACTTATACATAGCAGATTTTTCTGAAGTGGTTATGAAGCTTTTTGCAAGGAGAGGGTTGCAGGTTTTAATCCCACAAATCCATATTAGTTTTGCTTTGCAGATTTGGAGAAAACCAATGGCTGGAGGTATGTTTTATGTTTTTACTGGACATTATAGTTTCATATTCCGCATATAGTTTTTACTGGGCATTTAAGAATTGTTTTTAATTACTTACATTGAAAACATTAAAGAATCTTTATTAAGATTTTATTAAAAGCTTACATCTCAGTGAAAATTGCTTAAAGCTTTTTACATTTTATATGTTTTTTCTGAGTATAAAAATTGTTTATCCATGAATTTTATTTTTCTGAGCATAAAATTGTTTATGCATGAGTTTTTATTTAGTAATTAAATACTAACACAGATAGCCTGTATTATTTGGGAAGAAATGTTCTGTCCCTCCTCCATCTTCTTTTTGTCAAAAAAGACTCTCAATCCATGATCAAAAGAAGGCGTCCGTGAAGATTGTTGGCGAAGTTGTTTTCACATCCAGACCACGATGCTTGATAAACACACAATAATAAGAAGTTAAGGCTGCTGAAGAAGCAGCACTCTGATGGGTTGTAGCTAGGTTCACCATTGATACTGGATTGACTGAAAACCTAAAATAGTAATAAAACGCTGCAATAATGTTAGTCAAATTATATCGGTGGAAACTGCAACCGCATTCTTGAGATGTAGGGGATGCCAAAGAAACGTCACCAGTTATGCAGACGTGTATGGCATCCTACCACTGATATGAATTTTCCCTGATGCAACCATATTTTTCTTTTTCTAGGCCACGCACTAACAAACACGTAAACACGTCAAGCCTCCTTTTTTTTTTTTTTTTTCTAAAAATGGGTTGAAAAGTATATTTATCCAACTCCGCGAATGAGTTGTCTATCGATATCGATCTCGATTTTTTGGTTGGAATTGGGTAAAAATTATTTCAAAAATCACGTAAGTGGAGTGTTTAAGTTATTATTTTTTTTAAATGGTGAAGACGTAAATTTTTCATAATCTTATTAAATTTTCTAAATTGTTTTTAAAATTTTTTAAACCGTGCAATTCCAATTTCACATGGTTCACGATGTGCCAGTGATATCCATTTTCATGACAATTAATAATAATGGCCCCACAAGCAGTGTCAGTTTTTATTTTCTTGCCTACCAGCACAAAAGAGATACCAAACACTTCACACCATCTGGCTCTTTCATATGGCCACCCACGTGAAGCGAGAAATACTCCATTCCAACACCATATCTTTTACTGTCAAGGGACCTGATTTTCTTCGTTCATAAACAGTGGTTGAAGACTCGGAGTCTATCACATCTAGGGTTTGTTGTAGTTTTGAATGTGACCATAGCAACCATGCATCTTCGATGTCAAAACATATATTTTTAAATTAAATTTTATAAAATTATAGATTATAATTTGAAATATTTAATTATTACTTTTTATAGAAATTAAATTAAAATGGGAAGCTTTTTAGAGTTTTTCATCATTTTATTTTTTCTTTCATGGTTTCCATAGTATATATATATATATATATATATATATATATATATATATATATATATATATATATAAAAGGGGTTTTTTAACATTTTCTACTATATATAATATTGTTTTTGTAAAAGCTTGAAAATTATTTATATTTATATGTTGGGAAAAGTATATCTTTACATATTCTTGCATGCTAGGACAATATGCATATCTTTTCAAATTGGAAAATATATATCTAACACCAAAAACTTATGGTCGCTCTCCTTTAGAAATGCATAGCTTGTCTATGAACCTCTAGTCCAAGTTTGTTGACCAAATTTTTTGTTTTCTTCCTATTGTTGAAAGCTACTAAGATTCACTCTTTTTAGCAATGATGTGTAGAAAATATTATTATCCACATTGGAACGTCTTTCCATCTACAAATAGAACTATATGACAATACCAATATATTAAAATAAAGTGGTACTCAAAAATTGAAATTTTTTCAGCAATGTTTTCCATACTTAATAAGTAGAAATTTAATGGACAAAACCAACATCTTTGACCATGCCTTCAAGGAATAACCAAATGAATTCCAAGGAAAAGAAATTAATACAATAACAAAACCTAAAATTTATTTAAAGACCCATATATCTATGTGATTTCAAATACAATACTTGTCATTATTATATGGATTTATTTATTTATCCAACCTTCATATCATTATCTAATGATCCATACTTTGAGCAAGAAACCATGACGAAACCACTCCTAGTAAGAATATATTTATTTGTAATTTTTAAGTGACACTATGAGCCTTTTTTTTCTCCACTACCCATTAGTGTCTATGGCTCTGTTAGAATCACCATGATATCGCCCCAATATCATAAACCTTGCTATGTTGCAACAAACATCCATTGCCCCAACAAAGATATATGCATTTTCTCATTAACTAATATGAGGTCTCTCCTTTTTTCTTTCATCTTTTTGAAATAAATATGTATATCTTCAAGGCAAACATTCAAAAGGCACTTATGTGGAACAAAACAAGAAACAATCTAATTCACTAACATCAAGTGTTATCATGTATTGTGGGAGAATAACCACTTGTGGATAGTTTTACTAATCATACCACATCATTAAAGAGGGTATCAACAAAGTCAATGGTATTATGATTGTTCAACCCATTACATAAATGACCAAGACAAGTATCGACAATTAAGGCTTCACATGGCACACAACATGGAATCATTGCGAGATGATAAGGCTAGTAATGAAAAGAGACAAAAACCACCCCTTTGCATGCCCAACCTCTTGGATGCACAATAATTTGAACTCATGGTAGGAAATTTCACACATGATGGTGGGAATATGGCTTTATGGCCTTGGAAATTGAAAGGTGGAGAACATGGATTTCCAGTTTATATGGTAGCCTGTTGAATTTTGTTCATCTAATTCAAGTTTCATAGTTTTTTATTTTTTAATTCATCTTGTAGGTGAGCATCATCCTCTAACATTTTTCATCTCAAGAAGACATACACTTAGATAAATTGTTTCAAATTTTGGCTCTTTACGTTTTCGTACTATTCTCATCTCTTCTCTGACTGGAATTTCATCTTTTTTCCTCAAAATTTCTTTGAATTTATCAATTGGGTGGGTGCAAAAGTGTTGCAGTGTCTAGAATGAATCAACACTAAGCTTCCCAAGGATTGAAGGTGAAAAAAAGAAATTGAATAGAGAGTAAGATACATAATTTGAAGACAATGTGGAACTTTGACTATAATAAACTATTAAGGGATTATCACAAGTTGCAAAAGATTAGATGTGTTCAAAGGAATCTTAAAGAGTATTTCTAATGCAGTTGGACTTCAATCTTCATATCCATGGAAAAACATGCATGATAATGAACACTAGGTTATTACTTAAATACCAATATCGTAGATATTCTTGCTTAATAAAAATCACAGTAGGTAGAATACAAAATGTTCATGAACATGATCAGGAATTTGAGTAAGGGAAATCAATATGGGGATTCATTCAAGCATAGTTATTCAACAATTCCAAATGTCAAGTGTTGAAGGAAAAAGTAATGGTGCACCAACTAACTAAAGACGTGGAAATTGTAAAGTAAGACTTAGACCAAATGAACACAACAACGGAAGAAGTAGTTAGTAATCTTGCTTTCTATTTAAGTTTTATATTTTCTGAAGTCACCCGGATATTACATTTATTCTATAGAATCTGCACCATCAAGAAATACCATGAAATTTTACGTAACAATCTAGATAGATTTTTTTAAAGGTTTATAGTTTCTACTCTTTTGAATTCTTCTTTTTAAATGTAAAAAAAAAAACTTTGATATAATATTTCTATAAACTCTGTTGTAGTTCTTTTATTAATATAAGGGATATTATAAATTTTTTATTAATATAAAATATTTCTATTGGAAAAAAAAATGAAAACCAAAATCTAATTAAAAAAAGGAAACCAATTTTTATAAATATAATAACATTACAAAATATTATAGATTACAGTTAACATTATAAACTCTTATGTTTATTTATACAAAATATTATACATTATAAATATGAATTTGTTAACATTATAAACTCTTATGTCTATTTATATGTGTTGGTATCACAAAGTTGTATACATGAACAGATATATAAATTTGAATTTATTAGTCTAATAATGTTATGTTACAGATGGAAAATGAACAGAGCTGAAAATTAGATATTGATATTGTACAAAGCCATTGATGGAAAATACAAAAGTTAATGTGAGTACTTTCTAACTCTAATATTCAAATGCTAATCAAAAGAGGAGTGAACGGAATGGGACTACCAACATTTGCATTTATATTTGCATGTTGGAAAAAGCATTGCAAAGGAAAGAAGAGACTTAAATTGGGATATTGGCATTCCTACATGGTTACGCACATTGATTTCATATTTTCGAGTAGTCCAACATTGGGATAGAGAGAGATTTCATCTGTAATTTGCCCTCTTTTTCTATAAATTTCTTTGTTTGCTTTCAGAATGGGCAGTAGTCCGCATGATTTTTCATTTTCTCACGAAAGAAATTTTTCTTCTCAGAATGAGGACTACCCACCATGATTTTCTGTGAGAGCTCTACATGATTTCTCTATGCAGAATTGAGAATGGTTTATCTGCTACGATGAAATAAGTCGAACCGTTGATTGTTCCCAATCAAAATACACACCACACGACATCAACATGGAGTTAATTTCATCGAACCGCTGACTCTTCCTAATCAAAATACACACCACACAACATCAACATGGAGTTCATTAAACAATTATAGTGAGAGAGATCAACAATATTAGCCAGATCTGTTGGAATTATACTCCCAACCACCGCCATGAATGAGAAGCAGCAGGAGCCGACACTTCATAATTTTGTGCAGAGAAGGAAAAGCAAGGATACAAGAGCCCAAAGGCATCTTCACGCAACCACAGCAAACATAGTACCCAATTCATCCTCTGCGTTTATTTCTTCAACCACCACTTCCCACAGCGCACAATCACAAGCTTTTCGGTTTAACCTTAAGCCATTCACCATATTTTATTCTACCGCGGATGCGATATCCGACGGGACCTACCTTAACCTTACCGCATGAGCCAAAACCTTGTTTTGCGCCTTATTCCGTTGTATTTTCATTACCGTACTTACCATTATTTAGCCACCCCCATTACCGCACTTCATAGATCTTAAGACTTACCTTTCTGCCACTTCGCAAGCTATGTTACTTGTCGTGTGATGCGATTATGCTATCGCACATCACAAGCGCACATATTTATGTTTACCTTTGAACCGCCCACAGGCTATGTTAAATGATATGTGATGCGACGGTGCCACGTCACTTCGCAATAGTAGAAAGTTAAGTTTTCCTGTGTTCGCACCAATTAAGAGTTAAGATCGCCGATCTACGATTTGCGATGAAGCACCAGATGCGATGAGGCATCAGAGCTGGAACATATAAAATTTGAGATCTGCCTTTTCGAGTTTTGAACGTGTTTTTACGTGTTTTTGTGTATAAGCAGAAATACGGCTTGCATGCCGATTTAATGAAAGTATGGGTCTTTCGACAGAAGAAGGACAAGAGGTTGTTGAACATTTGTTCAGCAATGAATCCACATTTATTAGAATTAGGTTTTTAGGCTACGACCATTTGTATTAAAAGGAAATTTAATTTCATTTTGTAAGTGAGAGTGATGGAATAGAAAACTGAAGTTTGTTCCTCTCCTGTGTATTACGCTATTTGTGCATGACTCTTTAATTTCCACATTATTTGCAGTATGTGTTGTCGAGGAAACACATTTCCTCTATTTGTTGTATTCAGAAATTTCATTATGGTATTAGAGCAAGTCTAGGCTCTTAGTCAAAGAAGCACGAGCTCGCTCTCTTTACTGTAGAAGCTGTAATATTGGTTTGAAGAGCGGATTTCTCCAGCAGTGAGAAAGCTTCTGTTTTACATAGTCAAGTTGATTGTTTTTTTACACAGTCAGAATGGAAGCAACAGGCACAAGCCTGACAAATCCACAATTACCACAGTTCAATGGTAAAAATTATGATTATTGGGCCATTACAATGAGGGTTTTGTTTGCTTCACAAGATATATGGGAGTTGGTAGAAAATGGCTTTCTAGAACCAGCAGATGCAGCAGTGCTTACTGCTTTGACAGTAGCAGAAAGAGACTTGCTGAAAGACAATAGGAAGAAGGACTCCAAAGCCCTCTCCTACCTCTTTCAGGTAGTACACGAAAGTATTTTCTCAAGGATTACAACAGCAACAAAGTCTAAGGAGGCATGGGATATTCTCAAGACAACCTATCAAGGCATGGGAAAGGTAAATACAACAAAATTACAAATGCTGAGGAGAGATTTTGAAACTCTTTGTATGAAAGAGTCTGATAGCATAGACTCATTCTGCACACATGTGATTGGGTTGGTTACTTAGATAAGGTATCATGGAGAGACACTTGAGGAAAGAAGAATAGTGGAGAAAATATGGAAAATTCTATCTTCAAGATTTGATGCCATAGTAATGGAAATAGAAGAGACAAAGAATCTCTCACAATTTTCAATGGATGAGCTTTGTGCATCCCTGATGTCTCATGAACATAGACTGAACAAAACAATGAACTCCACATTGGATCATGCTTTCAAGATACAAATGTCTTTTGGTAGAGGTAGAGGTCAAGGAAGATCAAACTACCGAGGAACAGGAAGAAGCCCATAAAGAGGTGGAAGAAGCAGCCCTGCAAGCACAAGTGGAAGGGGCAACAATCAAAATCGAAGTGAAGGCTCAAGCCAACACCAAGCACAAGGACAAAGGTATGATAAATCTCAAGTCCAATTTCATTATTGAAAAAAGTATGGGCATTATGCCAATGAATGTAGAAAGAAACAAAATGACATGAATAATAGACAAAATGCAAATTTTGCAAAATAAAATCAGAACTAGAGCAATGTGCTTCTAACATGTAATGTAGCACAAGAAAAACAAGAAGATGTATGGTTCTTAGACTTAGGTTGTAGTAACCACATGACTGGAAACATAGAAATGTTTTCCAATCTAGATGAGAATGTGAAATCTGAAGTGACAATGGGCACTGATAGTAAAGTCTCTGTCATGGGGAAAGGAAGAGTTTCAATAATGACATGGAAGGGAGAAAATAAGTTTGTGCCAGATGTTTATTATGTACCTAGTCTGAAATGTAACCTTCTAAGCATTGGACAACTCGTGAATAAGGGCTACAATGTGTTTTTTAAGAATAATGTGTGCACAATCATGGACATACCTCCAAGTAAAAGGGACATTGCAGAAGTGAAAATGACAAGCAATAGGATGTTTAATCTCAAGATCAAAATGAACTTGAAGGAAGGAGGCAATGTAGCAGCAGTCACACAAGAAGTCTTTCAAGAAGAAGTGAAAGACGAAAACTGGTTATGGCATTTGAGATTTGGACATCTCAATTTTGGAGGTTTGAACCTCTTGCATAGAAAAGGAATGGTAAAGGGACTACCACTCATAGAGAAACTAGACAACCTATGTGAAGGCTGCATCTTGGGAAAACACCACAGAGAAGCATTCCCAACAGGGAAGAGTATAAGGGCAAATGCACCCTTAGAGATTTTCCACTCAGATTTGTGTGGACCAATGCAAACACCATCATTAGCTCGTAGTCACTATGTCTTGACATTTATAGATGATTATACAAGAAAGACATGGGTTTATTTCTTGAAACAAAAGAGTGAAGTGTTTGAATAGTTCTACCACTTCAAAGCTCTTGTAGAGAATCAAAGTGGGCACTACATAAAAGTGATGAGAACTGACATAGGTGGAGAATATATCTCCAAATATTTCCTACGTTTCTGTAGGGTGAATGACTTACACAAGCAGTTTACCACAAGGTACACATCACAGCAAAACAATGTTGCAGAGAGAAATAATAGGACCATCATGGACATGGTCAAAAGTATGTTGAAGGCAAAGAATTTTCCAAATGAGTATTGGGCAGAAGCTGTCAATTGTGCAACTTATATTTTAAATAGATGTCCAACCAAAGCTGTTATGAACAGAGTTCCGAAAGAAGCATGGAGTGGAACAAAACAATTTGTCACTCACATGAGAGTATTTGGATGTGTGGCATATGCACATGTCCCAGATCAGCTAAGGAAGAAGTTGGACAACAAGGGGGAGAAGTGTATCTGTGTTGGATACAGTGATGAATCAAAGGCCTACAAACTCTATATTCCATCAACCAAGAAAGTGATAATCAACATAGATGTGTAGTTCATTGAAGAAGAAGCTTGGGATGGAAGTTTAGAGAAAACTGTGAATGTGAAGACATGTATGTCTCACGAAGAGAAAGAGGAATGCACAACAGAAAATAATTCCTCCACGATGACTCCTCCTCCACCTACACAAGCTCAGCAAAGCACACCACAAGTACGCAATAGAATAGCCTTAGAAATCAAGTAAGTGCTTCTCCAAGCACACCACAGGGATCTGAAACTCCCTTGAGTTCAAGTGGAACTCCAAGCACACCAAGAAGATCAAGATTCAAAAAATTGAGTGAAATTTATGAGCAAGAAGTTGATAATAATAATGGTCTCAATTCTTTATTTTCTTTGTTTTGTCATGTTGATGACCCAATTCATTTTGAAGATGCAGTAAAAGAAGAAAAATGGATTGAAGCAATGAATGAAGAGTTAAGTGCAATAGAAAATAATGACACATGGGAGTTAGTGGACCTCCCACAAGGTAAAGAAGTAATTGGAGTAAAATGAGTCTATAAGACCAAGAGCAATGTTGAAGGCAAGATAGAAAGGCACAAAGCAAGACTTATTGTGAAAGGATACAACACTACATGGAAAAGACCCTCCAACGGAGGTTATAAAGGAGGTTTTTAGTGTTATAAAATTGGCCAAAATTGTCAAAAAAACATTTGCTACAACATTATTTTATGGTTACAGAGGTTTTGGTAGAGCTTTTAATGGAAATTTCAACACAACTAAAAAAAAATGGGCAGTCGGAGGTTATTACGGATGTTTTTTTCATTAGTGCGCTACTCTGGCTTTAACACACTGGTGCGTACATGTAGAATGTGCCCTTGGGTGGTCGAAGGAGAATGCACCGGGCCATTAAGGTATAAAACCACACTGGGCGTAGCGTTGGTGATACAACACACAGGGCTGTTCTAATTGGACTTGGGATTCGTGCGGTGCCCATAGGTCATATCAACGCACTGGTGCATAGACATATAGAAACACACCGGTGTGCCGTATCACAGAAAGGCACCGAGATTTATAATTGGTATCGGTATTCGTGCAATGTCCATAGGTCGTACAAATGCACCAGTGCTTATAGACACATAAACGCCCTGGTGCACAGTATCACACAAACGCACCGAGATTTATAATTGGTATCGCTATTTGTGCAGTGCCCATAGATCGTACAATGGTACCAGTGCGTATAGGCACATAAATGCACCTATGCATCGTACCGCACAAAAGCACCGATATTTTTAATTGTTTTTGGTGCTTTTTCGGTGCTCATAGGTCGTAGAAACGCACTGGTGCGCTTCTTAATACAAACGCACCAGTGTACAGTTACTAACACGCACCGGTTTTCATTTTGTATTTTTTAGAAACATCTGCATGTGACAGTGTAATTATTGTGATTGTTTTAAAATCATTATTCATCAAAATTCGACACATCTTATAAAAATATTCATATTAATTAAATTTTTATTAATGCATTTGAATGTGATTTTTGGATTAATTTTTTATATCATATCATAATTATTGTGGTTTTTTAAAATTCATTATTCATCAAAAGTTGACACATATATATCTTATAACAATATTCATATGAATTAAAATTTTATTAGTGCATTTGAGAACGACAATGGAGAATGCAATAGTGACAATAGAGAACACAATAGAATAAATTAAAACATATTTTATGATATATAATATATATGAATAAGACAGTCTTTATCATACAAATGGGACAGTTATTGGTATCCCTTTGTCTTTCAATTGGGACACTATGCCCATTACATTAAAAAAAATGTCTGATTTCACAAACATATTTCAAAAAATACAACGCCTTGCTTTGATATCCAAAAATAGTGATCATCATTCTTCGCTTGAACTTTTGTCACTGCTAGAGCTACTTCCATGAATTGGGTAATTTTTAGGAATGTTTTGTTCACGGTGTTGATTGTTTTCTTCTTCTTCACCTTCCATCTACAAACATAAAAATAAACTGAAATCAGTGTATATACATTGGTGAGAATAATGAAAATTGCAATATTAAATAATATACATCAATGTAAATTGAAAAGAAAAATGACGTACCATAGCAACAATTGACTCATAAACTATACACATTCTTTCAAAACCGTGTACCATGCCATGTCTCAAAATTTCATCTGTTGGCGCAATTCTATACTTTATTTCTTGCAAGTTTTATACCCCATAACAAATCATATATTTAATATAAAAGATGTTTTTGTTTTATTAATTATAGACGGAGCTAAGTAAAACAAGATTGATAGATGCTTACAAATTCCACAATTAATTTATGATATGCCAACATATACGCACAACCCATATTTAACCCAATTTCAATCAATTCGTCTGATGGTTCTTCTTTGTATGTTAGCACCTGTTTGAAGACATTCAATGATGATTTTTGTAAAACAACTTAAAAAATACAAAAATGAAATCTAGTTAAGTTGTTATAAGGAAATAACAATTACTCACAAACTTAGATATCAACCCTTTTCTTCCTTGTCATCCTGTTTTATGTACTGTATGGGTTACATTTTCTTTTCTTTTCTGCGAGAAAATTCTTGAGAATTAATATTTAATGCTAAATTGTTTATTTATTGTACCTAATGATCGAAAAATTCAATGATTACATATTACATTTGAAGCACGTTGTTGTTGAGATGGCTCCTCCTGCGATGCAATTTTGTCCATTTCTTTGACCATCTCCTTGTACACATTTTTTGACATTCCTACTGGCATTTTTCTGATATCAGCGCTTTCATCTTTTGAGATTTTCATAATCTTCCTAAAAATGTAACATGACAATAAAATATTTAATTTTTATATTGATATCTGAAAAGTAAATATAACAAAAGTGATATTTATAAATAATTCTAGACAAACATTTAAAGGAATATTACTTTTTCATTCCTTCTTTTTTGTTGTTGTACGTTTTTGCTATTAAAAGTCTGACATGTCTCATTGACCAATTCTTTGGAAACTCTTCTTGTAGTTTAGATAAAATTTGGTTCTTGGAATCATTGGATTGATTTTTGTATTGTAAGTGGAAAGAACGTCTATACATTCATTCCACTAGATCCCTCAAACTTTTGTAAAAGTTTTTCCCCCTTTCATTAACTTCCAGCACCACTCCAGATGAGTTAAGGAGCAATTCATTTTCATTTTCATGTTCTATTTTTTTCTTTTCTTAGAACAAGATTCCTTTTTTGAGTTTTTGGTCCTTGTAGAACATTAAAAATATGTAAATTAATAGACTGTTTGACACATGTTATCTAAAAATTTTAAGTATATTATTAACGATAATTAAAAAAAGAAACTCATATTGGATTGATAGTATTTTTTCATTCACCTAATTCATCCTTTTACAATTTTTCCATCAAGATTTTACGCTCTTCTAGTCCTAGATCAGAAATAATCTTATCGAGCTTTGTCATTTTGTGGCTCTGCATGATACACAGTAAACAATACATATTAGTTAAACTTACATATAGTTCAAAAATAATATTTTTTATAAAGAATTTACAAAGAACTTCTCTTTTTTGCTTTTCTTGATCTGTTATCAGTATTTTTGTTACTTGATATCTTGTTAGTCATTTCTTTATCAATCTAAAACGTGTGTTGTATCATTCATTAATATATTTATAAACAAATTGTCAACTTTTCAGGTAAAAAATGAATCTCAAGACACCGGTGCGCCTTTCTTGATGTACGCACTGCCGCTGGTGCGTGGGGGTATTACCAATACACCAAAAAATAGTATAATAGAACATACGGTGCGTGGGGTATTATAAACGCACCGCACAAACAATGTAATAGACCGTACGGTGCTATACTTGTAACATGGAGCATCGGTGCCCTATTTCAGATATGGCGCACTGATTTTAAAAAAAAATATGTTTTCAAATTGTTATTACACAATACTTGTGCAATGTGCTTTATAATACAGCACACCGGTGCGCTAGGTTACTCAAGGCGCACCGATAAAAAAAAAAAAAACATTTTTTTTCCAAAAGTTCACGCAATGGCCGAATGGATTGGGATCTGACTATGCAAGTCGTCCCGTGGGTTGGATGTCAATTTAAAATGAAAAGCCCTAATTCTGAAATCATAGAAATAGAGACAAGAAAGGGAAAAAAAAAATGAAGGGTTTAGGGTAAAAATGGATAAAACTGCAGAAAAAAGGAAAAAAAAATAATCAAATTTAATCACGAGATGGTTTGAAATTCTATGATATAGGATTTGAATCACCAGAGGTTTTGTTTCTGATTGTCTGAATACTTCTGTTCGAACGTATTTTGCTGCTCCACAGTGCCCTTGTGCTCTCTTGCTCCAAGTATGTCTCCTGCAAATATCTGGCTGAAAATTTTAGCAAAAATAGTGAAATAATGAAAAGTGTTTACTATTTAAAGAATTATTTTATGAAATTAGAATTTCGAAAATATTTTGTTGCCGATTTTTCAATTTGCCGCTTTTTTTTTCACTTAAAGAAAATAGAGTTGTGTTTTTTTTTATTTGTGTTTATTCGTCACCGGTGTGTCACTTAATAGCATCGCACTGGTGCATCTTTTTGTAGCACTGGCACTGGTGCGGTTATATGGACAGTAGCATCGATTTGCGGTTAAGGCACCGAAATTACTTTTACGTGTGTACACCAAAATTTAGTGTACTCCAACCATAGAAATTGAGAATTATAATTTCGTTTATTCTTGAGGATTAGAATTAGAATTAAAATTGAGAATTGGAATTGGATAAATTCTTGATGGAAATAATTATTCTTCCAATGCATTTTGTTTATTACAGGAGGTCCCCACTGATTATGTGGAGAGAATGCATTGTGGGGAGTGTGAAGATGCAATACTACAGGGCCCAAGTGGGAAATTGTGCCATGTAAACCTGTTATAATTGGCACTTAACTATTTGCAACCAATATGTTTTAGAATATAATCTGCAGATAGACGGATGGTCTGCCAGCAAATTATTACATATAATCTACAAAAGGGTAATGTTCTGGGAGCAATGACAACGAGTCCTTCATTCTGCATTTGTTAGCAGAAGAAGACCGATTTTCGACTAGACGATGTAGTTATTACATGTGGAGGCAATTGTTTCTCATAGAAAATGAGTATATGTTTGAGCAAAGGAAAGACATTGCCAAATAGGCTATTACATTAGTTTTTCCAATGGGAAACTGATTTGCAGGTGGAAATATGGTAGCTGCAGATATCTATGCTTTTATTCCTACAGAAATGGTCACTGGATTTCCATTTATAATACAAGCAGACTTTTTACTAGTTTCATCCACAGGACCACAGCTCAGACAAGTTAGAGATGTCATTCAGGTTCAATTGAAAGCCAAAGATGTGATTTTATGCGACATCAGCTTTGCCGGTAAAAGTTTGTGTAAGCCAACCAAAGCTCAAACAATACTCCCAGCTGCTTTTAAATGCATTCTGGAGAATCTTTCCCTTCATGGGACCTACCACCCCGATCAACAACGTCAATTGATCTTTCTCTGTTGTCCTTACGGGAATGAGAATCCTTCTCTTCATGGTGCCTCTTGGCTTTATCAACTGCCTCTATTGATATTTCTCTGCCATCAACTCTGCTCTCCATTTCTCCATGATGGAACCTCTTAACCCTATTTCCAGCCTCGACCGAATGCTCTCTGCTAGTCTCAACCTATACTCCTTTTGTACTCTATCAAGCTCTGTAGCCGTCTGCATCCCTGTAAGCGTCTTTGTCCGTCTTTCTGTTTGAATCACTCATTTTCTATGCTATAAAATTCTCAGCCAAAATTCGAACTCTCGTCTTTTCAAACCCTCATCTGCTCAGAAAAATTCTTGCCTGCGATCCGAACCCTCCGTTGCTCCAATACTACACTTTACAGAATAACCATGTTCGGTGTGCGTTGTTTTATAGGCGCACTAAGGCGGTTTGTAAGTTCAAGGTTTTTGTTTTGGTGCAGTGTTTTATGACGCACCAGTGCAGAAGAGTTCTGAAGCACCGGTGCATCTGAGTAATAAGACACACCAGTGCATGTTATGATGATAAGCGCACCAGACTGTATAAAGTTCCTTTTTTTGTATGTAAGATCATAATAAAATAATGATAATTCTAAAGTACATGAATTTATTTGCATTATTTTCTAAACTTTATTATGTTACAAAAAATTATATTATTCTAGATTTATTATTTTACAATTATTTACAAATTTACAAATTTAAATATTTTAATAAAATCATTTCACATTAATACAGTTAAAATTTTCACATTAATACAATTAAAATTTTACAAATATGTTACATACAATTACAATTAAAATTACAATTAGAATTAGAATTACAATTACAATTATAATTACAATTTTACAATTTCACATACAATTATGATTAGAATTACAATTACAATTTTAATTTTACATACAATTACATTTACAATTAAAATTTTACAATTACAATCATTTTACAGCAATACAAATAAAATTTTACAAATATTTTACATACAATTAGAATTAGAATTAGAATTACATTTACAATTACAATTACAATTTTACAAATATTTTACATACAATTACAATTAAAATTACAATTACAAATACAATTAAAATTTTAGAATTTTACATACAATTAGCATTACAATTACAATTTTACAATTTGTCATATATACAATTACAATTAAAATCACAATTACAATCATTTCACAATAAATTAAATATTACAATTACAATTAAAATTTTACATTAAATATTTTACATACAATTACACCTAAAATTAGAATTACAATTTTACAATTTCACATACAATTACGATTAGAATTAGAATTACAATTTTAATTTTACATACAATTACATTTACAATTAAAATTTTACAATTAAAATCATTTCACAGTGATACAATTGTAAAATTTTACAATATACAATTACAATTACAATTACAATTTTACAAATATTTTACATAGAATTACAATTAACATTACAATTACAATTTTAAAATTTTGCACACAATTAGAATTACAATTACAACTTTACAATTTGTCATATATACAATTACAATTAAAATTAAAATTACAATCATTTCACATTAAATTAAATATTACAATTACAATTAAAATTTTACATTAAATATTTTACATACAATTACAGTTAAAATTACAATTACATATACAAATACAATTTTACAATTATACAATTATACATACAATTTAAATTTAAATTTAAATTACAATCATGACATAATATTTAATAAATATCATGGTCATTTAATATTAAATTAATTAATAAACATCACGATCATGATAACCATCGTACAAACATCATATTCGACTAAAAAACATATTCAAACATCAAATTAACATTATTTATTAACATCATCACAACACAAACATCAAATACACATCTCATGTCAAATAACTCATGCTATCACATGCACATCTATCTGCAAGCTAAACATTAAATCAACTTATCTAACATGTCCTAACAATATACACATCATGATGATCACCAACATGTAAATTAAGTACAACTGCAACATGAACATAAAATACATGGACCATATATATATAACTGAATAATGTTAAACATATATAACTGTAATATAAATGTCATGGATCAACCGGTGGTAGTACAACATCAATAGTAGTACTAGTGGAGGCCTACTCAGTCAATGGTGCAGACTTGATGGTCGATGGTCGACCCTGCTCATGATCATGACTAGTACTGATGGATGGATCAGCTGGTGGTAGTACAACATCAATATAAGCAGTACTAGTGGAGGCATACTCAGTCAATGGTGCAGCCTCGACGCTCGATGGTCCAACCTTCTCATGATCATGACTAGTACTGATGGATGCTGCAAGCTGCTGATGACTGGACGTGGCCAATGGTCCAACCTCATCTCCATGATGACTGTTAGATGCTAGGGGAGCCTAATTCTCATCAGGCGCAGCGTGAGGTGAACGATCATGAGATGAGTCGTTGCTCGCGGACTATCCATCATGTGTTGTGGCTCGACCATGCCTATAACGTGCAACAGTCCTCCTTAGTCACGTAAGAGCTATCGTAGCTCCTACGACATGCCACATCAAGTTGTACATGTCATGCGACATGCCTCTCCACATTTGTATTAGCCTATCATCGGCGTGTATGTCTCTGTAATGAGCAGACCTGATGCTCGCTTCAACAATCAATGCACTGAGTTGGTCACCCAACTCCATCCTGTATCTAGTATCAGGTCAACCGCGCCTAGCAAAAGGTGGTACCGACACACTAGCATGCGGAGTATGTCTCTCTCCACTAGCCTCTGATCATGATCCTCAGCATCTGCCATGTCTTGATCATCATCAGGATCCACACCTGTATCATGTGGTGGTTCCAGCATCTCCTCGCCATAAAAAGAGCCAATGTCTCCAAAATATATACAAGTACACAACAATAATTAAACAATTTCATTACGCAATTTAATAAAAACAAGTTAAAGAACATGTTAGAATAAATATAAATAAAACAGTAATACTACCTCTATCATCTAGCGGCTCATCATCTATGAAGAGGATGTTGGCACACCCTTGCCAATCCAATCCAGCATAAGGACAGGGGACCATAATGAAGGGATGCAGCTCATCAACACTGGCTAGTAAGTCCAGTGCATCATGTAATATCCTGGCTGGAAACATAGTCTCTCCCCTCTTAGGCATCATCTGCCCCCACATGTGCATCCGGGCCTCCAACATCGGCCTACGAGCCCACCAAAAAAAAGCAGGCCTCATCTCTAGAAACCTCTCAAAAAATAAACAAAAAATCTCTAAAGCAAAAAGGGAAGTTGACCCTCCCTTGTGCATGAGTACGACATCTATCTAAGGTCGTACAAAACTGCCACAAAAAATGGCAGACCACCTGACAAGTCGTAGCTCTTGTACTAAAGAATCAACATAATATAGAAGTGGGTAACTAATGTGTTGCCCGTCACTGGTGTTATGTGAAATGGTCGAAATGAGAAGTGAGAGGAACTGCACGTCCTATCTACCAAATGCACCAATACGTAGCTGACCTCCAGGGACCTGAAACTTTGAAGGAGACAGTACATCTGCTCCAATGTATCTCTAGGAGTAAACTAATTGACTCCCTGCTACACAACCAGCTGGAACCTCTGGGAACAAGGGAAAATCCACCCCTCTCCTCGATAGCCCTATAATGAAATAAATATCCTCCTTAGTGGGTGTGTACCATTGGTCAGGACCAACCTGGAAAGCCTATTGGTGGGCATTCCACCTACGGATAAGATGTCTCAGAAAGATACTACGGGCCTTTAGGGAAGTAGCCTCCTCATAGAACTTGAGGAGGCCTAACTGCCTTAGGAGACCCTCGATATCTATTGTAATAGGGTGAGGGTACGCATCTCTCTCTCTCTCTCGTGCCTCCCACTGGCGAAGCATGTCATACTGTTTTGCTTGTTGTTGCTGTTGTTTCTCCTCTTCTCTATGAATCATTGACATATTAAATAAATTATTTTTATTAAATCAGACATGTATTTATGAATATACATATATAATTTCTTTTGGAAAAAAAAACAGACTAGTTGGTGCGCTACAAAAACAGTCATGCACCGATTCTGGTGCGGCTTTTGTTTGTAGAGCACCGGAGGCTGTGCCCCAGATGACATAAAACACACCATATGTGATGCACCTGAAATTTTTTCAAGCCACATTGACTATATATGGTGTCAGAAGAGCAGTGCGTTGACTAAAATATACGCCTCGGCGCGTATAGTTGTGTCAGCGCACTGACTTCCTGAGAAATTACATAGTCAACGGTGCGGTCTTTTACCCAGCCGCATCATTGACCCTATCAGAATGCCAAATGTGGTGCGCTGACAGACACCGGGGTAGATATATCCGTCAACGTACCACATTGCTATTCCCATGGTCAACGGTGTGCCCCGCTAAATGACTACACTGCAATTTTTTTTAAATTTTAAAATAATGTGGGGTGCCTTTCGGTACCACCTCGGACACGGTGCGGATACCATTAGCATCGGTTGTGGTGCGGCCTGTAAATTTTACAGGCAGCACCGCTTACCGGTGCGAGCCAAAAGGCTCGTGCACACCGCGCAACAAATTTTTTCTTTTTTCTTTTTTAATGGTTAATTTTAAGGTTATTTCAAATTTTTATTTGCTAGAAAGCTTAATTATGGAAAAACTGGAAAAGTACCTGTACATTTTGTCGTCGATGAGGCATATTGGTTGTAGAATTTGCAAAAGAAAATTTGCGCACCGTTTTGCAAAATGGAAGCTGGAGATTGGTGGCCAATGCATAGCAGCAGTGCGTGCAATGGGTGCAATGGGAGCACCGATGTTAGGGCAGCTCAGAGAAGGAGAAATTGCACCGGTGCTTGAGAGTTTTGGAGTACTGAGAAAAGTGAAAAATGCAGTTTTTTGGCTGTAATTTTTTTTATTTAACCATTTTCCGGTTCGTGGGGTTTTATAGGCGCACCAGTGCAGTTTCTTAAGAACGCATCGAGCGGTTTCAGATTTGGCACGTTGTTTTATGATGCACTGGGGCAGTTACTTAACACCGCACCAGGCTGTTTCAGTTTTGGCGCAGTGTTTTATGATGCACCGGGGCGGAATAGTCGTGAAGCATCGGTGCTTTACAGTAATAGGACGCACCAGGCGTGTGCATATGGAGCACGCGGTGTCTAGTGTGCCAATTTTTTTTGTGACATGTGCTTTCTTTTGTAGAGCGCACTAGTGATTGAGAGCAGAAAAGTGAAAAATGTGTTTTTTTGGCCATAATTTTTTTTATTTAACCCTTTTTCGGTGCGCGTGTTCTATAGGCGCACCGGTGTTGTTTCATATGAACGCATCAGTTCGCTTCTATTTTGGCGCGGTGTTTTTTGATGCACCGATGCTATTTCGTAACACTGCACGGGGCGATTTCTATTTTGGCGCAGTGTTTTATGCTGCACTGGCGCGGAAGAGTTGTGAAGCACCAGTGCATTATAGTCATAAGACGCACCGAGCGGGTGAGTATGGAGTGCACGGTGTCCAGTGTGCCAATGTTTTGTGTGCACAGGTTCCTTCTCTTGTAGAGCACACCGGTAATTGAGAGCTCTAGAGCACTGAAAAAAGTGAAAAATCTGGTTTTTTTGCCGTAATTTTTTTTTTAAATTTTTTCTAGTGTGCGTGCTTTATAGGTGCACCGGTGCTGTTTCTTACGAATGCACCAGTCAGTTTGTGTTTTGGCGCGTTGTTTTATGATGCACCGATGCAGTTTCTTAATACTACATCGGGCATTTTCGATTTTGGTGCGATGTTTTATGATGCACCAGCACATAAGAGTTGTGAAGCACTGGTGATCTACAGTAATATGACGCATTGGGCGGGTGTGTACGGAGCGCACGGTGTCCGGTGTGCCAATTTTTTGTGTGCACCAATGCGTTCTCTTGTAAGGAGCACCGGTACGATGTTGAATGATAAGCGCACCGAGCGGAAAACATCCACAAAACCCTCCGCCCACCAACCTCCTCTAGTAACCTCCGCTAGAAACGAATGTATGGGGTATTTTATAAGGGGTTCCTCAAAAACATCCGCTAGAGGGTCTTTTCCTTGTACTGCAAGCAACAACAAGGAAGAGATTATGAAGAAACCTTTGCACCAGTTGCAAGGCTGGAAACAATGCAGACAATATTTTCCATTGCAGCACAACAGAAGTGGAAACTCTACCAAACCGATGTGAAATCAGTATTTCTGAATGGAGTGTTGAAAGAGGAAGTATATGTTGAACAACCTCCGGGCTATGAAATTGAAGGCCAAGAGCACAAAGTGTGCAAGTTGAAGAAAGCTCTTTATGGGCTTAAGCAAGCACCAAGAGCATGGTATAGCAGAATTGATGCTTAACTGACAGAAAATGAGTTTGAAAAATTTGATGGTGAACCCACACTCTACATAAAATAAAATGACGGTAAAATCATTATTGTTGTTTTATATGTAGATGATTTAATTTTCACAAGTAATGAAGTTTCTCTCATTGTTGATTTTAAAGCAGTCATGAAGAGTGAATTTGAAATGACTGATTTGGGTTTATTGAGATACTTTTTGGGCATTGAAGTAAAGAAAAATGAAAAGGGAATTTTTATTTCCTAATCAAAATATGTTGTATAAGTTTTAAAGAGATTTAACATGCAGCACAACAAAGTAGTAGTAACTCCAAATGTCATGGGGTTAAAATTAAGCAAAGAAGATTGCAGCAAAAATGTCGATCTGACATTGTATAAGAGCATAGTTGGCAGTCTAATGTATTTGAATGCAACTAGGCCTAATGTTATGTATGCTGTAAGTTTAATATCTAGATTCATGGAGATACCAAAGGAGACACATTGGCAAGCAGGCAAGAGAATTTTAAGGTATGTAAATGGAACAAAGGAGTGTGGTGTTTTATACTCCTCAACTGATAATTTTAAGTTGATTGGTTACACTGACAGTGATTGGGCTGGAAGTGTAGATGATAGAAAGAGCACATCTGGGTATGTGTTTCATTTTGGATCGGGTGCCATTTCATGGGCTTCCAAGAAGCAACCAATAGTCGCATTATCAACAACAGAAGCTGAATATGTGGCAGCAACAACAACAAAATGCCAAGCAGTATGGATGAGAAGGATGTTGAGAGATTTGTGTCATGAGCAAGACAAAGGAACCACAATTTATTGTGATAATAGCTCAGCAATTGAATTATCAAATAATTTTGTTTTCCATAAGAGAACAAAGCACATAGATGCCAAATATCATTTTATAAGAGAATTGGTTAACAATGGTGAGATTGTTTTGCAACATTGCAGGACAAAGGAACATTTTTTTGATATCCTCACAAAGCCATTGGGACAGAAGAGTTTTATTTACCTCAGACATTGTCTAGGAATGACTTATGGCGGTAGTTGTGATTGAGGGGGAGTGTTGGAATTATACTCCCAACCACCGCCATGAATGAGAAGCGGCAGCAGCCCACACTTCATAAATTTTTTGTAGAGAAGGAAAAGCAAGGATCCAAGAGCCCGAAGGCATCTTCACGCAACCACAACAAACATAGTACCTGATCCATCCTTTGTGTTTATTTCTTCAACCACCGCTTTAACTTACCTTTTGCCCACAACGCGCAACCGCAAGTTTTTCGGTTTAACCTTAAGCCATTCACCACATGTTATTCTACCATCGATGCGATATCCGGCGGGACCTACCTTAACCTTGCCGCATGAGCCAAAACCTTGTTTTTCACCTTATTCCTTTGTATTTTCATTACCGCACTTACCATCGTTTAGCCTCCCGCATTACCGCACTTCGCAGATCTTAAGACTTACCTTTCCGCCACTTCACAAGCTATGCTATTTGACGTGCGATGTGATTGTGCTATCGCACATCGCAATCGCACATATTTATGTTTACCATTGAAACGCCCGTAAGCTATGTTAAATGATATGTGATGTGATGGTGCCACGTCACTTTGCAATTGCAGAAAGTTCAGTTTTCCCGTGTTCGTGCTAGTTAAGATTTAAGATCACTGATCTTCGATCTATGATGAAGCACCAGATGCAATGAGGCCTTAGAGCCGGAACGTATAAAATTTGAGATCTACCTTTTTGAGTTTTGAATGTGTTTTTACATGTTTTTGTGTATAAGCAGAAATACGCCTGCGTGGTAATTTAATGGAAGTATGGGTCTTTCGACATAAGAAGGACAAGTGGTTGTTGAATGTATGTTCAACAATGAATCCACATTTATTAGAATTATGTTTTCAGGCTACGACCATTTGTATTAAAATGAAATGTATTTTCATTTTGTAAGTGAGAGTGATGGAATAGAAAATTGAAGTTTGTTCCCTCCAGTGTATTACGTTGTCTGTGTATGACTGTTTAATTTCTGCATTATTTGGAGTCTCTGTGTTGTGGGGGAAACACATTTCCTCTGTTTGTTGTATTCAGAAATTTCAACAAGATCGATAAGAATGGTTTATAAATAATTTAATAAATAAAAAACTGCATGCTTCCGAGAAAAACATTTTCAGCAAACAATTTCAGTAGTTGGAATAACCATATGTAAAAGGTAGTGTAAGAAATGATAAAGTGAAACTGGAAATAAAAAGGTATGTGCATTGGTTACTAATCTCACGTATAATAATATAAAAACAAGAAGTGAATAAAAAAAAAGTGACTCGTCTGTTTACAATTTTAATTAGATGAAATAATCTAATAATATAAAAACAAGTGAATAAGAGAATAATATAAAAATAAGTGAATAAGATAAACATGATTAGTAATATTTTTACATCTGGACTCCTTGGTGCTGAAGCAATTCCAAGGGCTAACAACTTCTCAACTATAATTATAAAAACTATAAAAACAGAATAAGAAAATAATATAAAAACAAGTGAATAAGAGAAACATGATTAATAATATTTTTACATATGGACTCCTTGGTGCCGAAGCAATTCCAAGCGCCAACATCTTCTCAACTATAGTTATAAAAACTATAAAAACTGACAAGATTCTATCTCTTGACTTTACTGTCCAGTGGGGCAATCCCTTCATCAAAATGTGCCACACATTTCTTTAGTGCAACCACTAATCTTCATCAAAATGTGCCACACATTTCTTCAATGCGTCCACTAATTCTTTCACATCTCCATGATCCTTTAGGGCCTTCTGCTTCTCACTCAATAGAATATTATAAAACTTTATAACTAAAGCATTTGCATTTTCTTATTAAAACAATAGACAAAAATATGTTTTACATTATTGTTTTGATTCCTAACCCTTTCAAATAAACTAAGGGGGTGAGAACTACTCTCAGCGAACACCTAGGTATTACCTTGTCCATGAAGAGATGATCGAAAAATTGAATGACAAAGCCTTGGCTATTGTTTTAAGCACAAAGGCAATGCACTCGCTGAGATTATGCATATCCACTAACAAATAATCCTTCAATATAATGACACCTGAATAAATAAATACTAAACTTTGTCAAAACGCACATGGGTTGCATATATGATGAAGCCCCAAGAAATTACATGCTTTCTATTAGATTTTCCGCAACTGCAGCATAATCAACACTAGATATGGTGATGTTTCCACCACATGCAAGCAAATCCCACTTCCCATTACTCAAAAGGATCTCAGAGTATCCATCGAAGAACTGTGAACAATCTATGTAAGAAGATGACAATCGAAACTCTATTCAATCACCTGAAACTCGATTCAATCACCCAATAATGGCTGCTGATGAAATGAAACTGAAACCAATTCAAGAAAATGACAACCAAAACTCTATTTAATCACCTGAAACTCGATTCAATCACCTGATAATGGCAGCTGATGAAATGAAACTGAAACCAATTCAAAGTCCAAATTCAAATGTCTGAATTGAGCAAGTTCACAATTTGTGTTGGGAGTAGAAAAAACTGACTACAGAAAAAAAATACATAATTAATTCTCCGTGTCAGTTAATCCCCAGGCTGACCGAAACACATTGATGGGCCCTCATAAACGGCATGGAAAAATACGGAGTCGTTGTGGGCCAAAGCGAGGAGATCTGCCCAGAAGAAAAGGACTAGAGGTGTCAAGTCACCTTCTGGTTTGTCTCAAGATTAGCCTCTTCCTTAACAAAAATTCCAAGAGACAGACGTGTGGAAAATGAAATTTATTTATTGTCACCTTTTAGGATTCGATGTCACAACATTCACAAGACTAGAGTACCGTAGTAAATTTCATATCCACTGTATCTTTAAATATCATAGCATATCCGCGCTAAATGTGTAGTCAGTACAGAATAGCTTGGAGGATAGTTTTTTATCAGAATCCGGTAAAAAAAAATTAAAAAATCAAGTAGTCGGAGTGTTTGAATTTCATTTTTGATAGTGAAAATGGATTCATCACTATCAAAAACCCTAAGGGCACCCAAAATACTGAAGTTTAACAACTGTAAACAAGATTCTGATAAATATTTTCCGGAATTTTTCAAAATCTTACCGGAATTTCTGGGTTATTCTGTGGGTTTTTTAGACTATGGATTTTGACTACATTGTTGGCTGGGGAAGTTGAGATTGGGATATTCCTGTGGAAGATTAACTTTGATAATAGAAAAATCAATAAGCGGGATCAATTATAATCACTTATGTATCTCAACTTTGACCTTCATCAAATTTCATGAAGAAAATATTAAGTCATTGTAATGAGCTGATTAAACTCTCAGTTATGATATTTATTCACCGTGATGACTTAAACAAAAACTTTGTTTTATTCCTTTGTTTGCAACTCTCATAACCCAACCAAAAGCTCTTTGTTCTCAGCATAAGTAACCCAGTAGGACACTCCACGTTTTTCATCATTCGTTAAAATCATGTAATGCAAAAGTTTTAATTTTAATTTTAAATATATGTTAATACATACAACATTAAATTATTGAGTGGAGTGTGCCTATTTTGGTAGAAGTTTAAAATGAAGCATCCGAAATTTCAATTTTAAATGGTGGATGCTGTAATATAGCTACCTGCTCTTGACGTTAGTGTTTCTCACTCATGATTGGTGGCCTAGTCACTGCTAAACATCCACAAAAACTCATTGCTCAGTGCCCTTCATTGCTATGTTTTCCTTTCATCGGTTTGTTATTATTATATCGATTTTTAATTTTCTGTCTATCTATTCCTTCAAATCCCAATTCCGATGGCAGACCTAGAAACCTACCACAATGGCAATGCTTATGTTGCCTCTTCCTCCTGTGCGGCCTCTTGTTCTTCCTCGATTTTTTACAAGAGCTACGATGTGTTTATCAACCATCTTTGCCCAGACATAAAGACTACCTTCGCCACTGATCTATACCATAGTATTAGTTCTCGGGGAATGAGAGTGTTTCTGGATAAACCAGAATTGGAAGCTGGGAAAAATATTACCCCTCAAATACTGCACACGATTGAAACCTCCTTCATCCATATAGCCATTTTCTCATCCACTTATGCACAATCAAAATGGTGTCTAGAGGAATTGTTGCACATGTTGAAGGAATTTTAGTCGAGGCCGAAGGAGGTTACTATTGTTCCTGTCTTTTATGATGTCAAACCATCTGAGCTCAGGTGGACGACTAAAGGATCGTATGTTGAAGCCCTATGCATCCATGAAAAGAAGTAGTGATTCGACTCAGAGACTATTCAGAATTGGAGACGGGCTCTTTTTGAGGCGGCAGAAATAAGTGGTTTTGATTTGGAGGCATTTAATGGGTAAGGGCCTCTAAACTGCTGTCCTGCTCTCTCCCTTTTGCGATTTACTTTTTAATTTATTGGATTCTTAGGTGTTATATATATTATAGATGCTCCTTATCTTTTATTTTGCACTGTAATGTTCAGCAACGTGGGGCAACTCTTGGATGATGTGATGCAATGCGTGTCGAAAATATGTGACATAACACCATTGAAGTATGTTGCGGCCATAGACAGCATTCACGAAGGAACAATAGCGCTTGTAAGACATCTTTCTTCCTCCCATATTCTCATCATTTTAGATGATGTAGATGAAGCCTTTCAACTGGAAGTGTTTTTGCCAATTAAACATATCATGAACCCCAATGGCTTGATTTTGGTTACCTCTCGTGACAGGAAAGTCCTTAGAAAAGAAAAAATAGTAGAGACATCAATTTATGAGCTAGAGGGACTAAATACACAGCACTCCAAAGAGATTTTCTGCTTTCATGCCTTTGGTAAACCACATCCACAGCCAAAATTTGTAGATCTGGCAAATTAGTTTATAAGGGAGTGTGATGGATTTCCATTATCATTGAAAGTATTCGGGGCCCTTCTCCTTGGAGAAAATGAAAGATCTTACTGGGAAGAGATCTTGAATCGGCTTCACCAGCTACCCAAGGAGATACAATAAAGGCTTAGAATTAGCTACAGCTCACTTAATTCAAAGGAACGACAAATATTCATGAACATTTGTTGTTTTTTCATAGGAGAGGACAGAGATACGACTGCAAGAATCTGGGGCTCCACAGGGCTTCTAAATATAGAGAACAAGTGTCTTTTTAATGTGGACTTACAACTCACCTATAAAAGCTATGTTGCATCATAGTGCCTTTGTATAACAATATAAGTATGGTTTCAATTGCAATTTGCACCAAATATCTTAATAGATATTAAAGTTATTTGCACCAAATCTATTAATAAATATGAAATTTATGGCTCCCGAGAAAAACAATGTTACAACCATTTATGAAATATTAAAGGCAACGTTCTCCACAAAAGCTTAAAATTACAACTCACAATCTAGCTATTTAGTGGAGCACAGAAAGCCCAAAGTACAATTTGACTACATTTTTAGTTAAAGCATATAAAAATCGTATGGCATGGGATACAGCTAAATGGTCACGAGAATATCAATGTGTACTAAAGATTAAAATTCTTTATGTTTATATTTTTTCTCTTTTTCTTTAGGGCTAAATAAAAAATTCTTGGACGCTAAAAGAAATAAGGATTGTAATTTAATTACGCCAAAGGCATTCTTATTGTGAGGTTTTATGAGTGGACACTATAGAGATTTGTTGTCCATTCACTGTTGAGATTTTATGATGTGAGGAAAAGTGTTGCATTCATCCAGTCATAGGGGAGAGGCCTCAGTAGACAAAAACCTATTCCAAGATGCCACGTCATGCCACATAGACTGCCATGCGGGTTGTACAACACCTGTTGAATGCATGCGGGCATGTGTCCTGCGTACGGGGTTACCTACTGTGCCAGTTTAGTGTTGAATTTACCTGTCCTTTCCCGCTCATTATTGGAGCCTTCTCGAACAAGGCTATTTATTTTGTCTGGCCCTGGTACCTATGCATTTTCACTCCCGGTTGTTGCGCTCCAATGCTCTGATGCTACTTGCATCCAGTTCCACCCTTCGCACGATTAGTCTTGGGTTATGGAGCGTCTGTGAACCTGGTTTGAGTGATTGTGAGGTTGTTTATACGAGTTCAATTCTAGTTTATGAAGCGGTTTGTAGTTCCATGTATGTTGTTTCTGCATGTGTATTTGTCTATGTTCGTCCCTGAGGTGGATATACCTCGGCTCGATGGCGAATATGCTGGGTTAGTGCTCAGAATTGTTTTCTCTAGTCGATGTTGTGTTTTCAGGTAAATGTTGCATTTTTCGGTGGCGGATATGGTGGGTTTTTCATTTTTTTAATGTCTGTGCTACCTTTGTGCATTAAATTGGTTTTATCATGGATATTTTCATTTATTGCAGGTCAATGTGAACAATACAGTTAGTTTTCCTATGGCGCGTTATGGTTTTTCAAGGGTATGGGTTCCTATCGCACGTTGGCAAGGAGGAAGCCGAAGAGAGCCGTAAGGTAGGACTCTATCCTACCAATCATATGCATGTGTTTTTTTAACACATTTAACTTGAAGGATTAATGTTTCTTTGTTGAGCTTGTTTCTTGTGTTTTTAAACACTTAGGTTTGTGTAAATTGACTGGTTTTTTAACACATTTAACTTGAAGGATTAATGTTTCTCTGTTGAGCTTGTTTCATGTGTTTTTAAACACTTGGGTTTTGTGTAAATTGAATGGTTTTTTAACACATTTAGGGTATGGTTTTGTTTAAATTGACTGATTTTAAACACATTTAACTTAAACGATTAATGTTTCTCTGTTGAGCTTGTTTCCTATTTTCTTAAAAACTTGGGTTTTGTGTAAATTGACTGGCTGTTTAACACATTTAGGGTTTTCTGTAAATTGATTAGTTCTTTTCATTCCTTGTGATGGAAAACTGTGATGGAAAACTGGTTATTTTCACTCATTGGCCAGTATCCTTCATAGTTTCATAGGAGATAAGGCATTTTTTTTGCCTCCACTAGTCTCTGTCATATTTTTCCATTTCTGTCCAACTAGTAGTCCTTCAACCCTTTACATGATTTATTATTTTACCTTAATCTCTAAACCCTTTACTGTTTAGATACAACCTTCGTACCATTCCACGAGATGTATGCTCTTCAATTTTGGTCAAATTAGACTACCACATTATCATCAAACCCCTAGAGTCTATTAACATACTCCATCCAAATTCTTGAAACCTCAGGGTCGCCGCTTAGTCACTCTGTGTCTGCATTATTTCTCCTGTTAGGTCCTCCTCCCATGGTTTCTTTGGAGAGGGATTAATATTTCTCTGTTGAGCTTGTTTCTTGTGTTTTTAAACACTTGGGTTTTGTAATTCAACAGGTTTTTCAATGTATTATTTCACTGGTTTTTTCAATGTATTATGTCAGCTTGGGGATTGAAGTTAATTAATTTTATAAGTAAGTTGTGTCTTTTGTTGTGGATTTTTTAGGTGGGAAGGACTGAACATTCGAATGCATCAACAATTTGACTGATAATTCACCATTAAATATTTTTGTCGAAACTTAGTTTTATGTTGTCCTGCAGTAGAAATTTAGTTTTTATGGTAGTACCCCGCTGTTTACAAATCTGGACAACAATGGTTTAAGGGTGGACAAAAATGGATTTTTTCAATGTATTATGTCAGATTGGGGATTGAAGTTAATTAATTTGATAAGTAAGTTGTGTCTTTTGCTGTGGAATTTTGAGGTGGGGAGGACTGAACATCTGAATGCATCAACAATTTGACTAATAATTCACCATTAAATCTTCTATTTTCCTGTAGTCAAAATTTAGTTTTATGTTAGAATTCAATAGGAAAATAGATAGAATGGTTTTGACGCCAACAATATTGTGAATTTTAAAAATTTAAGGTGCACAAATTTAAAAATTTGTCTTCAACAGTCTCATACTTATGTTGTTTCATTTGTTGTTTCATTGCAACCTTTCTGTTCATTGAGCATATCAAGTCTATCAAATGACAACTTTAAATCCTCGTTTTCCAACAATATGTACTTATTTTATTCTCTCAATTTTTTATGTAGAGTTGTGCAATGGGCCATAATGCTTTGTAGATGCAATGAAACTGGTTTTTTTCAACGTCTTATATCATCTTGGGGTTTGAAGTTGCTGGGATGGGGAGCATGTACAATATAGAATAAGATGTTTTTGTGTTCATTTGTCGATTGGGAACCTTTTTCACAATTTGAATGTCTTAGATTAGAGAAGGCAAATAATAATCTAAGCTTATTTTGTTTTAATGGTGTCATTGATGATTGGGATTATGCCTTTGTAAGTGAGTAAGTTAGAAATGGGTTACACTGTCAATTTGTTAACTCCCAAGGAATACTAGATATATTTTTGTAGCAATTAGAAATTATTTGATACATCCTAATTAAAAATTAAAAACTATGATATAGGCTATGGAAAGTGTTGTGTTCTTTTAAATAAACAATTATAACTTCAACAAATTAACAAAGTGGTGGTCATCACATTCATATTGGGATCTTATTTTAGAAGTAAGGACAAGAAAATTTCATGTTTCAGAAAATTTGTTAACTCCCAAGGAATAAAAGATATATTTTTAAAGCAATTAGAAATTTTTTGATACATACTAATTTCGTGAGGCAACCCAAAAGGATGCTTCTCAACATCCATGGATGCTATTCTTAGCAAACCTATTTCATCCTTACCAAAATCACTGTGTGTTGTGGTTACAAAAATAAGTCATTCCACCCCTATGCTTGATGGCTTCCATTTCCTGCATTGCCCAAAAATGTTGAGTTGACTTCCTGACCCAAGTATGTTGGACTGCCCAATATTGGTTGACTAGGATGTGCTTGAATGTTGCCATATGCTTGACTCCATTTTTCTCCTTGTAGCCATGGTGGGACTGAGTATCCCAAGTGTCCAATTGTGTTACTAACCCCAACACTGAGTGCAAGTGTCATATAAACACAATTAGGATTCAAACCTACACTAGTAGGGGTATAAGAGGTGGGCCTAACCCCTGCCTGATAGCAGGGGACTTGGATGTTAATCAGGTCTTGGTATGATGGTGTCTGCTTTGCAATGTGGTCTAACATGTTAGACATCAACCTATTTTCCTCAAACTGGCTTGAACGATGGTCTTCCCTTCTTGTCACCCCTCCTCCTTTTTCCAACTCTTGCTGAACCTTTCTTGCCTCTCTCTCTTGCCTTGCCAATTGCTTTTGATGTTCCTTACCTTCCCTTGCTTTTTGTCTTTCCAACCTTTCCTTTGCTCGAGCTTCTGCTGTTGCAATCCTTGCAGCTCTTTTTTCATTGGCTAACTCCTTTCTCTTTTTAGCTTTCTGAATTTCATTTCTTTTACGTTCAGACTCGAACATTAAATTAATATAATATTCATATGTGAGAAATTGTGAACTCCTCCCTAAACAAAGATAGTATAATGTTGAGTTCTTTGATGAGGCCTTCACTCTCTCTACCGTTAGCTTTATAAATACACCAAGTAATCTCTATTTTTTTGTTTCCCCATGCTCCTTCGGACCTGACACTTGGATTTCATCCTCCAGGACAACTGATTTTCCCCCATTGTTGTCTTCTTTAGGTACTTCATTCTGAATAGGCTCATCTTCTAATGATCCATTTTCCACAAAATAATAAACAATTTTGATGTTCAACCCTGATGGTTGTGAAGGCATGTCCATGATTTCCTCATTGGTTGTAGATACATGATTTCCAGTGATATTCATCATGGCCTTTGCCAACCATGATGGTGTGCTTAGTTGGGTTGGCATGTTCAATTTCTCATTGTTTAATTTTGTTGTATTTTCATTCCCTTTATCAACTACATCACATGGAATATCACGTGTGGCAGGTGGTTCAATGGGTGTGACAACCTCATTGATATTTTTAGTTGGTTCATGATTGAAATGTGTCTTACTAACATGTTCATCATCATCACCATAGAACAACCCTTCAGAAAGGGACATTATATGTTCAACAACAACTACATCTTCTTTGGCACTGACATGGTCTTGTAAGTTCTCTTCTTTTTTACCTTCCACTTAAAATGCTTGGCTACAACCAGTATCATGCATAAGAGCATCAACATTAAGTGGCCATATACCAGTCCTCCTAAATCCAGCTTTGATATTATAAGGTGTGAGAGCCCTTTAAAATTATTTACTTGCAAGATCAGCTAGCTCAAGCCTCTTTACTTCCACCCCTGGATTCTTTGCCATCCATGAAGCTCGCTCAATCCTGAAATAGCTCTTGAAAGGCCCAAACACGCTCACTTCAAGGGGTTGCAATCTGTGAGTGAAATGAGCCTGCAATGATAACAAGTCAATTCCCAAATAATTGGCCTCCTCAATTGTCTGCACAGCCATGTGGCTTCCATGGCTATCTAAAATCAGTAAGTGTTTGTTTTCAGGCGAAACATCACTCGGTACAGAAGCAAAAAAGTGGCAAATCTAATTCAGGAATAGTTCCTTTGTCATCCATGCGTTTGGATGTGCGGCCATGCATGCACCTGGTTCACAATTATGTGTATAATTTTTAGTTGAGTTTTACCTTTAAATAGATAAAATCCTGGTATTGATGAACCAATTGCATTGACACAGGCAAGAATTGTGATTCACTCCCTACTCTTAGGAAATATCTGAGGCACATTTCTACTCCCTCTCTTGGAAATTACCCACATACTACAATTCTTTCCTGCCTGTAAGGAGGGAAAATTTTAGTTGCTATTATTCGCAAGTGGGTTGATTTTCCATGCTTTTTCCAAAAACAATATTCGCCAATTTCCATTTTTTCTAAGAATGATTCGCCCAAATCTTACAATATAAAGTTATTTTACCTTAAAAATCGCCAAATTTTTATAGAGACCATATGAAAGTATTATAAATTTGAATATTTTACAAACATATCACCAAAAATTTTATAGTTTTCATGTTAGGGACAAGTAAGATTCACCAAGGTTTCTAAACCTTAAAATAATTTTCCACCCTTAAAATTTTCCCTGCTTATAAGCCTGTTTCATCACAGTTCCATATATGGTATGGGGCATATGAGTGTTGCTTATATGCAGCAGAAAGAGTGTTATAGAACTTGGAAACAATTGCAGGGCATATATTTAAAGCCTTGTCTCTGTCAAGGCCCTTCGTTGTATGTAACACAAGTTCTGGATGCCTCTTTTTAAACCCATTCCACCATGATTTACCAGGAAAACCATCTTTAAAGGGGTTTGGCCTCCCTTGACAGATTTGAGCTACAGTGAATTTAAGTTGTATAAGCTCTAACCAATGTCCCAATTGGGCCATCTCCTTACACCACTCGACCACCTCATCCTCCTCCTCTTCAATCATAACTGTAACATGCCCTCTACACTTTGTATTAGTCAACCCATTTATCTAATAATGTATGTTAGAGGCAGCGATACCATGTTTTTTTTGCAGATGCACGGATTGAATATCCCTTAAACTCAATGTCATAAATTACAACGAGCATGCCTTTCTTTATCCAGACTCTGATGGCACTAATTTTCTTTGTTGAACTTGCACCTTGCACTGTGGTTTAAGATGGCTATGTGACTGATGATGGGTTGGGATGATCTGCTACCAAAAAGTAATTTTCAACGACATTGCTGGGATCATTGGGAGCATTGACATCCTCATCTGTTAAAATACTCCGTAGCTCGGCCCCCCTTGTCCCTCGCCTCCTGTTCCTCATCTAATCTGCAATAGAAACTCTTGGCATGTCTCCAACAACCTGCATATTTACCACGAAATTCTGATTTAAAATTGTATTCGAGTACAACATGAGTAAGAAATTTGATAAGTATTACAGCACAACTGTATAGAGTAAACTATATTTATGTATGAATTCCAATATTAGCATGAGAAATATAAGTAATACCTATTGAGTGTTAACAACATAGAATCTTCTGTTGTTTGTTGTGAACACTTGCATTTGAGTAGGCAACTTGGTATTTTACTCAAAAGAGTTCATGTTGAGTCTAAGTGTATACTGTGTTATTAGCAAGAATCATTAGGGGAATTTTGAGGTCTAAAATGGGCCTCCTAAGGAAATAATAAAATAATAGCTAAACCAATAAAACAATATTTATGAATTTTCAACTCACTTTTTGCACCACAATCAATGTAACCATAGTTAAATTCAATTCAAAAGTTGTATCAAAATAAAATTAATAACAAAAATTATATTGATGTGACTATAAATAAGAATGAGGTTTTCAAGAAAAAGTCATTATCATTGAACAACTAATGCATTTGTCCTTTGTACTTAAATAACTTAAAATAAAATATAAATATAAATTTATAAATTCTTAATTATATTATATGCTATTAATTAAAATTTGTATTATTTAAATTGTATAATAACATGTAATTAATATACTATAATATAATATAATATAATAAATGTACAAGGATATGCAATGTTTCTTTCAAGAAATTTGAAATAACAATAATATATTTTTATTCAAAAAGTGTGAAATGACATTTATTATGAGTATTTTACTTTGACTTTAAAAGTACTTAGAGCACTACTATGGTTAACCATGAGTTTTATCCACCATTGAGAATGTGACAAGTAAGTACCTTTAACTCAATCAATGTTACCTCAACCATTAGGGATGATGTCATCACCTAAAATGTGATTGATTTTCATAAAGTGAATTTTTATTGTAAATTTTCCTTAGGAGGCCCGTTTTAGACCTCAAAATTCCCCTAATGTTTATCTTAATTATAAAACCAAACCTAGTAATCCATTCATATCAATGAAGAATTTTCTGAATTAATTGACATTGCAGTGGAACAGACCTAGTTTACCTGAACAATTGAATTTGGATTACCTTGTTACTTTGAATTATTGAATGATTTTCACTATATTGTATTTCAATTATATATGACTTCTAATATCAACATGAAAAAGATAAGTGTTACCTATTGACTGCTAACAACATGGTTGAAAGAAACATGTCATCTTCTATTGTTTGTTGTGAACTCTTTCATTTGTGCAGGCAACTTGTGCATTTTGTATTTTGAACAGAAATAAACTTTCTTGAAAACCCTAGTGGACTAAACAAAACATAGGGCAAGCATTTCTACAGAATCTTACAGACTAGTTCTATTTTCAGTGGGAAAGTTGAACTTCGAATTGTGTAAGAGACAAGTGTAACCCTCATCTGATTTGTGATTGGAATTTGACAAGTGTGAGGTTTAAATATGTTGAAGCCTTGATTTAATCTTCTCAAACAGAAATTAGGAGTTGACTTCTTGTGTTGTAAATGGACTTCTAAGGGTGTTTGCATGAGCTCTATTTTACTCATTGCAGTTCAACCCCTATTTTATACTTGCTGGAATAGTAGTTTTAGAGAATTTTAAAGAGAGGTTGAGCCATGTGTGTGGTTGTGGGAACAATGGACTATTGTAAGGCACTACTTACTAGTCTTGTTCTGAGCCTTACTTCAAACTTAAATGATTTTGTTCGTTGAAAACAGTGACTTAGGGGAAAGCTAGAGCTAAAGTAATTGCAGTAAAAAAAACTTGGAATAGATATAGTTCTAACTTCTATCCATCTATAGATTCCATGAAAGTAGTCAATAATGAGTACATGAGCTCTAAAGTTGCCATAAATAAAGTTCATCATCTTTGAAATGGAATTGGCCTTTGGAATTTAACACAATTTTTGGCTTCATTAAGACAAGTTTGGTGACTTTGTTAAATTTCATCTATTGGGGGCAATGGTTGAATATTTTATGCAACTCTTTACACACAAGTTCTCTAAGGCTAATTTTTACAGTCACTTCCATAGAGGTATTGACTTGGAAAGAAAATCTAACTAAATAGGACATTCATAGTTTCTGGTTAAGTTCATATTGAAGCCTTTGTACTGGTGGCATAGGACAACTAGAATCTAGCACAATTAGGTTCCTCTAAAAGAACTTATTGTATATGTAGTAGTGCCAAATAAAATGAAATGAAATAAAATGTATGGTATATGACATGGTATAAGAAATGGAACGACATGATATGTGATACACATTTCTTACTGTTGGACAACTTACAATGGTTAAATGTTAGAGAAACTTATAGAAACACTAGATGGTTCCATCTTGAGAGCTAATTTGGCATGAGCACCACCATCGTATTTTCATAGTAATGAGAAAAGAAAACCTTGATCAAGAGTCAGTACTAGTACAATTATGGTATTTTCTAACATATTAGTTTGACTTGCCAAAATATCAAATTCTTATGAGTCATACTCTACTTGGTAAGAAAATTTTATGCTGAAAACATACGAAAAGCTCACTTCGACTCGGGTGAATTTCAAAAACTTAGTGAAAAACTTGTGAGTTCATTTTTTTTTTTGAAATGTTGAATAACTTTGCTAAAACTTGGCCAAATAGTGAGTTTGTCAAAATTTAAATATATTGCATATCTCTGTCTTTCTGAATATTTGTTGAGCTTATGATCTGTTTGCAGAGTCCTGAGTTGATGTTGACTTTTCACTTTGCTGAGTCTAAATTAAGCTTCTATGCTTCCTAATGGTGAACCAAGCCTAATTATGCTTCTATGCTTCGTAATGGTGAGCCTTATATCTTCCCGGATTTCTGAACAAGAATGAAAATATTTCTCTATATATATACCTCTGAAAAATTCAAACTTCATATTTTTAGATTTCGAACCCCTATAGTGGTAATAAGGAACTCTAAACAATGCTTCTTATGCTCTTCATGATCTCAGCCTCTTAGTGTAGGTTTAACTATGCTGAAGCCTTGATTTACTCTTCTGTTGAAGCCTTGATTTACTCTTCTAAAACAGAAACTAGAAGTTGACTTCTTATGTTGTAAATGGACTTCTAAGAGTGTTTCCATGAGCTCAGTTTTATTCGTGATCCTTCTATTCAGACCTTAAATAGAACTTAGAAACAAAGACAGGTCTTAGAAACATAAGCTAAAAGTTTTTAAATTGAGCAGCTTCCAAATTTTTGGACAAGTGCAGTCTGTGTCCATCTATCTATCTATCTATGGAATTATGATCAGTTTGTGTCCATCTATCTATCTATCTGTGGAATTATGATCACTGCCTTCATTGTCAACACTTCATATTTTTACACTATTTCTAGCTTTCCCTTGCATGGTTGTGGGATTTCCTTGATTGATTTGTCTAGGTTGTGAGGATACAAGCCATAAAGTTACTGAACTAAGTTCCAAAAAGCACATACTAGCAGTTATATGATCTATAACTTATAAGCTTAACATGGTTTCTCAACTAAAATATTGATAAAGTACTCAATGTAATAACATTATTCAACAAAAACATGTATGTCTCCAGCAACCAATGAAGAGAATGAATGTAACATTATACACACACTTTGTCTATATGTCTCCAACAACTGATGAATATAATGAATGTAACACTCTCTGAACACTTTGATTGTATGTCTGCAAAATGAATGGAACATTGTCTGAAAATTTTGATTGTATGTGAACACTCTGATTGTATGTCTGCAACAGCTAATGAGTAGAATGCATGTTTTAAATGAAAAACAGTAAGGGTTGATGTTTTATAGTTTTATGATCTAGAATTTAATTGGTAGGGAAGATTGGCATGGATTGTCATCTCCCAAATTCAAATCTGTGTTGTGGATTGATTTGTACATGATCCAATGGCTGATAAGATTTCATGGTTGATCCTTGTGCTTTCCTGAATTGAAAGGGTTGTTGTGTTTAATACTTGAATTGAAAGGGTTGGGTGAACTATTTCCTAAATTGAACGTTGTCATTTAAGGTCTTCAGTAGGTTGAATCACTAAACACACATGTACAAATGGTTGTCACACATTTCACCTATTCTTGTGAAGGTGTTACCCAACAATGGGATGTGTTGCTCCAATGCAAAATCAGTGAGTGACTATTTGATGGGATAGGTGTATTTTTGGATGGAAAACAATGTAATTTTTTGTAATGCATTTTGTCTTAGTTCATTAGGGGAATTTTGAGGTCTAAAGTGGGCCTCCTAAGGAAAATGTACAATCAAAATTCATTTTATGAGAATCAATCACATTTTAGAGAATGACATCATTCCTAATGGTTGAGGTGGCATTGCTTGAGTTAAAGGTACTTACTTGTCACATTCTCAATGGTGGATAAAAACTCATGGTTAACCATGGTAGTGCTCTAAGTACTTTTAAAGTCAAAGTAAAATACTCATAATAAATGTCATTTCACACTTTTTGAATAAAAATATATTATTGTCATCTCATATTTCTTAAAAGAAACAATGCATATCCCTATACATTTATTATATTATATTATATTATATTATATTATATTACTTTTATATAGTATATTAATTACATGTTATTATACAATTTAAATATTATAAATTTTTATTAATAACATATAATATAATTAAGATTTTATAAATTTATATTTATATTTTATTTTAAGTTATTTAAGTACAAAAGACAAATGTATTAGTTGTTCAATAATAATGACTTTTTCTTGAAAAGATCATTCTTATTTATAGTCACATCAATACAATTTTTCTATTAATTTTATTTTGGTACAACTTTTGAATTGAATTTAACTATGGTTACATAGATTGTGGTGCAAAAAACGAAATGAAAATTCATAAATATTATTTTATTGGTTTAACTATTATTTCATTATTTCCTTAGGAGACCCATTTTAGACCTCAAAATTCCCCTAATGTGGTAATTCAAAACTCAAGGCACTTGAGACAATAGGTCTTGTCAACTTGTGATGTTAAGGCTTAGTGTTTGACAGTTGTTGGTCCAATCAAAATCTGAGCCCATTTTGGACATATTTATATAACTTATATAACTTAATATAAAGTATTTACGTTCATACTTCAGTGAGTTTATGATGTTTTTTTATGGATGTGTGAGACCAGTGCTATAACTGGTACTGGTCCTTGCACAACAATAAAAGTCTCTCCCCTAGTGTAGTGATTTTATGCGGATTGCCCCCTAATCCCCGCCCTTCTCGTAAACTTTACGGCTAATAGAAAAGCTTTCTTTAGCCATCTGAAAACGGCGAGCCCTTACATTACACGAGCATGAACCCTAACAAGTGCTTGCATGCAAGGCAACGTCATGTTCGCCTACTTTCTGACGTTCTGTCCTCTTACCAGCGGCTAACAATCTTACAAGCCCTTTTAAAGAGCTTAATGTCCTATGAGCTTGGAAGGATCCAACCTAGTCAGAATTATTGCTGGAGATCTGACTCTAGTGCAAAATTTAAGCATTACAACCATAGATCTAGCCAAATAAATACTATAAGCCAAATATAATCCCGTGTTTGCAAATTAATCCTTAGAAGTTTATAAGAACTAGGTAACTTCGGAAAGTTGATTGTATAACTATGGAAACCCTCTCTTACTTGGATTTGAGTCTGTATCATGTAACACGAACAACCTCGGTGACAGCCTGTGTTGCCACGACGACTGCTTCGGCACCTTCCAAAGATGATTGGTTCCTTCCTCTATCTTTACCTGGGGAATTGTCCATTGACTCGCATCTTTTGTTTATCCTTTGAATTATTTCTCTACAAAAAAAATTCATTACACCGAAACAAAATCCAAGCCAGAGGAAAAAAGATCAAACACATATTCAAGAAACAGAAAATAAAACATAGAAGTTGACCTTTTCTTCTTTCTCATTTACTTGCTCGCTTTTTATCTTCGAACAAGAAGATTCCATGGTGATATCATTTTCGAGATTATCATTTTCAGTGGGAGCATATTTGAACACTCTTTTCAGCGCTGCAAGCCAGCTGATCTTTTTCCCATGCTAGGCTACAATAATCCACAGTCAATATCCTGCACAAGTGTCATTTCAAGATTTCCTAGCATCTAAAAAAAAGGAATATAAAGAAACACTTCAAGATGGAATTGTATTAAGCTCTCTTATTTGAAAAAAACAAGTTTTTTTTATTTTTTATTTTTTAAAAACAACGCTCCCTGATTTGATGTGCTCTAAACAAGCAATCTACAAACACTAACAATTTCGAAGTTAATCTGATTTGATGTGATCTAAACAAGCAATCTGCAAAAACTAACAATTTCAAAGTTAATCCGAATTGAGGAATTAAACAATCTATAGGATGTAAACAGGTCCAATGATTTGAGAATTATGTCTGGTTATTTACAAACTTGCGTGCAATCTGAATATTTCTGAGATGGATTTCCAAGAAACCTTAGTTTTTACTCCAAAGTCTACCTTTATACCCGAAATAACTTACTCATTTAGCTTATGAAGAATTTTGTACTCCAAAGTCTATCTTTATACTCGAATTAACTTGAGCATTTTGCTTATGAAGCATAATAAGAGCTAATAACTTAAGCATTTTTCTTATGAAGTAGAAATAAGAGCTCAACTCAGAATTGCATGATCCATTTAACTAGTGTTTTATCTTTTCCAAAGTTTCACATCTGACCACATCAAGCACATTTCGAAGATACGAAAAGCTTGGAAATAGTACTAATTGTTCTGCAATTTGTTTGCATGAGTGACATATGTACAGTTCATAAATGTATTTGTCAGTAGAAACTTCTAAACTTTTATAGAGACTTTTAAACAAAGATGCTTCCTTTAAAGCAAACAAACAGTAGAGGTCATTGATGACAGGCGGTATTTTAGAAAACCTCGAGGTGCAAAACCAGCCCTGCACTTGCAAAAAGGCTAGAACCTGGAATATACTGAAACGGTAAAACATTCGTTGAAGGAAAAACAAACCCAATAAGATTAATCTTGTTTTGAAAATTAATGCTCTCACCCTCAATCGCCGGCGTTCCTTTGCACCTTTGTGTAAATGCTAGTATATTGATGTTAACAATTACATCTCTGAGTGCACACATTTGATTTTCTTACTGAAAATGCCAACCAAGAAAATGGACCAACATATCCTCAAAAAAGATACCATTATTTATGAATTCATAAGAGAGAACAAAGCAGCTCTGGTTTGTTTTCAATTCATTTGTCAGATGTCTGTATCTATAAAAATGGAGTTAAGACCACTACCAATTGGTATGGGCAAGGTAATTTCTTTTATCTTTAGCTCCCCGTTTGCACATACCTTCCTGAAATTATATAAAAAAAATTTGCATTGGTATTTAACGGTTTTTCAAACTCGGCTGCTTTACAAAGTGTGAAAATCTTTTAATTTTATATCGTTGAATATAGTTAAATAATGATTTTATTTAAAATTTTATTTCATTAATACTCCACGGTCTTTTCATTAATACCGAGAGTGTGAAAATAATTTAATTTTACATCGTTGAATATAGTTAAATACTGATTTTATTTAGAAATTTATTTCATCAATAATCAACACTCTCGGAAGGTAACCGCTATGCAGCTTTGAATTTTTTTATCATATCTAAATAACGGGTGAATTTAAATTTTAAATTTATAAGAGAGATTTTATTGGATTTAAATGATTTACATAATGAAAGAGATTGAATTTTTTTTTATGTATATGGTTTTAAAAAAACAAATTGAGAGATTTATTTGTTATATTAAAATAATAATTATATATATATATATATATATATATGAGAGATTTTTTCAATGTTTTGTCACATATTGTTCACATGTTAACATATATTATTAGATCAAAATGTCTTTATTTATGAAAGAATTGGTAACCTTTTAATGGTTAGCGATGAAAAGTTAAATTTTTAAATTAAATTATTTAGGTTTTAGATATATTTAATTAATCAATTGGTAGGATGTAGAATAATTTATAACAAAATGTATTATTAAAATATTAGTATTATATAATTGGTAGGATGTAGAATAATATTGTTCACATGTTAACATATATTATTAGATCAAAATGTCTTTATTTATGAAAGAATTGGTAACCTTTTAATGGTTAGCGATGAAAAGTTAAATTTTTAAATTAAATTATTTAGGTTTTAGATATATTTAATTAATCAATTGGTAGGATGTAGAATAATTTATAACAAAATGTATTATTAAAATATTAGTATTATATAATTGGTAGGATGTAGAATAATTTATTGCAAAATGTATTATTAAAATATTGGTATTATATAAAGGTATAGTCTAATATATAAATGAAATAGTTTTTTGTTTTTTGTTTTTTGTTTTTTTTTATTATTAAAATTTAGTGATATAATTTTAAGTAAAATTGTAATTTTTTGTTGTAATTTGAAAAATAGATTTTGGAAGGTGCTTCTAGTTGGGAGATGCTTCCCAATTCATTTGGGAATGAAAAAAAATGTTTATATATCTATGTACAAAATTGAAAATGTGGTTTGTTACCTTCTCACTCGTGTACATAGATAGACAAGTTAACAAACCACGTACGTTTTCAGTTTTGTACATAGATAAAAAAAACATTTTTTTTTTCATTCCCAAATGAATTGGAAGCATCTCCCAACTAGAAGCACCTTCCAAATATATATGTTTCAGTTAATTTTGATTCCCAAAAGAATTTGGAAGCATATGCAAAGAGGAAGCACCTTTCATATCTACGTGTGCTGGAGTTTCATTAACCCTCCTAAGGAATTAGGTAGCTATATCATGTTTGAGAAATTGTTGATTATAAAGTATATTTGTTTTTTAAAATTATGGTGAATTGGTAAATTTTTTAGTCAAACTCCAAGAAGATAGAAACTTATTTCTTGAACTTTATTATTTATCATTATCATAGAATTAAAAATGTCTACTTAAATTTTAAATTAAGTAGAGAGAATAATATTCCATTATATCACCCATTCGATCATATTAAAACAAACATTGAACAAAATATTTTCGATCATATTAGAAAAACATTGAACAAAGTATTTTTTGGATTGTAGATGACCAAACTAGTCAGGCAACCATGTGACTGTGAGTGATTCGGGTCAGGGTGGATGCAACATGCCAAGCAGATCGTTTCATTTATGGATTGAATCCTAAGATTAGGGCAGTGGTGTGGATGTGGAAACTGTCCTCACTTGCAGAAGTTGTTGAACATGCTTGCTATATTGAAGAGCACTTAAAGTTAAAAGGTGGAAAAAAAACCACTTTTCCACAACAAACCAAGGTTTAAGGATAAGGTCCCTAATACCTTCTCCAGGGGAGGAATTTTGAGGCCACTACCATATGGAAACAGGGTTGTACCTAGAGCATCGACAGTGGGGATTTCAATTGTTTGTAGTGCATATTCACCAACAACTTCGAGGACTCATGCAAATCATGGTCAGACACAAGTAGACACAAGCAGGAGTAGGGGTCTCAAGGGAAGGAGCTCTTTAAAAATAACTCAACAAAATTATATTCTGAGTCTACCTTGCATCACTTGTTGGGGATGTGGGGGACCTCATTACCAACGTGACTGTCTTGAGTTACAAATTGGTAACAACCATAGAGAAGGAAAAACACTAATGGGGGGAGCGAGTAGCCACCATCGAATCTATGCAGCAGCTGATAACCAACAATTTGAACACCAATATGCCATGGTAGCAACCTCGGGTATGATAAACAATGTAAAAGTTAAAATTTTGTTTGATTCTGGTGCTACAAATGTTTTCATTTCACTAGTTGCAATAGAAAAAATGTGGGTTGTAAGCCTATGAGCACGATGACTTTAAACAAGTTGAAATGGCTTATGGGATAAAACAAGCAGTAGGACCTAGTGTTGATCAATGTCAAGTGAACTGCGGGGTGTGTATAACTAAGTTGAAGGCATACACCACAACACTAGGGACATACAATGTAATCATCGAAATGGACTGGCTAGAAGCTCATCGAGATTTTGTAGATTGTTTCAAATAGAAGGTGATTTGTTTAAATGATGAAGGTAGGTCAATTGATATTTCTGGTATCAAGAGAAGAGTGTCCCTACGATTCATCTCCAGGACAAAGGTAAAATGTTGTATCCGACAAGGTTGTAAACTATATGTGGTTGAAGTTGTAAGTGACCAGAAATGACCCTCCCTAGATTAGCACCCTTTTTTGTCAAAATTCAAGGATGCTTTCCCTAATGATTTACATGGATTACCCCCTGTGAGGGAGGTAGATTTCACAATCGACCTAAAACCTGGTGAAGAACCAATCTCCAAAACACCCTATAGGATGATAGCTCCAGAACTTTGTGAGTTGTAGATGTCGTTAAAATAACTTTTAGACTTGGGATTTATTAGACCTATTATTTCACTTGGGGGTGTATTAGTGATTTTCGTCAAGAAGAAGGATGGTTCCTTAAGGCTATGCATAGATTATAGGGACTTGAAAAGAGCCACAATAAAGAATATGTACCCAATACCTATAATAGAAGACCTATTTGATCAAATGAGGGGATAAATTATTTTCTCAAAGATCTATCTACGATCTCGATACCACCAATTGAGGATTAAAGAAGGTGAAATCTCAAAAACTGCATTTCAGACTCGGTTTGGGCAGTACGAGTTCGTAGTTGTACCATTTGGTTTGACCAATGCACCATCAATATTCATGAGTCTCATGAATGGCGTGTTCAGGAATTATTTAGACCAATTTGTGCAAGCCTTTCTGGATGATATTCTCGTGTATTCCAAGAATGAAAAGGAGCATGAAGAGCACCTAAGGGTAGTATTGACTTGCTTAAAGGAAAATCAGTTGTATGAAAAATTATCAAAATTTTCTTTCTTTCAGAAGAAGGGATTTTAGTTGACCCAGAAAAAGTAAAGGCCATAATGGATTGGCAAGTGCCGAAAAATGCTCATGAGGTGTGTAGCTTCATGGGGCTAGTAGGTTATTATTGCATATTTGTGGAAATTTTTTCAAAGACTGCAAAACTCATGACCACGTTATAGCGAAAAGGGGTTAGGTGTGAATGGACATATGAATATGACACTGCATTCACCAAACTAAATAGGTTATTAACTAGTGCACCAATCCTTCAAGTGCCTGACATGGAAAAGGACTTCATTGTCTACACAGATGCTTCAAAGCAAGGATTGGGAGAAGTGTTGATGCAAAAAGGTTAGGTAATAGATTACACATCCATAAAGTTGAAGAAACATGAAAAGTGGTATGTTACCCATGACTTAGAATGAGCAGCAGTGATGTTAGCTTTAAAACTGTGGAGACACTACGTTGTTGGGAGAAGATTTGAGTTAAGAACCGACCACTAGAGCTTGAAGCACCTCTTAACTCAAATGGATTTGAATACTAGAAAAATGTGGTGGAGCGAATTCATGAGTGAGTATGATTTTGGGATCTCATACATTCAGGGAAAAGAGAATGTGGTGGCTAATGCACTAAGCAGGAGGCCACGAATCTTCTCCCTAGTAACCATGAGGGTTAACTTGAGGGAACGCATGTTGGAAAAACTCTTTGAAGATAGTTGGTATTTAAAGGTTATATTAGCACTCTAGAGTGAGAAGCAGATATAACCAAAGTTCGAGGGTTATGTCCTTGAACCAAATGGACTATTGAGATTACAAGGGAGAATATACATCCCTAAGGAAGGGGGTATAAGAAGAACCATCCCCGAAGAGTCACACAGAGCACTTTACTGTGCACATCCTGGAGAAAATAAGATGTATGTAGGCATGAAGAAACTCCTCTTTTGGGCATGAATGAAGCACGGAATAGTCTATTTTGTCACCAAATGTCTTGAATTTCAATGAGTAAAGGCTAATCATCGTCATCTAGCAAGACTCCTATAATCGCATGACATCACTATGTCTAACTGGGAGGTCATTTATATGGATTTTGTTGTGGGTTTGCCACTCACTTCACAAAGACACAATGCTTTATTGATTGTAGTTTATAAATTGACCAAAACTACCCATATCATCCTAGTGAGAGACACTTACGATGTTACTGATGTGGCACGAGTTTTTATAAGAGAAGTTATTTGAATACATGGGTTACCTATAAATATCATTTCTGATAGAGACACTCACTTTACATCTAGGTTTTGGACAAGTTTTCATTCAACGTCGGGGACTCAATTGAACCTGAGCTATACATATCATCTAGAAACAAACGAGCATACTGAAAGAGTAAATCAGGTTATTGAAGCAATGCTCATAATGTACATCATGGATAATCAAAATCAGTGGGAAAGGTACTTACCATCGGTAGAATTTTCCTATAATAATAGCTACCACAGTTCCACTAGGATGCCTCCTTATCAATCTATATATGGGAGGCCATGAAGGATGCCATTGATTTGGGAAAAGTTGGAGGGTCGAGTAATACTTGGGTCAGAATTGGTGCCAGAAATGGAGGAACAAGTAAAACAAATTCGACAAAGGTTAAAGGAAGCACATGATAGACATAAGAGTTATGTCAATGCACATAAGACTGATCATAGTTATTAAGTAGGAGACCTAGTTTTTATTCGTATTCAACCCAAAAAAAGTACCGTTCAGTTTAGGAAAGGGAAAAAGTTGTCACCTTGGTTTATAGGACCTTTTAGAATCAAGAAGAGGATTGGACCAGTTTCCTATCGTCTTGTATTGCCACCCATTTTTCATAAAACTCATGATGTTTTCATGTATCTATTCTACGACATTATGTTTCTGATGAATCTCACAAATTGGATTGGAGGGAATTGTAGGTATCAAATGTGGGAATCGTAATGGTTGAACCATTACGCATATTGGACCATAGTGTTTGACAACTCAAATGTCACATGGTGGACAAGGCTAAGGTCCAGTGGGACAAGTATAACCCAGGATCTACTGCCTGGGAGGATGTAGAGACTATACGTTGTGACTACCCCTCACTTTTTGAGCATCTGTGATGCCCATTTTGACTTAGATATCTATCCATACTAAGACTCTATTTATAATTCCATGTTATTTTATTTATGAACATTATGCAATATTAATGCATTTTAGTTGGACAAATGAAACCACTTATATAAATCATTAGATATATTAGGTATTGTTGATTAAAATATTTGATGTATGATTTACCTGATGTACAACTTACATGTTTATGATTTATCTAGCGTATGAATTATTAGAGTTATCGTTGTTTGATGTATGTATTAAGGGGATATGATTTATCTAATGAATGACTAATCAAAATCATGATTTATCTAATGCAAGATTTATTTCTAGTATGTTGTTATGAAGTACAAAATTGACAAGTGGATACTAGACTTAATAACATGATGATTAATATCATATATATATATATATATATATATATATATATATATATATATATATATATATATATATATATATATATATATATTGTTGTTATGTATATGTATGAATGAGAACTAACCTACAAATTGGAAAGAACTATATGATAACCAAGATCTACTCTTCTGGGGGGGGGGAATGTTGACACATCCAATGAGGAATGGTATGATCTACATTGTTCTATTACATTTTGTATCTACTTGATATGCACTATTATGACATGGGTAAATTGTAAATGGTAGGTGACAAGACTAATTGATTGGATTATTCGATGAAAAGTATCCAATCAGTGTCGTAGTGTGGTCCATATTAGGGTGTTGACCCTAGTTTTGAGGAGGGGTAGAGGCATTTCCCACCGTGTAACCTCCAATCCTAGAATCATTATAGGGAAGTGATGGACACGCTCCCTTAGACGTGTGATTATGATTGCCAGTTGTCTGTTGGGGAAGTTAGGTCGATACAGTCGACGCTTCCGCCATATTGGTTTTATCAGTGGTTAGATTGGTATAGTCGATGCCATATTATATTACAACAAAGGATGGATAAGATGGGAGAGGAAGTAGGTTAGGAAGGATAAGAGGCTATAAGTTAGTTGGAGACTATTGATGGGAAGTGGTATCATTGTTTGAATTACTTAATTTGGCTACTATATCTCTCCCTATTTTGTTATGCCTTATTGTCAAACTTCTTTCAAACATCGTCTATCATTTTCACTCTAACTTTGGGACGAAGTTTTCTAAAGAAGGGGTGTATTTTAGGACGAAGTTTTCTAAAGGAGGGGTGTATGTAATACCCTACTTGATCATATCAGGCTAATTTTGATTAGTGTTTAATTAACATGTAGATATTGACTTACAATTATTAATCAATATTAGCATAAACATACACTTCTGAATCTATATTTTTATTTTATTAATATTAATTTTATTACTTGTTATTATTCTATTCCCAAAGTGTCTTCTCAAATCTAATTTTGGATAAGATATGGTCTTCTCCAATTTATTTCTAAATTAAATATTCATATTTTTATTCCCAAGGTGTCTTCTCAAATATACTTTTGGATAAGTTATGGTCTTCTCCAAGTATTTATAAATCAAATATCCATTATTCTATTCCCAAGGTGTATTATCAAATCTACTTTTGGATAAAATATGGTCTTCTCCAATTTATTTCTAAATTAATATCCATAATATATTCCAAGGGTCTCTTATCAAATCTACTTTGGATAAGATATGGTAAGGAAAGTCAAAGATATTAAAATAAAAGGATGAGGGGGAAGTTATTACATTAATTATAGGTGGTTGAGGTGGATGGGAGGAAGAGACATAAAAGGGGAGAGGATGAGAGGAGAGTGGGGAGATCATTGGTATTTATTTTTACATTGGAGGATTTTATTTTGGGGAGGAATGTGGAGAAATAAAAGGGAGATAATGGAAAGAAAAATGAGAGAACTCAAACTTGGATCTATTGGAGAGTTCCAATTTTAACTTGGACACACTAAAACTGGTTAGACATGGCATCAGAGGGATAGGGAACTTGTGGAGGTTCTATGGCCTAAGAAATCATTCCTAATTGGTCGGGAGGTAAATTCAATTGGGTATCCAAGAGGAGCACCCCAACAGAGTGAGGAGCACCCCAACCAAGCCACTGGAACACGTATTCTTCCATTTGTAGTTTTAAGTGTGTAAATTGTTGCAAATGAAATGTATTACATGTGTAATATGTTGTTGATTAAATTTTACTTGTATGCTTTTATCAAGTAAATGTAAATTTATAAACATGTTATATTTTCTCCTTATTGTAATTAAATTTAATGATAATTTTTTTTTAGAGAGAGGAACTAGGTTAGGGCCTCACACATGGCCTATGTCCCTCCCACCGAGCTCACACCTGCCTTCACCCAAATTCACACCGCGTTTCGCTAACTCATTGATGGTCTTGTCGAGGTTCCAAAAGATATGATATAGCTAAAATTGTTCAAAATTTTCAAACTAATATTCTGTCCTTGCAACAATAGTATACTTTGTGTCATGCTTATGATCATTGGACGATGAGAACTTTCTTATAACTAATAGGGAGTCCCATAACACTTTAATTTTCTTTTCTCCGATGGATATTTCTAAGTCCAATACTTTCCACAAGGCTAGAAGTTCTGCTTATTGTTGGTTTCCACTCCTAGTCCCCATGCATAACTTATCTCAGCTTGTTCATCAGGGTAACAAAGTACCCCTCCCTCTCCCACTGCCCATAGTTTGATTCCAAATTATTGATCATAGTTGCAATGATGTTTTACCTTCTATGTGTTTACCATTCGATTTATTTTTTTCTTTTGTTGGTCAAGTGTACGTAGCATCAGGTTCATTTAAATTAGGACTATGAATTTACCTCATAAATGATACTCATGTTTTAGTTTAAATCCCTTAATGGGCACTCCAATTTTCGATAAATTCATTCACAATTTCTTATTCTTTTCACCATTCTTTTTACAGGGTTAAAGTTCAAATTCATAAATGCGTGAATTATAAAACCTTGTCCCTCTTTATTTTTCCTCTAACCATCTCTTTAATTTAAAGCTCTACAACCTTCATTTATTTGCCATTTTGATTCGAAATGATAGGATTTTGAACTAGAATTCTCATTACATCCTTTATGATCCTACTCCGACCAATTATTAAAAAATTCTCAATATCTATGTGGATGTCCTAGGCATGGACCTCCTATAGCCAAATCTTGTCTCCAGGCTACAATGGATACCACTACAATATTCCCTACTAAATTATCCTAACCAAACTTTGTTAGGTCCCTATATTACTAGTATAGTCCCTTATTTTTGTTATTTTAACCCCCTTATTGTTATTATTGTACCCCTGTAACCCCCATATTGTTATTATTGTGCCCTTAAATTATTATTGTTAGGTCAGCGAGGATTACATTGTGGCCCCATGGACTCCTATATATAGAAAAGAGGTTTTGTAATTTGTATCATTCAAGAATTATTCATTCATGTAATTTATTGGAGGTTTCCCCCTTGAAGTGGCTTATTTCTAAGGTGTTGATATCTCTTTCCTTCTATTTTGGAGCTGGTTTCACAACATTTGGTATCAGAGCTTTGGATTCTAGGGTTTCGCTGCTCCTAACAGGTCATCGTGGAATTTTCGCTATAACTTTTTTTCTATGAAGGTTCAGAAGCTGAAATTTTTAGAGTGCGAAGCCGAAATCCCGAGGAACATCGTCGCAAAATTTCAGAACTTGGTTCGCAATAGTTTCAGAGATAGGATCTATGGAAGTTAGGTCTTTTTGTAGGCTCTTGAATTTCACTTAAAAAGGTCATCACGGAATTCGCACTATAACATTTTTTCTACGAAGGTTCAGAAGCTGAAATTTTTAGAGCACGAAGATTTAATCCCGAGGAACATCATCGAAAAAGTTCAGAGCTTGGTTCGCAATAGTCTTGGAGATATGATCTGTGGAAAATAGGTCTTTTTAGGCTCCTGAATTTCATCTCAAAGAGGTGATTGTTGAAAAAGCTTCATAATTCTCTCTCTGAGCATCGGATTGGAATTCTGTAAAAAGTGGCTGGAAGTACATAGATTGTAGTTTCCTGTCTATAAATTTTAGAGCCAAAGGAGCAAACAGTGACACGTGGCAAGTCGTACAAGTTCACTCTACTGAACCAGTCCATAATTAGGTCATTGTGGGAGATTGGACATAACTTTCCCTTGACGAATCCAAATCAAATCATACCTGTGGAATTTGAAAGAAGCTTCAGAGGACTATTACAGGGCCGAATTTCAGATATTGAGGATCTGCAAGTATATAGATAAGTCAATTTCAATATCGAGCTCCTCAAAAGCAAGTAAAAGGTGTGTATTTTTTTCTGAATTGCATAAGTCTTGTTTGAAGAATCAAGTTGAATTGATTCCAAGGGCATATTATAGAATAGATATCAGTATTGGATTCTCAAATGACCCCTAAAAATAATTCAACACCCATTAAGCCTTTAGAAGGCTCTACTATGACTCATGAAGATGAAAAATGGCAACATGACATATCAAAATTACAAGAGCAAGTGCAACAAATTTCGCTCTCGCAAAGAGCAACAAAAAATGACATGGAAGTTTTGAAGAAAGGCGTGGAAACTAAGATGGATGGTTTGGAGAAAGGTGTGGAATCTAAGATGGATGGTTTGAAGAATGGCATGGAAGCTAAGATGGATGGCATGGAAGCTGACATGGAATCTAAGATGGATGACATGGAAGCTAAGATGGAAAACATGAAGGATGATCTAAAAGCAGACATGGAAGGTTTGACAAAGTTGATACAAGAAATGTTTCCTAATGGTGAAAATATAGTAGAGGAAAATCATGATGAGAACAAAATAAATGTTAATCGTGATTTCATAAACTCTAATGTTGGAGGGAAGAACCACCATATTCCAAAAATGGATATGAGGAAGTTTGATGGAAAGGTTCCTGTAACATGGATACTACATATGGAGCAATATTTTGAATCTCTCAATAATGGGCAAAACACACAAAAGGTATGCATTGCAACTTTACATTTAGAACAAAATACATTTGTATGGTATCGATGGCTTTGCTCCCGTAAAAAAATTGTCACTTGGTCAATTTTTACAGAGGAAATAATAGCACATTATGAGGATACAAAGAGCAACACTTTCTTTAGCCAATTGATAAATCTCAAACAAAAGTGTTTAGTGGGGGAGCACATTGAGGACTTCCAAAAATTGAATATAAAGGTAATTGATATTTCAGAGGAACACAAGATTGATCTCTTCATAGGTTCTTTAAAGGATAACATCCAACATGAAGTTTGTGTTTTGGAACCTTATTCATTAGAGAAGACATTCAGGTTGGAAAGAAAAATTGAATGTAAAATTATGGCGACGAGGAAGCTTACCACTCACTTCTATAAAGATGGAAGTGTTGCTACTCCTAGATTTCCACAACCCACAAGGTTGACACTACAACAATTGGAAGAAAAAAGAGAAAAAGGGCTTTGCTACAAATGTGATAGAAAATAAACTAAAGGTCATAAGTGTGCTGAGAAGAAATTGTTTTACATAGATTGTGAAGAGGAAGAAGAAAATGAACAAGAAGAGGATATACACAAGGAACCAGCCCTAGAAGAGGAAGAAATGAGTCCAACCATATCATGTAATGCATTGACAGGAATTACCACTCCTCCAACTCTCAAGATAGAAGGACATATCAAGAAGAAAAAGGTAATAGTGTTGATTGATTCAGGTAGCACCCATAATTTTATTCATTGTAAGGTAGCCAAGGAATTGAATTGTTTCTTATACCCAGCACTAGAATGTCAAGTGATGGTTGCAAATGGAGGAACTATAAATTGCTCTGGAAAATGCCATAATATCAAGCTAACCATGGGGGAATATGTATTGAGTAGTCCAATTCTTTTCATTCCTATGGGAGGTGTTGATGTTGTACTAGGATTACAATGGTTACAATCTTTGGGGACAGTAGCTTTTAATTTTCAAGAACTTTTCTTGAAATTCTTTTCAGAAGGAAAGGAAGTCGAATTACGGGGTATTGAAGGGAAGTCGGGAAAGATAATAAGCTCTAATGTCATGACAAAGCTTCTAAAGAAAGAACAACGAGGCGTAATTGCACAATTATGCTCACTAGAAGTTCCAACATCAAAATCATCCATTCCTCCAGATCTCCAAAAAGTCTTGGACAATTATTCCAAGGTATTTGAAACTCCCAAAGGACTCCCACCTATTCGTGATCATGATCATGCTATTCATTTGATTCCAGGAAGTGTTCCTCCAAACATCAGGCCTTATAGATATCCTTATGTCCAAAAGAGCGAAATTGAACGTATGATTGCAAAAATGTTAGAGGCAGGTATAATTCAACCTAGTCAAAGTTCTTTCTCTACTCCTGTAGTATTGGTACACAAGAAGGATGGATCATGGCGAATGTGTCCGGATTATAGGGAGCTCAATCAGCTCACCATTAAAGACAAATTTCCCATTCCTGTGATTGATGAATTATTGGATGAATTACATGGAGCAATTTATTTTACCAAGTTGGATCTTCGTTCAGGATATCATCAAATTAGAATGAAGACTAAAAATATTCCAAAAATAGCATTTCGAACTCATGAGGGTCATTATGAATTTTTGGTCATGCCTTTTGGCCTTACCAATGCACCTTCTACATTTCAAGGGTTGATGAATTCCATTTTCAAACCCTTCCTTAGAAAATTGTGCTAGTATTTTTTGATGATATACTAATCTACAGCAGGTCTTGGAAGGATCATGTTGAACATGTTGACAGGGTGCTCAAACTATTGCAGGAGAAACAATTATATGCAAAAAAATCCAAATGTTTCTTTGGAGTACAAGAGGTGGAATATCTGGGTCATATTGTCTCTCACGAGGGTGTTAAAGTAGACCCTAACAAAATTAAATCCATTAAGGAATGGAAAGTCCCCACAACCATAAAGCAGTTGCGAGGATTTCTCGGGTTAACAGGGTATTATCGCAAGTTTGTTAAGAATTATGGGAGAATAGCAGCACCTCTAACAACATGATTGAAGAAAGATGCATTTTCATGGACTCTTGAAGCAACTAAGGCCTTTGAACATCTTAAAGAGGCAATGTGCCTAGCACCGGTCTTAGCTACGCCAGACTTCACAAAAACCTTTATTGTGGAATGTGATGCCTCAGGAAATGGAATTGGTGCAGTTTTAATGCAGGAAGGAAGACCCATTGCTTTTAAAAGTCGTCCAATCAAAGGAAAGTATTTACAGAAACCTATTTATGAGAAGGAAATGTTAGCAATAATGCATGCACTAAAGAAATGGCGAACTTACCTAATGGGAAGACACTTCAAGGTAAAAACTGATCATGATAGTCTTAAACACTTTTTTGAACAAAGACTATCTTCAGAAGAGCAGCAAAAATGGGTCACAAAGATGTTGGGTTATGACTTTGAAATAATCTACAAAAAAGGAAAGCTTAATGTTGTTGCAGATGCACTCTCAAGAAAGAATCAAGAGGTGGAAGCATTGCTTTGTGCCATTTCTATTATCCAACCAGATTGGATAACCGAAGCAAGAGATGAATGGAAGAAGGACAAAGATGTATGGACACTCATTCAAAAGTTGCAACAAGATCCTAGTACATCTGATACATTTAGTTGGAAAAAAGATTCCTTATGGTACAAAGATCGCTTATATCTTTGTAAGAATTCCCAACTAAAACAAAAGATTCTTCTGGAATTGCACACTTCTCCTTTAGGAGGACACTCGGGATTTTTAAAAACTTACCACAGGGTGAAGAAATAATTTTTTTAGGATGGCCTTAAATCTGATATTCAAAAGTTTGTGACAGAATGTTTGGTTTTCCAGCAGAATAAAGTTGAGACAATTAAGACCCCGGGACTTCTACAACCTTATCCATTCCAAGTCAACGTTGGGAGGAGATTTCAATGGATTTTATCACAGGTTTACCTAAGTCTGAAGGAAAGAGTGTCATCATGGTGGTAGTTGATAGACTTACCAAGTATACACACTTTTGTGCATTATCTCATCCATTTAAAGCAAGTACAGTTGCTACTACATTTATGGACAGAATTCAAAAGCTACATGGAAGCCCAAGGGTTATTGTGAGTGACAGAGATCCCATTTTTACTGGAAATTTTTGGACGAAGTTATTTTCTTGTTTGGGTACTCAATTAACTCATAGTTCATCTTATCATCCTCAATCTGATGGTCAAACTGAGATAGTAAATAAATGTTTGGAAGGATATCTTCGTTGTTTTGTATCTGATAAACAAACACAATGGGTCAAGTGGTTACCTCTTGCTGAATGGTGGTATAACACTTCCTTCCATACTGCAGCAAAAATGACCCCATTTATGGCACTTTATGGATATCATCTACGATCCATCACATCATCTTTAAGGGAAAATTCGAAGGTTAAAGCAGTGGAAGATCACATCGAGCATCAGCAAGAAGTTCTCCAACTCTTAAAGGATAACCTGAATTTGGCACAAAATCGAATGAAACAACAGGCAGATCAACATCGCAGTGAGAGAAGTTTTGATGTAGGAGATTGCGTATTTTTACGGCTACAACCATACAAACAAATGTCCCTCAAGCAAGCAAAGAAGGATAATAAATTATCGCCAAAGTACTATGGTCCTTACAAGGTGTTGCAAAAGATTGGTACTATGGCATACAAATTGGAGCTTCCTGCTTCTTCGCGAGTACATCTAGTTTTCCATGTTTCATACTTAAAGAAGGTTATAGGTGAAAATCTTCCAGTTCAAACAATATTGCCAGAACTTGATGAGGAAGGAAAAATCATATTGGAACCTGAAGCGGTCATGGAAACAAGAACTCGACAGCTACGGAATCGATCAATTTCAGAGTATCTCATCAAGTGGAAGAACTTACCCACTGAAGATTCTACATGGGAGGATGAGAAATTTATACAGAAGCACCTAGAGCTACTCAAGCGTTGAGGACAACACTTTTTTGAAGGAGAGGGGCATGTTAGGTCCCTATATTACTAGTATAGTCCCTTATTATTATTATTGTAACCCTCTTATTGTTATTATTGTACCCCTGTAACCCCCATATTGTTATTATTGTGCCCTTAAATTATTATTGTTAGGTCGGCTAGGATTACATTGTGGCTCCATGGACTCCTATATATAGAAAGGAGGTTTTGTAATTTGTATCATCCAAGAATTTTTCTTTCATGTAATGTATTGGAGGTTTCCCCCTCGAAGTGGCTTATTTCTAAGGCGTTGATATCTCTTTTCTTCTATTTTGGAGTTGGTTTCACAACAAACTTACAAAACCTTTGACTTTTATCTTTCAAGCATTTTTTCAAACACTTTGCATGTAAGTAAATAAAAAGCCTTTATCTTGTAGAAATTTTGACAAACATTTTGCATGTAATAAAATAAAAAATGTTTCTAACATAAAGATCGCATATCAAATGTACCATAAGCAAGATAATGATCACACATAAAATGTACCACAAGCAATATCACCACAATAAATACCTCGCAAATATATCCTTATTTGTTTATAAATTTGACCTTTTATTACAAGCTAGGGCAACCATTTTAGGAACAAAAATCAGTTCTAAGAATCACATGAATATTGTTGATTGTGGCACAATTTGATAGGTAAAATAGAATGATAATAGCGTTGGAATATCCCCTCTCCAAAATATTGAAAGAGATAATGTTGGATGAATTGGTTGTAGTAGATCGATCCTCCTTTTTATGCCAATAACCAACAAAAAATTCCTCGCTTTGATGAGAGTAGTGCTGGGAATGAATAACAAGACCTGGATCGAAGCGACCCCTTTAAATTCTAATAATGTAGCTTGTAAATGGAAATGCAACATTCCCAGTCCACAAACTCAGGTTGTACCTAGGTCTTGGCCAAAATAAGTGAATAAACCCTCGAATGGCTAAGTATAATTGTTATGCCCTCCTTAAAAAAACCACGGTCTGGCTATGAGATGGATCTTCAGCAGTAACTGCTTATGAAATATGTGAGTGATCTTTCCTCATGATCAACTAGGGTGGATTTATTTCACCATTGAAACCAATCCAAGTTGAATCTCCTACAAGCCCATTGTGAGAAACCATAATGATCTCCCCAACTTACTATCTAGGGTTGAATATTTAACAACTAAAATGAGAATACCCTAGGCAGATGAGAGAATGTATTATGAAGATATACTTGATCAAAGCTTATGATTGTGTGGACTGGGAACTCCTCAGGTTGGTTCTACATAAAATTGTTTTTGGGCTTTTGATGGTAAGATGGATCATATAATGTGTTTCTTTGGCACACTTGGTAGTTATCATAAATGGGTATCCAATGAAGTTTTTTAGATCATCCAGGGGGTTGAGGTAGGGTTGTGTTCTGTCCCCACTTTTATTCTTGATTGTGATAGATTTTGTTAGTAGAAGGATTTGGGACGCCAAATCTAAGGGGATTATCTCTGGATGCAAGCTTTCTATACATGTGACTATGTCACATATAATGTTTGTTGATGATGTCCTTCTGATGGGACAAGGGTCATATTTGGAATGACAAACTTTTTTCCAAATTCTTGATAATTTTGGGGATGCATTAGGTCTGGTCATGAATTTTGGGAAGTCAGCGTTATATGCAATAGATTAGGAGTCAACTGTGGCAAATTAAATAGCCAGCGTTTTTGGCATTACCTCTCATTCACTAAGCGAGATTTCGATACCTTATTTTTTTTCGTCAAAACCAAATCGGTACTCGATAAGTGACTATAAGGGGCTAGAACTGAAATTTGAAAAGAGGCTGGCATCTTAGTCTAACAATTGGCTTTCTTTGGGTGGAAAATTAGTAATGATAAAGTTCATACTTTAGAGAATTTTGATATATTGGATGCACATTATATGTCTTCCAGTTGCAATAATTCATAGGATCAAGTCAATTATGCCAAATTTCCTTTGGGAGGGTGTTGGGGATAAGAGGAAGATTCATCTTATGAAATTCATAGTACTTTCCAAACATGTATTTATCGATGGGTGGGATACTATAGATCTCACCATTTTAAATCAGACTTCGTTGATTAAAAACCTTTGGAGGGAAGTCAACGCGAAGGGTTTATGGCATCAAATTATCAAGATTAAATACTTACCAAAACATTACTGATATCTTGGATCAGATCAGGTGCACCTGTTAAAAACAAGGTGTCACTATCTTGGAAGAAATCGATGAAATTTACCCCCTTATTCATGAGTAATCTGAGGTGAATTGTGGGTAATGGTGAGCTTGCGGAGATAGGCCTGGTCGCCATCATTGGTATGCCTAGGTATAATGCATTGTCTCTTCCATTAATTTCAAGGATGCTATTGAGGATAAAGATCCAGTGATTATGTGTATCACTTGGAAAGAGGTAGAGGCTATTAGCTTCATAAGAGACCTTGTGGGAAAATGGGAGGAATATATTCTTCTCTTGAAATCATTGAGCATTAGCTTATCTGAGGAGCTAGACTAATTATGTGGAATGGACTCATTGTTAATGGGAAAACCATTGTTAAATACATCTATGCAGATTTGAATCTGGGATAGTCATGCGACCCTACATTTGGTTGCTTTTAAGTTGTGTAGAAGTGGGATATCCCACTGAAATTGACTTGTTTCATATAGCTGGTGGTCCATGACAAAATCCTAACTTGGAAAAATTTTCTTAAGAGAGGATATATGGGGTCTAGTAGATGCACTTTATACAGGGTATCCTTGGAGGATACTGGCCACATATTGCTTCAATGCTCCATTGTTGATGCAGTTTGGAAGGAGGTTATTTAAACTCTACAGATTACTCTATGTGGGAGAAATCCATGAGGGGCATCTATTTGTCAATGTGGTTTAGGGAGAACAAGGAATGTAGAGCCCACCCTTTCTATATATTTCGGAGCGTCTTGAGGGCTAGAAATGCTTTGTTTTTTTAGAAAAGGGTACCTGGTGTGAGGGAGACTAGTATCAAGATCACATCCTACTTTATTGAGAAAGTCACTGTAATCCATAATCATTCTAGTAGACACATTACTATGAGGTGTAGCACAATTTCCCGATCATTTTTTTATGGGCCTGCTTCTTCTAGGATATGTGGAAGTGGGATGTTGATTTATTTGAGTCCAAATGAATAATATAATTTCAAATGGTGCAGTGGCTAGGGCATAAATATTAGGGCACAATTTCTTGCTTTTTGGGCCATCCTCTATTGTGCCAAATGGATGGAAATCAAAGAGATTGACATATTTGGTGACTCCAAGGTCATCATATATTAGGAAAATCAACGATCTACTTTGTATGCTCTAACTCTGTCTCACTAGATGTTTCAGAAAGGATCTCTTCTTTCCTCATTTAAAAGAATCTCTATCTCCCATAAATACAGAAAGCAACACGTTGAGGTGGACAAATTATCAGAATATGGTTGTAGAGATTCTCTAGATCAAATTCATTTCCAAGGTTTTGCATATGGAACTCTTTTGCGGGAAGGCCACTTGGATACATGATAGGATCCCTACTTTTGGTCATTTTTTTTGCGTTGATTTGAGGTTTGGATTTTCTTTTCTAAGCCCTGTTGGGCTTCTATTTTTTTCAGCTCACCTTGATACTTTGTTTTTCTGTATTGCGGGCTGACATCAGTGACAATTAGGTGGTAGAATTTAGGTTTGAGATGGGTTTTCCTTTATGGGATATAGGATACTTTGTTGTTGTTGTAATATGGTCATTGTATTATAGTCCCGTGCTATATGTAAATTTTTCATCAACAATGGAAAATTCATTTTTTTATCTTAAAAAAAACCTAGCACTGGAATGTGATCTTGAATCCTTATACGAACTCTAGTGTAACTGCTACCTTTACAATTACATTTCCATCCTGATGGGTGTTAAGAGCTGCAATTGATCTCGTCAAATTAAAATATTTAACTTGAACCACCAAAGGCATCACTCACAATTTAATTCAATCACTTCAACGTGATCTAGAAACCTCTCTAATGGAGAGATAACCATAGTATTTATATTAATAAGAGGATGCAATAGTATTCAAAGACTCCTTTCCCAAGATTTCAAAATTTCATTACCGCGCCCTTAATTTGAAAACATGGAGTGGATGAGACATCAAACAGAGTTAAATAACGTGGGAGACTAACGCCGTTAGAGATAGGATGGATTGTTGAAGGCTATACAAGTTCTTAGCCAAAACTTAGGCTTGAGAAATAACATGGCCATAGTGTTGCATTAATTTTTTCCCAACCTGTATTAAGGGATGCATGAGTATGTGAAAGTATGGTCATGCCTGGTCATGTATGGATGATTACCTCACACGCTCGCCTTAAAGGCGAGTCTGTAGGGTACCCCTCACATCTGGATTGGTTTACTAGCTTGGGAGATCATTTATACTTGGTGGATGGAGAATTAATTTTGATCAAATATGTTATTCAAATGAAAAAAAATTGTTTAATTATTAAATGTCATTCCAATGAAACGATATTGTCTAACTATTATAATTATTTAGAGTTTTTTCATAATTACCAAATTCAATCTGTATTTGAATTCAAATTTCATTTTATACTAAAAATTAATTTACTTAAAATTCAATACATAAAAGATTTTACAAACGCAATTTTTTTTTCTATATATATTTTCACTAGTTAAACTAATTTCCTATAATTATTTAAAACAATTAAAATATTTTCTATGTATATAATATTATATAAATATGCCTGAACAAAAACAAGCACACTTTGTTATATCATTTCGCTAAAAAATTAAACCTCAGTGTGTAGATTAGGCTTTCCCGTGAATCTCGTTGAAAGCACATTTTTAAAAAGTGGTTTATGTTGTTGATTTTTTTTTGGTGACACATTCTACTAAATTCAAAACAAAAAATAAACAAGGGTTACATAATAACTAATATCTGTCGCTTAGCTTAAATACAACTTGAGTGGGCTTAATGGTTAAGAGCATATGTTTCCTCCCAAGAGCTTTGGGTAGAGTATGTATGCCTTCCTAGACTTAGCAGTACTTCTTGTCCCACAAACAAGGGAGTCTAGTACATCAATTTGGTGTCTTGTCCCACAAACAAGGGGGTCTAGTACACCAATTTGGTGCCTAGCTTGGTAGCAACCTTAAAATTGGATAATGATGATAATAATAATAAAATAGCTTAATTAAACTAAAAAAGAATAAAGAGAAATATTTCATCACAAAAATAAAAAATACAACTAATAAAATATTGTATTCTTGAATGTCTTCACCAAAAATTAAGAAATATCATTAACTAATAATAAGTCATTTTTAATGGAAAATATGGAGAAAAAAATTATGATTAATGAAAATGGAAATAATAGAAAAGAGGAAAAAAATAATTTAAATAAAATTAAAAACAAAAAATTAGTAATTAATAGAAACCAAAGTTATTAAACAAACCATAATAAGACCTCAACCAATCACTTTACAAATAAACAAATTTAATCAATAATAAAAAAATAACAAAAATTAAATTCCCAATATTAAAAGGAGTTGTTTATCTAGCCAGAGGAATTGCCCGGACGACCAAAATTGGCCGAAATCTGGGCAATTTAAAAAATAAATAAATAAATAAATCTTGCTATATCAGTGTTTGAATCATGTTTTTTATGATGTAAATGGATTCAGCACCATCGAAAACCTCTAGGACACCCAAAATATTGAATTTTTTTAACTATAATTTGGATTTACAAAAATCCCTGCCGGATTTTCTTAAAATCTTACTTGAATTTCAATGATTTTCAGGGCAAAAAAGTAGTCTAGTTAAACTACTGCATATTAAAATATGAATAAAACACAAATCTTTTTAATTCAAAAAATAATTAATAATAAATAAAAAACAACTAAATGCTTTAGGAAGAGTCTAACTAGGGAAAAGAATTGCCCAGTTTCCATCACCGGTTGGAAAACCTTCCGGCTCCAGCCGGCCAATCCTCCAAACCCCGACACTTGTAACGCAATGTGTTATGTGACTCTGCAACTGCCAGCGTCCTTCACTAGTTAATGCAATGAGGGTGGTGGGTGAGCGGGCGATGTTAATCAATTTGAATTCAAATTCAACAATCCAAAACCGTGCGTCTGCTCCACGACCTCCCTTTTTTTTTTCAGAGGAAAAAAAACGTTGTTTTATATTAGATATAAAGCAGTACATAATCATTATGTTCTCATCTATGAAAACAGTGAGATACCATACATAATAACCCATTTGCATGAACTCATTAATAGGGAAAATGAGCCATGTAAGTGAATCAGCATTCATATCTGGAAGCATTGTTCCATCCCATGATTATATTAGCGCCCTGTGTGTATTGGGCCGCTATCCATAACATATCAAGTAACAGTGAGTGGCGTTCATTACTATTGATAATTCATTCCAATGACCATCATATCATGATGACAAGCATTGTATAGTTTGACAATCTCTGACAGTTCATCTCAATTATTCCAGATCACACCATCAACAGTGTGGATAAAGTCCCTGTTCTGGATTATGTCTGTCGCCTGTAAATGCAAAATGAGATAATAATTTAGACTGATAAGTGCCTAATTCCCCATCACGCTCGCTTGTCATCATCCGGCTCGCTTGAAGCTGTTTACAGGCTCGCTTGTCGAAGTCCTTGTATATGATGTTTGAGACATACGAAAGATACAGCCGATTGTATTGTAATAACAAGTCTTCCTGGTATGATGTGCTGCCCATTGCCATTCATATGCAGGTGGAATGCAAACATTGTGACACCAGACCCTGTAGCATTCAAAATTGGTAATATCTACCTGTGTGATTCCAAAAACCCCATGAACACCTTATTACCTATATAAGTCATAGCAAACAAAAGGGAAAATATGTCAAAATAAACTATGGAATGGGGATCGAATATGCCCCAATCAGCCGGCCCTCCTTTAGATGTGATACCTCCATATTGCCAAATCCAGCCCTCAGACCCCTCTTAGATAATTTATCTGCCCTGGTATTGCTTTCACGATATATATGGTTGATGGGCGGGCAACCTAATCTCTGCCATAAACTCTGTGTCCTCTCCACCCAACCCTATAGATGCGGCGTCATCATTTGATTCTTGTTGGTGATCCAGTTTATGATGAGCAGTGAATCACCATATATGCTTAATCCCTGTACTTGCAAATCTTGAGCGATATGAAGACCCCCCCACAATGCCATAACCTCCGCCTTATTATTTGTCCCAGGACCCCCACACCAATACATATGATAACGCTCCGAAACAGTTAATTTGATCCATGCCCCACACCCGGACATACCATCCACAGATGCCCCATCAAAATATAAAGCCGGGATACTGATCTGGTGAGGACGAATTCGAGCAGAATAATCCGGAAGACGGGGCATAGTAATGGGGCAATCATCCATCCACTCCTTAATCACTGTATATGTCTGTTGTATATGGAATGGTCGGTCTTCAAATATAATCCGGTTCCTGGCCAGCCAAATCTCCCATGTGAGATAGAATGGAAGCGATCGATATTTGCAATTGATCTTGTCCCATTCCAGTGCTGTTGTCATGAAATCAGTTGGCCTCCATGCCGTGTCAATATAGTGATCCCCAAATAGCCGCCAAAGACGTATAGTAATAGGGCATGTAATGAAGAGGTGCGTGGAAGTTTCCTGCTCCTTACGGCATAGAGCACAGATGCTGGGACCCATGATTCCTCTCTTTATTAAATTCTCCCAGGTCAGTGTCTTTCCTTTCCATATCAACCAGCCAAAAATAATGATCTTTGTGGGGATATTTCGTTGCCAAAATGGTAAAAACAATTTGGTAGCAGGATTCTGTAGAGAATATGAAACATTGTACCGATATGCATCTTTGACTACAATCATTTCATTCAACATAGGGCCATTCCATATCATGATATTGCCACCATTGGCATAACAAAATCCCGCGCATCGCAGTTGATCCCTGAATACATCCCATTCCTGCGCCAATTCGTCTGCAAATCCAAGATGATTGGCATCCTTGAAAATCGGTGCATCATTTGACCACTGGTATATGATTTGTGAATAATACATGATTCCCCTTTGTGTCAATGCGTGCAGAAGCCTATGTGAAGGACGACATTGATTCGGCAATAGATGAATGTTTGTCGCCCCTATTGGAATGCTACTTCCCACCCTAAATTGCCATACCAGACGAGTTGCCATCTGTGCCATTACCATTTTAAAACTGCGCCAGATGCAGGATAAATTTCGAGGAGAAAGATAGTTGCCACATGAGATCTGGAGTAGAATATCACCTTGATAATATTTAGATCTGTTAATCTCGTACCAAATGCCCTGTCTTTTTATAGCCCTCCAAAAAGACTTCATTAGGAGCGCCTTGTTGAATTCGTGGGCGTCTAAAATGCCCCATCCATCCATATCTTTTGGTTTGCAGATGGCCGATAATTTGCATAAAACAAATTTCTTGTTTTTTTCTGTTCCGCCCCATAGAAAGTGAGTAATGATACCATTTATCTTGCCAATGATCCCTGCAGGAATAAGAAGAAGATGACCCCAGTACACCAGCATCTGTGACAGCACTGATTGAATCATAATTAATCGACCACCCTTTGTCAGCCACCGGTGTGACCATGTATAAATCTTGTCCCTGAATCTGTCCATTATCCAATTCCAGTCATTATTCCTGTACCCTGATGGCTTAATGAAATAGCCCAGATATTTGAATCCCTCAGTTGCCAGTCGAATTTCCACACCTAGAAATTCAGCAATAAACCTGATCTCCTGAATGTTCCCATGTTCATATATAAGAAAGGACTTGTTGCAGTTTATGGCCAGACCTGTAGCTGAATAAAAACGATTAAAGCAGATATGGATAAAAAACCAGTGATTTCTAATCAGCTGTCCAAATATAAGTAAATCATCAACGAATAGTGAATGTGATGTAGATACAGAATTTGAAAATGTGTAACCCTTGATGAAGCCCTCCTCTTCAGATGATTGCATTATCCGACTGAATCCATCCATAACCAGGATAAATAGAAGAGGTGACAAAGCACAACCCTGTCTCAACCCCCTGCCCGCCTTGAAAAATTTTGTGGGTCTGCCATTTATCAAGACTGCATAGCTAATGTTGGAGACACAGGACATCACCCATCGGATGATACACACAGGAAGACCAACCTTGAGAAGGAGAATCCTGATAAATGACCAGTCGATCGTGTCGATGCCTTATGAAGGTCAACCTTCATAATCAATGCCTCCTTTTTCCCCGAATGCATGGAATGCATCACCTCTTGTGCTATAGCTATGGCATCATGTATAGAGCGATTTTTCAGAAATCCATATTGTGCAGCAGAGATATGTTTAGATAATACTGACTTGATTCTGTTTGCAATGATCTTCGAGGTAATCTTGTAAATTAGATTACATAAAGCTATTGGCCTGAACTCCGTGAAGGATTGAGGGTCGGCAACCTTAGGAATCAACGCGATGAATGTAGAATTCAAGTTTGCAGGCATAATGCCTTGGACACGGAATAGCTCCATCATGTCCGTCAGTTCTTTGCCCAGCATATCAAAGAAAAATATGAAAAATTCTGCATTCCATCCGTCCGGACCCGGACATTTGTCCTTGTTAAATGATTTCAGAACCATCAATACTTCATTCGGGCTTATTACTTCATCAATCACAGATATATCCTCATTTTCAAAGAATCTACAGCAATGATCCAATACCCAAGCCTGATGTTCTGCAGATATCATAGTATTCGCCCTGTAAAACTTAGAAAAATGCGAATACGCTTCGTATTGTATTTCAAAATTGGAGATTGCAAAGCTGCCATCGACCTTTTTAATGCGCCATATGGCGTTCCTGTTCCGCCTTGCACTTGCAGATTTATGAAAAAATCTTGTGTTATGATCACCCTCTTTGAGCCATGTAATCCTACTCCTAAGTTTCCATGTCACTTCCTCTATCCGCAATATTTCCTTTCTTCTGTCACCCAGCTCCTTCAATAAGTTTGTGACCAGAACATCCGGAATTGAGGTCGATATGGAAGAATATAATCATCCATCTGTTTAGTAATTCCTTTCAATTCTTCCTTAAGCGCCGCCTTCTTCCGAATCTCCCAGGCCTTCGTGGCATTCTTAATCCTTTGTAGTTTATAATGAAATAGATCCCATTCCTTGAGAGCCGGATCATCAGCCGGTTGCGTCCACAGATCAGATACCAAACCTGTGTATACTTCGTCTTCGAGCCAAACCCTGTTGAATTTAAAAGGGTGGCCACAACCAAAATCACTGCTTCGCCATGATAATCTGATTGGCATGTGGTCAGATATCTCAGATACTCAGCTTCCACGACCTCCCTGCTTCTACTCAATACTCAGCTTCCTGCAATCAGATACCCACGTATTAACTGCTCCAAATTCTCCATGCACTATTGGAGACCAAATCCTCCGCCAGGCGACCCGATTCCAAGTATTCTTCGAGCACATTGTATTGCAATTTTTTTATAAAAAATGATTAACTGCATTCTTTCTTTGTCATACCGCATTTGTTGATTAAATGAAAGTAGAGGACACCCGCAACAAATAAACCACTTACCGTTATGACCCCTTCCAGCAAATTGCTTTGAAAAACCAGTGTACAATTTTAGTGAGGGATTTAATTTGGGTTAAAGGTTTGGTGAAATAAATTTTATTTGAAGATTCAGGAAGAGGATATCACAGAGAAATGAGCAAATAGGCACGACTATTAGATTTTATTTAAAAAGAAAATTTCAGAGTGTTTTTAGGATTTTCATGTACAAATTCTGGGCAATTAAGTCAAATTTCAAAACTCCGGAAAGTGAATTTTGTGCATAACAACATCATTTAGATTTCTGGCGATAATTTTGGCAAAATTGTCAATGGTTTGAGAGATTTAGTGGGTTCTTTAAAAGGAAAACATTCATATTTTGTGAATGGTTGGACTGGCAAAATGTCCAACAAAATTAACTACGAAGATCAGCTCATAGAAAATGGAATGTCCAATAAAAATCATAGAAAATTGAATGTCCAATAAAAATTAACTGCATTATTTCTCTGTCATACCGCATTTGTTGATTAAATGAAAATAGAGGACAGTGTCTTGAAAAAACACAACAAACAGCTAGAACATGTGAATGAGAATTCCACGTTGGTTCTTTCACCGCCTAGACCGCCTAGGCTCCGACTAAACACGCCTATGACTCCAATTCTATATATCTACAACTTCTCTGCATATTCAGAGCGATTTTCAGAGTCTCAGAGCAAATATCCATTGCCTTTCTGTTTGAGTTTCGTTAAATCAATATCTCTGTATTTGAAAGTTTTGTTATATGAATATCATGGAACACTCAATGCCTCAAATCGATTGTCTTCTCTTCAGTATGTGTGGTGTGAATTCAGAGGAAGCCGTGGATTTCGTTTCAATTTTAAAGTTTTTGCATATCTTTAATCTGATTTGTCATGAGCATTTTGCCAGCAATTCCAAAGTTAATTAGACACTCTGTATTGTTTGTCACAAATTTGGATGATACTCTGTATCATGGCAGTACGGGCATTGCCACAGCCTGCGGCAAGAATATTGATGGTATGCTGTAAATTAAGTTTTAGATACAGATTAATCTTACCTTCCTCTATTAGAATTCAATTTGTTTTATTTTCCCCTGGAAGTTGTGTCCTGAATTTGGTTAATGTTGTTGCAAAGTTTCTTGTACAAGTTTTCGGATTCAGCAGAGAAATTGTTTCCAGCCTCAATACAGAGTTTTTTAAAACCAATGGAAGCACTATGGCCGGTTTGAGAGTAAGTTTTCCCTCTTTCATATTCAATCTGCAAGAACAATTATTTCTTATCCACTCCCCTTTACCCATCACCATGCCACAACTTCTCAGAGCATAACAGAGGTATCATCGGCTGGAGGGTTTAGGCTATTTGACTGTGACTAATAGCTGTTATTTAAAATTGCAGAAACTAGGCTATGAGGTTGACTCAGATGAATATCACAGGTACAATTCTATTTTGTTTGTGCTATGAATGATTTTGTGTTTGTCACATTTTTCCTTTCCTACAATGAAAATCAATATAGAGTGATGTTAGAGACCCTAAATATTATATTTCACGAAAATAGAAATAGGTTTTGAGCTTTTCTATTTATTTTTGCAAGGCATTCATGCTTAAATTGTATTATGGCTTAGTGAGGGGATTCACCCCTGCTTCTTTCATGAGATAATTAACATTTATCTAGCTAATTGCATGTGCTTTATCACCATTTTATAAAAAAAATTCTATACATGTGTACTTCTCATGATTTGTAGATGGGAAGTTGCCATATGAAGTTATTAAACCCGACCCTGATCTAAGGAGTATTTTGATGAGCATGGCTCAAAGGAAATTGGTACGTATTTGGTACTGAGTTGCATAAATTCAATTTTTAGGTCAAGTTCAATAGAACATAAAGCCTTACAAGCACAAACACAATTCTATAAGGTTGCATTCCCTTGCATAGTTGAAGTAGATCAGGCTTGAAAAATACAATACTTAGCATTATTTCTCCTAGAATGAAATGAAACTAATCCAACCATAACTTTTGTTCGACCTTATGTGCAGCTATTTACAAATTTAGATAAGACTCATGCGTGTAAAGTCCTAAAGAGACAAGGCTTGGAAGATTGTTTTGAGGATGTTATTTGTTTTGAGAGCCTTAATGTGGCTTATCCTTTTAATCAACAAATTGATGAATGCAAACCCAGTACTTCCCATGTTTTTATCAAGCCCTCAATTGAAGCCATGAAGCGTGAAATCACAATTGCAAATGCAGATCCACAAAGAACAGTAAGTTTCCAGCATTTGCCTTTAATTTGTTTATATATTTTTACAATGATCTTTATATCAACTCCTCTGCAGCTCTTCTTTGATGACAATGTCAGAAACATAGTAGGAGCAAAAGAAGTAGGTCTTAATATAGTCCTGGTAAGCCCTCAAATAACTCCAGAAATTTACCTAATATGTGTCATAATATTATCACATTGCAGGAAAGTTTATAATTCTTTGTGACTTACTGGGAAAGGTTTAAGATGCAATTTATTTGTTACAGAAAGATAGAGGGAAGAGAAAGAGATTGTAAGTTATGAATTGTGAAAGTTGTCTGAATAATTTTGGCCATTGTACTTGAAAACTACTATTAGTAGTCAATTTTCCCTTTGAATCAAAGAGGAGTAAATAATTACTTAAAAGTCTAGATTATCATTCTTGGTATATCTATTGGTTTATTACTTAATTTGTTTTGTTTTTTGGAAAGGTTAGGAGCTCTGTAAAATATGAGGGAGCTGATTATTCTCTAGAAAATATTCATAATGCGAGGGAGACAATTCCTGGAAAATATTCATAATGTGAGGGAGCCAATTCCTGAAATTTGGAAGGAGACAACCAAACACGTAGGATGTGATAAGTTTTGGTTTTCATTTGACGAAGTGAATTCCATTGAATTCCATTGAAGAAACTCCTATTGTGGCTTAAGCAGCTAAGAACACTGTTATCGACGAAATAGGTAACCTAACCTCAAAACGGGAACTCTAGCCCAAAAAGACTAAAAAAACATGAAAAAACATCCCAAAAACAAAAAAAGTGTATTCCAGAACGCACTTGGTTTTTTTTTAAGGTCAAATTTCAACATTTTATAAAATTATGCTAAAAAAAAAATTGTTTCTTTAAAAAAGGATTGAAAAAACACCCTCAAAACAAAACCAGTTGATGCTGGAATAACCAAAAAAAAAAAAAAAAAAAAAAAATGTCATATTTTTTACTTTTTAAAAATAAAAATAACATTTTTTAATTTTTAAAATTCAAACATTTAAAAAAACCTAAAAAAAATAAATAAATAAAAATAAAAACAAAATTAAAATATTAAATTAAGAAGAAGAAGAAGAAATTATAAAAAATAAAATATAGAAATTAAATTTAAAAAAGAAAAAGAAAATGTTTATTAAATTAAAAAAATAAATAAATTTTAAAATGAAAAATTAAATTTAAAGAAATATATTAAATTTTAATTATATATATATATATATATATATATATATATATATATATATATATATATATATATATATATATATATATATATATATTAAAAAAATAAAAATAAATTAAAAGTAAAAAAATGAAAATAAAATACAATAAAAATATTAAATTTAAAAATATATATATATATTAAAAAAACAAATTAAATTTAAAAATTAAATTTAATTTAAATTATAAAAAATAATATATATATATATATATGAACTTAAATTAAAAGTATATATATTAGATTTTATTAAAAAATAAATAAATAAATAAATATTAAATTTTCATAAATAAATGAATAAACAAATAAATTTTGAAATAAAAAACAAATTATAAATAAAATAAAAAGAAAAAAAAATACATTTTTAAAATAAAAAGTTAAAAAATTTTAAAAATCAATTAAAAATGAAAAAAATATATTAAATAAAAAACAAATTAATTTGGGAAAAAAAAAAAAAAAATCTAATTTTAAATATAAAAATTTTATGTAATTAAAAAAATAATAATAATAAATTTTTAAAAAAAATATTAAATTCAAATAAATTTAAAAATATATATATAATTTATTAAATTTTCAAAATTTAAATGAAAAAACTAGACATAGAATTTAATAATATATATATATATATATATATATATATATATATATATATATATTATAAACAAAATTTAGAAAAAAAAAAATTTAAAACAAAAAAAATGAATTTAAATATATATATATATAAATATAATAAAACAAATTAAATTTCAAATATAAAAATTAAATTAAAAAATAATAATTTTAAATTTTTTGAATTTAAATAATAATAATAATAATAATAATAATAATAATAATAAATTAAATTAAAAAAACAAATTAAAAAATAATAATAATAAAATTAATTAATTAGAAAAATAAAAGAATTTTTTGATCGTGGTGGCGGCACCAATCGGCCTCCCGCTCAGGTGGCGGCGGAGGCCGGTCACTGGGCGGGCAGGGGGTTGGCTCCCGCGGCAGGAGGGCGTTTCCAGGAATTGGTCTCCCGTGGCGGGAGGGCGATTTCCGGAATCGGCCTCCCGCCCAAGTGGCGACGGAGGCCAGCCGCTGGGCAGGCGGGGGGTTGCAGCCCCCCGCCCACCCAGCGGCCGGCCTTCGGCACTACCTGGGTGGGAGGCTGATTGGCGGCGCCACCACGATCAAAAAATTCTTTATATATATATATTCGTTTCATAATATATATATGTTTTTTGATTTTAATTTTTAATATATATATATATATATATATATATATATATATATATATATATTAATTTCAAAAAATAAAAAATTATTATTATTATTATTATTTTTAATTCAAATTTTTTTATTTTAAATTTAATTTGTTTTATTTATTTATTTATTTTAATTTAATATTTTAGATTAATTATTTTTTTAAATTTAAAATTTATTTATTAAATTTTAATTTAATTTAATTTATTTTTTTTAAATCTTTTAGTTTATTTAGTTTTTCATTTTTGAAATTTATAAATTGTTTCATTTAAAAAAAAACAGTAAATTTATGGATATTTGTTTTTTTTTTTTTTCATTTTTAAAATTTATAAATTGTTTCATTTAAAAAAAAACAGTAAATTTATGGATATTTGTTTTTTAATTATTTGCACGTGGTTTTTATTTTTATTTTTATTTATTATTTATTTATTTATTTTTATTTTTTTATTTTAAAATTTGTATTTTTTTTATTATTATTATTATTAGTAATTTAAAATTTAAAATGTAATTTTTTCTTTATTTTATTTTATTTTATTTTATTTATCTAAATTTTAATTTTGTAATTTTAATTATTTTTAAATTTTATATTTTAATCTTCTATTTTAATTTTTTTTAATTATATTGTTTTTTTAATAACTTGGAATATATATATATATATATATATATATATATATATATATATATATATATATATATATATTTTGTGTTAATAATGTGTTTTTTTTTCAAATTTTGTCATTTTTTTTTAATTATATATATATATATATATATATATATATATATATATATATATTACCAGTTAATTTTGTTTTTTTTTACATTTTTATTGGTTTTTTTATTGTTTTTATATATATATAAGTTTTGTGTTTTATTACCAACACAAAAATCACCACTCTAAAAAAAAAAAGGTTGGTGTTGCATCAATATGTTTCAAAATTAGCATGAAAATCACCTCTAAAAAAAAAAGTTGATGCTGCATCAATACGTTTCAAAATTAGCATGAAAATCACTAACATTTTAAAACAAATATTCATACTTCATAAATAAAAATATTAGAGTGTCAAAAATGTGCACAAAAAAAAATGGGGTGATTATGCATCACCACTTTTCAAAATCGAGTGCTTTTTATGCTACCAAAAAAAAGCTTTTCAAAATCGAGTGCTTTTTATGCTACCAAAAAAAAATAGGTAACAGTGCGGTTACCTATTTCATCGGTAACAGTGTTTAAGCATTATGATGAATAATTTGTGAAAAGAATCACTCATTGAGAACTATAAGATATCCATATAAATAATCTTGTAGAGTTTGCTAATGTGCACATGAAATTTGTAAATGCAAAAAATAGAATAAATTCATTGTCTCATGAGCAAATATGTGTTGTAAGTCTCTTGTCATGATGAATGTACAACTCTATGATATTGATTTTTTTTCTTCAAGTTTTTCTATTTTTTAACCAGAATAAATTATATCTTTTGGGTATTCAGATAAGTAAATAGATTTCCATTTTTTTTTTAACAAAAAAATTGTAATTCCATTATTTCTTTGAAAAAGTTACAAAATTACTTTTTTCATATCCTTTCTGACCTGGAACATTCCAAAGTTTTCTAAAAATCAGATATGAAATTGTTTTTCTCAACTTCATCAATTGAATACATTAAGATATGAAAAACTCCACTTATCCACTCAGAGACAGAATAACTTTCCATGCTCTTTCTCAACTTCATCAATTTAATACATTAAAAAAAAACTCAAAAACTCCACTTATCCACTCAGAGAATCGATAACTTTCCATGTTCTTTCTCAACTTCATCAATTTAATAGACTAAGATAAAAAGATAAAAGAAACTACACTTATCCACTCAGAGAAATGATAACTTTCATGCTCTGGATATGACTTTAATATTTAGAAATATAGTCAAATTTACGTTATAAATGGATATTAAAAAAAAATCTTAGATAAGCCTCATGAAAATAAGGATGATAATTTTCAGAAATGACCTTTATTATTATTTTTAGTTATCAATTTTCAGAAATGTACCTATTTTTATTTTTAGTTATCATCCGAGTACAACTATGTATTAGAATTTTAGCATTGGATAAAAGACCAACTTCCATGTTTTTTTTAGTACAGTCTCAAGCATTTGACTTCTTCCAAGGCAAAATTTAGGAAGATGTTGTAACATCTGTGTTCATCTTTTACCGGTTTGATGACAACCAACCAAACACCTATAAACTCATAATTCCTTTTTTCATTTTCCAACAACAACATTAATTTAGTGCCATCAATTCTACATCATTATTTAATCTCTCCCCCAATCCTACCCTAAACTTTATGTAATGATTATTTGCAAAGAATAAAATCTCTATAATACCCCATCTAAAATGGCCCAGGGAACGAAGTAAGTAGATTCTCATATATAGATGCTTTGCTAAATGGATTTACTTAATCCACTTGGAAATGTAGATCAAAATTGAGCCATTTAATCATTTAATATACTTTAAGGTGTCAAAACAAAAAATTATAAACTTCTCCTTTAAATAAATCACTAATATAAAAAGGATGGAAGAACAAATTATAATTTCAAAATGTGAGATCACAAAAATGAGGAAAACCAATTACACTTTTAAAATGAGGGATCCCAAAATGAGGAGAACCAATTACAAGGGTGAAGTTGTAGCAGAATTCCTCAAATGTTGAGGTTGTCTAATTAATTCTCTGCCTAAAAGTATAAAAAGATATATATATATATATATATATATATATATATATATATATATATATATATATATATAATCTCTTCAAATCAGGAAAATGTATCTTTAATTTCACCCATAAGGTCTCTTATTCTTGAATTGATCCTCAAAAATCTGAGTAAGCCACTGATTGCTATACCTCTGACTTAAAATCTGGGGTTGTTGAAATTAATTACTCAAATTATGTCAACTTTCATTTAAAAGAGGTCGACTTTGCCTATTGGTCCTCTCCTTCAAATATGAAATTAATTAGCTTATTGATATCCTCCCACCTATGCCTTTAAATGTTGATGTGATACCTTGACTGTTCAGTTCTTTGTTTGAAAGTCTAAATATGATCCTCAAAAAACTTGCAAACAAACTCCAACAATTGATTTTATGTTGTTAGAAATATGAGGTTGTATTGTTGGAATATTTAACCTATAGCTATGCCATGAAATGTGGGAGTTGCTAATTTGGATGCCCAAAAGATGAGAAAAATGTTCTGATTACAAATGCTAGTGTGCCAAAAATGAAGCATTTATGCATTTGATTGGTATTGAATATGTTCATCGAATTAATACCTTCATACTTATCAATAAGTATCTACTCCCCATTAGAATTTGAGTTTGCTTCAAAATCCATTTCATTTATGGATGTAATATTCATAAACAATGTTGTTTGTTCTGCTAATGTCACTGATGGGTATACCTGAAGATATTCCAACCTTGAAAACCTTTAGCACTCATAATCTTTGGTAATTGATACCAAATTCATTTCCAATAACCAAGTAAGCAAATCTATACATTATAAGACTAGAACACCACCAATGTCATCTTTCTTTGTAATAATATAACACACAGTATCAAGATCATTGGCATTCTGTCTTATTTGCATCCTTTTCTTGAAATTCATAACACCTTGTCTTCAATTTGTTCCTCGTAATCAGATTAAGCACTTGGCGGGCATTCCCTTCTCTCATTGAATTGCAGATGGTTTTATCAACTCCCTTGTCACTGAAAACCTCGATGACTCTTGTCATTGTTATTTTCAAAGGAACCCCTTTTGGCTATGATATTAAAGGAAATATGTCTATTTCATCCGGAGAACGATGAAGTCCTTTGACCACTTTGTTGGCAATTGTGAATTGGCCAATCTTTTTGACGTTTGTATCTTCTAGCATAATATTCTAGTTTACTTCATTCTATGCCTCTACCATCAAGATCATAATTGAAACCCAGTTCAATTGAAAATGATAAAGGAAAAAAACAACTCCCTTACCAAAACATTTTCATAATTGAGATCTCTATACAACATATGAAGGGTATTTGAATGCTTGAAGAACCTTTGCTATATAAAACCCAACTGCTTGACCAGCAAAATGCCTTTTGGATTTTTGTTAGCAAATTGTATGTAGATCTTCCCCAGGAAACACTTCATAACCAGACATAAAAACTAGTTTGTCTCAGGTATTAATGAAAACCTTGATTTCCTCTGCCTCCAATTGTTGTCACAAGAATTTGAAAGAACACTACTCATACTAAAACAAGCTTCCAGAAAATGATCTTTGATTGCTTCGAATTTTGGCTTAATCTAAAACTTCCACAATTTCAAAGATGTTTGTTACATGTATATTTTATTGAAAAAGTTGTATAATTTTAGTGATCTGTGTTCTTTCATGTTGACCTGAAATTGTAGGTTTCTTAATGTACTTTTTCAATTAGAAAAATTGCCATTGATCAATTTCTTATAACTTATAGCAAGATTTGGCTGGTTTGTCCATCCCCACATAGTTAATGACAAAGTGGTATATTTCTTGTTGACAATACACTCAATATATCAGAATCCAACCATGTCACTGATATATTTGAAAAATTGTTCTTACTAACAATGGCATCACCAATAGTCCAAACAGGAACACAGTCCATCCTTAAAATGATGGAGGCGGCTGGTGCCCCTAACAATGACTTTTCTCTCAATTTTTAATGTCTCCACCAGGAAAGAACAATGCCATGTTTCTTTGTTTCTGCAATTTTTTAATGGAAGGCATAACCAATCCTAAGTCGAATTGCTAGTCCCTGGAGTAAGAAATTCCCAAGCTTAATTTTTATTGGACATTTAATTTTCTATGATTTTAATTCGACATTCCATTTTCTATGAGCTGATCTTCGTAGTTGATTTTGTTGGACATTTTGCCAGTCCAACCATTCACGAAATATGAATGATTCCCTTTTAAATTACCCATTAAATCTCTCAAACCATTGACAATTTTGTGAAAATTATCGCCAGAAGTCTAAATGATGTTGTTATGCACAGAACTCACTTTCTGGAGTTTTGAAATTTGACTTCAATTGCCAGAATTTGTACACAAAAATCCTGAAAACACTGCGAAATTTTATTTTTAAATCAAATCTAATAGTCGTTCCTATTTGCTCATTTCTCTGTGATATCATCTTCCTGAATCTTCAAATAAAATTTATTCCATCAAACCTTTAACCCAAATTAAATCCCTCACTAAAATTGTACACTGGTTTTTCAAAGAAATTTGCTGGAAGGGGTCATAATGGTAAGTGGTTTATTTGTTGCGGGTGTCCTCTATTTTCATTTAATCAACAAATGCGGTATGACAGAGACAGAATGCAGTTAATCGTTTTTTATAAACAATTTGCAGTACAATGTGCCAGAAGAATACTTGGAATTGGGTCACCCGGCGGAGGATTTGGTCTATGTTAGGGGAGAGGGGTCAGTGCCCGAACACCTCAGCGCTGACTGGACCCGGGGCCACGTCAGGAGGGCCAGCTCATGTACGACATATGTCCTTTCGCATGGCGTTCACGTGGCGGGCACGTGCAGCCGGTCGCTCCACCCTCTTACCTGTCCAGCCGGTCGTCTCCCGCCATATCGTGGAGGCTTCTCGACGAAGCCTCATTTCTTGCTCCAGGTCTGGTTGCAGTGCGTTTTCTGCTCGATTTTTTGCGCATCGTTTCTCCAATGCCCGACGCCTCCGCCGCCACTGTCCACGCGCTCCATCCTTCGTTATGGTGCCGTTGCTCTCCTGGCTCGAGCTCCCCTAGTCCTAGTTCGGCCGCGGCAGCATTCCAATTGTGGGTGGTTTATACTGTCTGCCTGTGCACACTGGGTTACATAATCGTTCAACCTCGCCTCTGTGGTGGTTTAACCTCAGCGCTTTGGTGGTTTTACCTCGGCGCTGTGTGGTTTAGGGTCGGCTCTTTGCTCTTTATGCTTGGCTCTGTTTTGTCATGCCTCGGCCCTGTGGTTGTTTTACATTCGCCCTGTCATAGTTTTATTCGACTCTGTAGTTGTTTTACTTGGCTTGGCCCAGTGATGGTTTTAATTCGGCTCTGTGGTGGTTTTTCTAAGCTCTGTGGTGGTTTTTATCGGCTCTGTGGTGGTGGTGATCATACCTCGGCTCCATGGTGGACATACCTCGGCTCTCTGGTTCGGCGTTGCGTGTTTTATAGGTCTATATGCTGCGAATTTTGTTTTCAGGTGCGTTTTTCAGCTCTGGATGTTGTGAATTGTGCTTTCAAGTGCATTAGTATGTTAGTTTTAAGCGTTTTTGCATTTTTTTTTAATGTTTGCTTTGTGAATGATTGTGTTTTTTATTTTTTGCAGGTCAGTGGAGAAGCCAAGGACAATGCAATGCAGTTGGCTGGCAAGGCAAGGAGGAAGGCCAGGAGGGATAGGAGTTTTAAGGTAGGACTCTGTCCTACTAGTGATATCTATGCGTTTGTAAACACATTTAGACTTAAGGAGATGTTCTCTATTGAGCTTTTTTACTGTTTTACTGTGGTTTTACAGTGTTTGACTGTGGTTTTACAGCGTTTTACTGTTGTTTCACTGTGTGGTTTTACTGGGGTTTTACTGTCTGTAGGGTTTAGGGTTTTAATTGGAGGTATCACGCCTGATTTTTCTTTTTTGTAGCAGTGGAATGTAGGGTTTATTGTTCTAAAATGTGATTGTATAATCTGTAATGTTTTGTTATTAAAAGAACTGAGCCACGGTCTAAGTGCTTAAATTAATGGCCAACCCTTTCACCTTGGAATGAAAGGAGTTTCCTTTTTAGTTATACAGAAAGATGTTACTTATTATTTAGCGTTCCTGTGGGTATAATTTTTATGGTGAACTTGTAGATAATTCCACAGTTCTTAGATGCTTCTCGTCACTGTAAATCTGCGGTGAGATGCTCTTTTTTGAGAATTGAGCTGACAGAGGATTCATTAGGTAAATAGAGTTTTCAAGATGTTATGTTTGTCGAATCTCACAACCATCCTCACTGAGGTCAGAAGTTGTTCTTGTTCTCTTCAATGTAGTTTTCTGAGCACTGTAATGGCAATATTTGTTAATAGGCCCGTGTCCTTGGATAACCTTACATCAAGTTCTCAAAAGAATTGAATGATTAATTTTTGTGGGCCTGAAAGGCATCAAATTTCCTCTCCGTGCATGTGGATGAAATTCAATCCTATGGTGCGAATTACAGATCTTGAAATTCCACATGAATAGAATCTACAAGTTTAAAATTTGTAAAGATTTAGGAGTTATTCAATATGACCAAATGCTTCTCTGAAAAATAAAGAAACTCAAACAAAACCATCTCTTGCATACATGATGGTAGATATAACAGAGGCATTCTAGCATAAACTGTAGATTTGCACCTTCTCCTGAAATAAGAAGATAAAGTCACATATATATAATTTTATGTTGTTGCACATTGTGTGGTATTGGGAGCAACCTGTATTTGACAAAACTAGAAAAGATAAGATTTCAAGTACATTCTGAGAGTGAACCCCAAAACTATTGTCAGAGCAATATGCATGTTATCATCTCATTGTGAAACACAATGACAATTAAAAAAATATTAGTAAAAACATGGTAATATCAGAGGATATTACTAGACCCTTCTTTTGCGACTTAATATTTGCAACATTGTTTGTTATTTTTGACCAGGTTTTTCATGACTTCATTGAGAGAAATGTCATCCAACTGTCGGAATGGGCAATAACAAAAAAATTGGAGATTTAAGTATCTGTATTATGAATTTCATCTACAATGGAAATGTTTTCAATAGAATGGAAAACCAAGATTATTTTTGTGGCTTACCTTTGACATGTCTTATGGAGGCTTTACAAATTTTTCCTATATGCACATTGGCAAGCAAAAAAATTAAGTTCTCCCTTTGATTGACCACATTGTCTTTCTTTATTGACCACATTGTCTTTCTACAAAAGTAAAGTTAAAGTTAAGGCATTACCACCAACTCTCTTAGCTCATCTTCCACGGTCCCATCCAAGATTCCCATATGTCAGTTCTTACCGGATGCAATTTAAGGAAAAAATCAGTGTATCCTCTCTTAGGGAATAATAGTGTGGTTTGTAGTTGGTCCAGTCTCTCACATTCCTGTCCAAGTGACCAGAGGAAGCCCTTGAAGCATGCAAGAAATTATTGTAGGATAATTTCTCTATGTTGAACAAGTTCCTTGGGTTAATTTGAGTGCATACTTGCAACTTTATCTTGAGGGAATTTTTTGAAAGAATTACTATTGCATTCCTATTGACCAAAATTTGAGTGAACTTCTATTTTGGAGTTGTCACTAGTAGCCTTACATGTTTAAGTCTGATTCAACTCATACCAGGTTATTGGTATATATTCATATATTGTTTGTTTCCATTATATGTATGTTCCATATTTAGTTACACTAGTGCATGGCTTTATAACCTCCATTTATTCCTATTTTCTAAACTTCACTTTTGCTTCATTGATTTATATTTAGTTATTGTGATTCATGGTCTCATAACCTGCCTGCCCTCATATTTTTCCTGAAATTAAAGTTTTCTTAAAGTTTACTTCATTGATTTTATTATGCATCTGTCTTACTGTTTACATAAGTCTTTATTATGGATTTGTCTTACTGTTTACATTGGTGCAAATATCCTCCTGGATTGTAGTTGAACATTTGAAGAGTTATTGACCTTAGAGATTCTATTTTTGATTGAGAAGAATTGTAATGTTTAATAGAAATTATCCTAAGGTGTTGTACACGCCAGTATGAAATATGCAATGTCAATGTCTACAGCAAGTAGTGGTGCATCATCATATTAAAGTAGCATATACTCTACATCATATTAAACTAGCATATACTCTACATGCTCTTGGGCATAAGCCTTGAGTTCTTTCAGAGAAGCAAGAAAATCATATTGTTTTTTGTCAACTTGAATTACATCATGCTAGAATGCCTCTGTTATAATGCTAGAATGCTATAATGCTAGAATGCCACAGTTCTTAGATGCTTCTCATCGCTGTACATCTGCGGTGAGCTACTCTTTTTTGGAGTTTCAGTGGGATTTTTCAGTGGAATGTAGGGTTTATTGTTCTAAAATGTGGTTGTATAATCTGTAATGTTTTGTTATTAAAAGAACTGAGCCACGGTCTAAGTACTTAAATTAATGGCCGACCCTTTCACCTTGGAATGAAAGGAGTTTCCTTTTTAGTTATACAGAAAGATGTTACTTATTATTTAGCGTTCCTGTGGGTATAATTTTTATGGTGAACTTGTAGATAATTCCACAGTTCTTAGATGCTTCTCGTCACTGTACATCTGCGGTGAGCTGCTCTTTTTTTAGAATTGAGCTGACAGAGGATTCATTAGGTAAATAGAGTTTCCTATCTGGGAATTGAGCTAACAGAGGATTCATTGTTCTTATGACAGGGTTGATGTGATCAGGATTGCATTTTGTTTAGTTGATTATTATTTAAACCTAATTATTATTTAAATTTCAAATGTTCCATTTATTCTATAACAACATTAAATTTTATCTGATTATGTACCTACCTTAATGGTATGATGCCAGGTTTCCTCTTTGAACAAAGGGTAGGGTGGTATGTTTTGTTCAGACCTGGTTTCCCAATATTCTGGTACTGGCATTGTACATAGTACATACAATAACTCTATTTTCCTCCGACGAATTTAAATCTATCTGAAACTACATTGTATTGTAAGTTTCATTGTATGGTCAGTTACTGCAAATTATATTTGGCATATATGAAGTAAATAAGGTCAGTATTCTTTATTCTCACAGTTAGTTATGTTCGTTAACCCTTTTTTTTTTGTTTTCAAGCATCTGAAACTACATTGCATTGTCAATTTACCTCAAAATATAACGAGCATACAATTCATGTTCGTTAATCACTTGAAATTTAAAGAGCCATACAATTCATCACGTAGGATTTCAAGAGTTGTATAATACTATTAGTCTTTACTCTTGTCATTGTTGCAATTCTGTTTTACACGATTGCTCTTTTGGACTAGTTTATTGTATTTAGATGTGTTTTTTGAATCACTTGACATTTACAGAGCCATACAATTCATCTCTCATCTTAATCGAATCACTTCAATTCAATTATGAATTCAATTTCTTCGTTCAATTATGAATTCAAAAATATGATATAGGCTAAGGTTATAACTTCAATTGCTCCCTGTGTTGATCTAACTGATATAGGCTAAGGCTATAATGTCTCGATCAGGAATCAATTGCTCCCCGTGTTGATATACTTTCCCACCACGTGAACGCCATGCGAAAGGACAAGTGTCGTACATGAGCTGGCCCTCCTGATGTGGCCCCTGGTCCAGTCAGCGCTGAGGTGTTCGGGCACTAACCCCTCTCCCCTATATAATCTCACAATCCTTTAATTATAGTTTTTACTGACTGCCATAACAAACATTAAATCAATATTTTTATGCAGTATTGCATATTAAGTATGGTATGTTGAGCTTGATAAAAACATTTTAAAGATTTTGAATTAGGATGTGGGTATTCTAGGTACTGCATGATTTAATTTATTTTAGGACATCTACTTAACAGGATGCAATGCAAGAGCACTTCATCTCTCATCTTAATTGAATCACCTCTGTACATTGTTCAATTATGAATTCAAAAATCTAATATAGGCTAAGGCTATAACTTCAATTGCTCCATGTGTTGATCTAATTGATATAGGCTAAGGCTATAATGTCTCGATCAGGAATCAATTGCTTCCCGTGTTGTTATACTTGTTATTTAACATGATATTTGGTATCTGTTTCTGTTCATCAAAGAGCATGTAATGTTCAAGGGATAGTTTGTTTAGATGCATTCAGATTGTTTTGTTAATGATGTTCAATTCAATTATGAATTCAATTTCTTTGTATAACCACCACAGAGCCGAGGTATAACCACCACAGAGTTGAGTATGTTAACCTCCTTTTTATTGAGTGATTTTGATTGATGAAGATTGCAATGAATTTTGATGATACTTGTTATTTAACAAGATTAGATGCAAACAAGGGATAGTTTGTTTAGATGCAATCAGATTGTTTTGTTAATGATGTTCAATTCAATTATGAATTCAATTTCTTTGTTCAATTGTGTCATAAAAAATCTGATATAGGCTAAGGCTATAACTTCAACATATTAACAAACTTGTAGGATTTAGAAACTGTTTGATATGTAGGAATTATGAACTGTTTGATATATAACTTCATAAAAAATCTGAAACTGTTTGATATGTAGGAATTATAAACTGTTTGATATATAACTTCATACAAAATCTGATATAGGCTATAAGGCTATAACTTCAACAGATTAACAAACTTGGGGGATTTAGACACTGTTTTATACATATTAATTTGAAAATGTTTGTAGCTTCCCAAACATCCATGGATGCTATCATTAGCAAACCTATTTGATCCTTACCAAAATCACAGTGTCTTGTAGTTACAAAAATTAAGTCATGGCACCTCTATGCTTGATGGCTTCCATTTCCTGCATTGCCCAAGTATGGTGGACTGCCCAACATTGGATGATTAGGATGTGCCTGAATGTTGACATATGGTTGACTCCAATTTGCTCCATGTAGCCATGGTGGGACTGAGTAGCCCAAGTGTCCACTTGTGTTACTAACCCCAGCACTGACTGCAGGTGTCATATAAACACAATTAGGATTCAAACCTGCACTGGTAGGGGTATAAGAGGTGGGCCTAACCCCTGCCTGATAGCTAGGGACTTGGATGTTAATCAGGTCTTGGAATTATGGTGTCTGCTCTGCAATGTGGTCCAGTGTGTTAGACATCAACCTATTTGCCTCAAACTGTCTTGAACCATGTTCTTCTCTGCTTGTCACCCCTTGTCCTTTTTCCAACTATTGTTGAACTTTTCTTGCCTCTCTCTGTTGCCTTGCCAACTTCTTTTGATGTTCCTTATCTTCCCTTGCTTTTTGTCTTTCCAACCTTTCCTTTGCTCGAGCTTCTGCTGTTGCAATCCTTGTTGCAATCCTTGCAACCCTCTTTTCATTGGCTAACTCCTTCTTTCTCTTTTTAGCTTCCTGAATTTCATTCTTTTTACGTTCAGACTCGAACATTAAATTCATATAGTCTTCAGATGTGAGCAATTGTGAACTCCTCCCTAAACGAAGATAATCTGAGGCTGAGTTCCTTGATGAGGCCTTCACTCTCTCTATTGGTAGCTTTAGGAATGCACCAAGTAATCTCTGCTTTTCCAGACCTGCCTGCTGGATTTCATCTTCTGGGACAACTGAATGGCCCCCATTGTTGTCTTCTTCAGGTACTTCATGCTGAATAGGCTCCTCTTCTAGTGATCCATTGTCCACAAAATAATGAACAAGTTCGGTGTTCAACCCTGATGGTTGTGAAGGCATGTCCATGCTTTCATCCTCATTGGTGGTAGATACATTATTTCCAGTGATATTCATCACGGCTTCTGATAGCCATGATGGTGCACTTACTTGGGTTGGCATGGCCAATTTCTCATTGTCAGCTGCATCAGTGGGTGTCACAGCCTCATTGATATTGTTAGTTGGTTCATCACTGAACTGTGTCTCACTGACATGCTCAGCATCATCACCACCACAGAACAACCCTTCAGAAAGGGACATTATACCTTCAGCAGCAGCTACATCTTCTTGGGCACCAACATGCTCTTCTAAGTTCTCTGCTTCTTGACCTTCCACTGCAAATGCTTGGCTACATGTGGTATCATCCATAAGAGCATCAAAATTGAGTGGCCATATACCAGTCCTCATAAATCCAGCCTTGATATTAGAAGGTGTGAGAGCCCTTTTAAATGCTTTGCTAGCAAGCTCAGCTAGCTCAAACCTCTTTACTTCCACCCCTGGATTCTTTGCCATCCATGAAGCTCGCTCAACCCTGAAATAGTTCTTGAAAGGCCCAAACACGCTCACATCAAGGGGCTGCAATCTGTGAGTAGTATGAGCCGGCAATGTTAAAATGTCAATGCCCAACTTATTGGCCTCCTTGATTCTCTGCACAGCCATGTGGCTTCCATGGCCATCTAAAATCATCAAGTGCCTGTTTTCAGGCGAGACACCACCCGGTACATAAGCAGCAAAGTGGCAAAGCCAATTTAGGAACAGTTCCTTTGTCATCCATGCATGTGGATGTGCAGCCATGCATGCCCCCGGTTCACAATTCTGTATGTAATTTTTTAGTTGAGTTTTACCTTTAAATAGATAAAATCCTGGTATAGATGAGCCAATTGCATTGACACAGGCAAGAATTGTGATCCACTCCCTGCTCTTAGGCAATATCTTAGGCACATTTCTACTCCCTCTCTTGGAAATTACCCGCATACCGCAATTTCTTCCTGCCTGTAAGCCTGTCTCATCGCAGTTCCATATGTGGTCTGGGACATATGAGTGCTGGTCATATGCAGCAGAAAGAGTGTTATAGAACTTGGAAACAATTGCAGGGCGTAGATTTAAAGCCCGGTCTCTGTCAAGGCCCTCTGTTGTACGTAACACAAGGTCTGGATGCCTCTTTTTAAACCCACTCCACCATGAATTACCAGGAAAACCATCTTTAAAGGGGTTTGGCCTCCCTTGACATATTTGAGCTACAGTGGATTTAAGTTGGATAAGCTCTAACCCATGTCCCAATTGGGCCATCTCCTTACACCACTCCACCACCTCATCTTCCTCCTCTTCAGTCATGACTATAACAGGCCCTCTGCGCTTTGTATTAGTCAACCCATTTATCCAATAATGTATGTTAGAGGCAACAATACCATGTTTTTTTGCTGATGCATGGATTGAATATCCCTTAAACTCGATGTCATCAATTGCAACAAGCATGTCTTCCTTCGTCCAGCCTCTGATTGCATTGATTTTCTTTGTTGAAATTGCACCTTGTATTATGGTCGAAGGTGGTTCTATGGGTGATGGTGGGCTGGGATGATCTGCAACCACAGGGTCCTTTTCAACTACATTACTAGGAGCAATGGGAGCATTGACATCATCATCTGATGAACTGCTCCGTAGTTGGGCCCCCCTTCTCCCTCGCCTCCTGTTCCTTATCCGATCTGCAACAGAAACTCTTAGCATGGCTACAACCTGCAATTTCCAACATCGTTAAGAAATTTGATAAGTATTACAGCACAATTGTATAAAGTAAACTATAATTATGTATGAATTCCAAAATTTCTGCTAATAACATGAAATCTTTCAGTTGTTTGTTGTGAATTAATTGGCATTGAAGTATTACTTGTCAATTATGTATTACTTGTAATATCAACATCAGAAAGATATGTGATACCTACATGGCTGTTAGCTACATGGACTTGTCTAAAATCAGTAAGCGCCTATTTTAAAATGGACTTATATTTGGACATGCACTGTGTGTTAGAACTATTTTTATTGAAAGATTTTATTCAATATAAAGTCAATATCCAAATCTGCTTAATATCTTGAATAACATTGTTGAAGAACAACGAAATACCTGTATGTCTCCAGCAACGCTCCAGCAACTGATGAAGAGAGCGAATAGCAACTGATGAAGAGAGTGAATGTAACACTGTGCACACACACTGTCTGGAATGTAACACTTTGCACACACTCTGTCTGGAATGGAACACTAAGCACACTCTGTCCTCTGTTTGTATGTCTGGAACATTGTCTGAAAAGGATTGTATGTCTGCAAAATGGAAACTCATTGTCTGAAAACTCACTTTCTGAAAACTGTATGTCTGCAAAATGAATGGAACACTGTCTGAAAACTCTGAATGTATGTCAGCAGTAGTTTAAGAGCAAAACGAATGCCTCAAATGTAGTAACAGTTGATGTTTTATAGTTTTATAATTTAGAATTTCATTGGTAGGGAAGATTGGCATGGATTGACATCTCCCAAATTTAATTGTGTGGTGTGGATTGATTTGTACATGATCCAATGGCTGAAAAGCTTTCATGGTTGATCCTTGTGCTTTCCTGAATTTAATTTTTGAATTGAAATGCTTTTCAGAATTTAATTCCTGTAATTCCAGGGCTGATCCAGGTGGATATTGGTGGTCACCCGCCGATTCCACTTGGGGCTCCACCATTATCTATTTCAGTTTTTCAGTTTCGGCACAGTTTACTATTTTTAGCAGTTTTTCGGGTCCTAAACTTCCGGAGCCGTTTTGAGGCCCTAAACGACGTTTTTTGGGAAAACGGAGGGCAACATGGGTCCAAGGACCAATGTTGCCCATTCCAAATTTGTAGTCCTCGGATAGATCTTTCTAACGAGGTATGGTACGCGTCAAACGGAGATCGTATGCCAAAGTTACGCCCCTGGGAAGTTGAAACACCAATTTACCCAAACGGGGCCCATAGTTTTAGCGCTTCATCTCCTAGGGTTAGGGTTTTGGCTGTTTAGGATTTCCCATTGTTTCTAAATGATAAATAGGCCCTCGAGCCTCATTGTAACTCAGTTCAGAGGCCTGTAACCGCCACATCTCTTCTCAGAGATAGCTACCAGCGCCCTAGCTAGTTTTATTTCCATTCTGTCTGTAAGCAAATTTCAGTTCTTTGATATTAATGAAATGAAGTGTTCTTTCCGCTGCATCTCTGTATTTATGGTTATATGTTTATTCTGTTGCGTTCCTGCATAAATCCGGATCAGTGGTATCAGAGCGGTCTGCTTTTTCTCGATCCTTCTTTGCATGTCCCCAACGAGGTCGGGGTATAAGGAGCTAGGGCTCGATCTGGTGGAACCTTTGCAAGATCAACCTCACAAACCTCGACGGACGCCCATGGGGGACGAAAAGAAAGATGAGGGAGCAGGAGATCCTATCAAAATATTGCTCGAGGAGGCCCTCGAAAGACAAAGGAACGTGATGATGGATAACTTTGCTCAGATCCTTCGACGGCTACCCACCGGCAGTGCATCTGCATCCAGCAGCCACTCTGGAGGCGCGACTCCTTTTAAGGTACAAGTAAATTTTGACATTCCCATATTTGAGGGTCAAATAGACGCGGATGCTGTAGATAAATGGTTGAATCTGTTAGAAGGATATTTGTCGGTTCATGACTTTTCAGACCGGGAGAAGATTATTTTTGCACTCCTCAAAGCTACCCCCCATGTTAAGGACTGGTGGGAAACCTACTGTGAGAACAAGGACCAGACAAAACCCTCTCTGTTCTCGGCCATACCAACTTGGAATTCTTTCCGAGATGCCGTCAAGGAACAGTACTATCCCGTGGGGAGCTATGAGGACAAGTACATACAATGGACCATGTTGCGACAACAAAGGGATCAAGATGTGCATGAGCTGATGAATCTATTCCATACCCTACGCACAAAGTTGGGTATCAAAGATTCAGAGAAACATTTGGTGCTAAAGTATCGCAGCTGTCTGCACCGATACATTCAGGAGGAAATGGACTTCCTCGACATCTCCTCGCTTGGTACGGCATACCGGTATGCTGCCAAGATTGAGCAGAAATTCAAACAGAAGAAGCGAGACTTTGGATCTGCGAATCAAAAGCAAGGAAAAGGTGCTTCCGAACCGCAGAACAAAGGACAGAGCCAAGGCATGGCGGCTAAAGACAACCCGTCAAAGCCACAAGAAAATAACACCACCGTAAAGCCAAAGAAGGACACGGGAAAGTGGTGTGAGTTCCATAAGAGCTCCACTCACAACACAAGTGAGTGTCGGGCCAAGCAGTCGCTAGTGGCCGAGATGAGGGCTTCTGAGTCAGATGCATGCTCCGACTCCGAATCAGAACTTGAAAAGGGGAATGAAAAAGGGAAACAGATTATTGATGCGGAGCCCAATGCCACTGTTGCCACTACAAAGGTCCAGAAGGAGGAACCGGAAGATCTAGAGGAGGAGGAACGTCTCTTCCACTCCCAGATGTGGGTAAAGGGCTCCCCTGTACAGTTCATTGTCGACAATGGGAGCCAAAAGAACCTCATTTCAGCAGACGCCGTGAAGCGGTTGGGCTTGCCGACCACAGCTCACCCACATCTATACACCATCGGGTGGCTTCACCAAGGACGAGATCTCCGCGTCAGCCGGCAGTGTCGCCTTCCCTATAGCATCAAGCCCTTCACGGATGAGGTATTATGTGACATTGATCCTATTGATGTTTCTGATGTATTATTGGGACAACCATACTTGTGGAGGCGTCATGCTGTGTGTGAGTCTCGGCCTCGTCTTGTTATTGTTACTTTAAGGAAATAGGATTGTACGGAAAAATCCAGGAGGTACCACCTCTATTTTTGTATCTCTTTAGTTCTTTTCTTAAAAACAATGCGGTAAAAGCTCATTCCCAAACCGAGAGGTCGTTTTCCCCGACAGTCCGCCCCGAACGAAGACTGTGGCCACGACCTCCAGACAGGGCTCCTCTGCACAACAACAACAAATGGATAAGGTTGTGGAGGAGTACGGGACATATTCACCTCACCCACAGGGGTTCCTCTGCACTGTCAGGTCAAGCACCCGATTGATCTGACCCCCGGTGCGCCGCTACCTAATGGACCGATCTATCGGCGCTCTGTTCTGGAGAATGATGAAATCAAGAGGCAGATTCAGGAGCTGTTGCAGAAAGGTCACATCAGACCAAGTTCATCGCCATGTGGGAGCCCGATCGTGTTGGTACAGAAAAAGGATGGGACGTGGAGACTCTGTATTGACTATCGGGCGCTGAACAAGATCACTGTCCGGAATAGGTACCCAATCCCACGGATTGATGACCTTCTGGACCAACTCCAAGGTGCAAAATATTTCAGTAAGATCGACCTGAAGTCTGGGTATCACCCGGTACCAATTGAACCCTCTGATGTGTGGAAGACTGCCTTCAAAGCTAAGGAAGGCCTTTTTGAATGGCTGGTCATGCCTTTCGGGTTGACGAATGCTCCCGCAACCTTCATGAGGATGATGGACGACATCTTGCGGCCATTCACCAACTCATTCGTAGTGGTGTACTTGGATGACATTCTGATCTTCAGCAGGACTTGGGAAGAGCACCTTCATCACATCCGACAAGTCCTCCAAACACTGCGGCAACACAAGTTGTGTGCCAATTTGGAGAAGTGCACGTTTGGCATGACCCGGGTTCAATATCTGGGATACATTATTGATGAAAGGGGGGTGCATGTGGATCCAGCCAAGATCCAAGTCATTCGGGATTGGCCAGCCCCAACCACTATAACAGAGCTTCGCAGCTTTCTGGGTCTTGCTAATTTCTATCGGAGGTTCGTGTTGGGATTCTCTCATATCACTTGGCCCTTGAGTCAAGTCACCAAGGGAGGAGCGAGAGCAAAAATTTTTTGGTCGGAACCTCAACAGAAGGCGTTCATAGAACTGAAAAACCGCCTCTGTTCTGCCCCAGTGCTCACTTTACCAGACTTGCAACAGCCATTTGAGATCGAGACAGATGCCTCTGACTATGCTATTGGGGCAGTTCTTACTCAACGGGGACATCCAGTGGCATTTCACAGTGAGACATTGTCTGACACAGTTCGCAAGTACCCCACATATGACAAAGAAATGTACTCCATTGTGCAAGCTTGTCGACAATGGAAACATTACATTTTGGGGAAGGAAACAATCATCCATACAGACCACAGGCCCCTGCAGTTCATACAGACACAAGGGAAGTTGCAGAATGATCGCCATCAGAAGTGGTCTACATATCTGCAACAGTTTCATTTGAACATCAAGTATAAGAAGGGTAGCACCAATCATGTTGCGGACTGCCTCAGCCGACCACCGATCGTGGCGCTAACCACTGTGCTCAACTCTTGTGTGCACGAGACTTCTGATTGGCCGCTTCTCTATGAGAGTGACCCAGAATTCGGCCAAACTTACAAGGCACTCTTGGGGGGTACGCAAGTTCCAAATTTTCACCTCCAAGATGCACTTTTATGTCTCATGGGACACCTTTGTGTTCCTTCAAGCGAGCGTGCCAAGATGATATGGGAAGCACACTACAGTCGAGTCGCTGGGCATTTCGGGGTCGAGAAAACAGTAGCAATCCTGCAGAAGTATTTCTATTGGCCGAACCTTCGAAAGGATGTCGAGAAGCACATCAGATCCTGCACTGCTTGTGCCATTGCCAAGCCGACCATCAAGAAGCAAGGCCTATATACTCCTCTACCTACCCCTAGTCGACCTTGGGAATCCATCTCCATGGATTACATGTCGGGTCTGCCTTCTACTAAGCAGGGAAATGACTGTGTTTTTGTGGTCGTCGACAGATTCTCGAAGATGGCCATTATGGCGGCCTGCAAGAAGAATATCACAGCAGAAGCCACCGCTAAACTCTTCTTTGAACGAGTGTGGGTGCACTTTGGGATCCCACAGTCTATCATATCAGATCGGGATAGCAGGTTCCTCAGCACATTTTGGTCCAGCCTTTGGTCGATGTTGGATACCAAGCTCACCAAGTCCACAGCTTTCCATCCCCAAACATATGGCCAGACAGAGGTCGTCAACAGAATGATTGTACACATTCTGCGCATGTACAATTCAAAGCATCCACGCACATGGGACGAGAGCCTCCCTTATGTACAACATAGTTATAATCGGGCTCTCCACAGTTCAATCGGCCATAGCCCCTTTCGGGTGGGCTTGGGATTCCAGCCACTATGTCCCATTGACGTAGCCATGCCATTTGCAGCTGCTCAGGCCAATTCAGCTCATGTCCAGTCTGAAGTTGACAAAGCCAGTAGCTTCATCGAGCGCATTCAACACATCCGCCAACAGGTTCATGATATATTGGACAGAGCCAATGCCAAGTACAAGCAACGCCATGATCAGCACCGGGTGCCACACAACTTCCAGGTGGGTGACAAAGTATGGCTACATTTGCAGAAGGAGCGCCTCACTGGACCCCACCGCAAGCTTCGCCCACTCCGATACGGGTCGTCCACCATCACCAAGGCTGTATGGAACAATGCATTTGAGCTCAGTATTCCACCATTCCTTGGTCTGCACCCAGTCTTCAATGTGGATCGCCTTCGTCCTTACTTCCCACCTCTACTGGACACCTCGGACATTGCAGAACAACTCACACCAACTGAGTTAAATCCAGACTGCATGGAACAAGCCACCATAGATTGCATCATGGACATGTAAATCAAGAACACTCGCCAGTAGCAGATCCAACTATATCGGGTTGTCAAAGCTGGCCAACTCCTGCACCAAGGAAAGTGGTTCACCAGGGACCAAGTTCAGCAGAAATTTCCTCATCTCATGGAGGAACTTAACGCAATGGGGACCATTGCTTCCTAAGGGGGGAGGAATGATCCGGTGGATATTGGTGGTCACCCATGGGGCTCCACCATTGTCTATTTCAGTTTTTCAGTTTCGGCACAGTTTACTATTTTTAGCAGTTTTTCGGGTCCTAAGCTTAGGGCCATTTGAGGGCTAAACGGCGTTTTTGGGAAGCGGAGGGCAACAGCAGGTCCATGTGGACGGGTGTTAGCCGTTCCAAATTTGTAGTCCTCGGATAGATCTTTCTAACGAGGTATGGTACGCGTCAAACGAAGATCGTATGCCAAAGTTACGCCCATGGGAAGTTGAAACACCAATTTACCCAAACGGGGCCCATAGTTTTGGTGCTTCATCTCCTAGGATTAGGGTTTTGGCTGTTTAGGATTTCCCATTGTTTCTAAATGATAAATAGGCCCTTGAGCCTCATTGTAACTCAGTTCAGAGGCCTGTAGCCGCCACATCTCTTCTCAGAGATAGCTACCAGCGCCCTAGCTAGTTTATTTCCATTAAATTGTAAGCAAAAATTCGATTCCGTTGATATTAATGAAATGATCTTGTATTTCAGCGCATCTCTTTGTATTTATGTTTATGGGTTTGATACATTTGCGTTCACACGCAAATCCGGATCGGTGTGGTATCGAGGCTGGTGCCTTTTTCTCGATCCTTTTGCATGTCCCCAACGAGGTCGGGGGGGTATTTCGCAGGAGCTAGGGCTCGATCTGGTGGAACCTTTGCAAGATCAGCCTCGCAAACCTCGACGGACGCCCATGGGGGACGAAAAGAAAGATAAGGGAGCAGGAGATCCTATCAAAATATTGCTCGAGGAGGCCCTCGAAAGACAAGGAACGTGATGATGGATAACTTTGCTCAGATCCTTCAACGGCTACCCACCGGCGGCGCATCTGCATCCAGCAACCACTCTGGAGGCGCGACTCCTTTTAAGGTACAAGTAAATTTTGACATTCCCATATTTGAGGGTCAAATAGACGCAGATGCCGTAGATAGATGGTTGAATATGTTAGAAGGATATTTCTCGGTTCATGACTTTTCAGACCGGGAGAAGATTATTTTTGCACTCCTCAAAGCTACCCCCCATGTTAAGGACTGGTGGGAAACCTACTGTGAGAACAAGGACCAGACAGAACCCTCTCTATTCTTGGCCGTACCAACTTGGAATTCTTTCCGAGACGCCGTCAAGGAACAGTACTATCCCGTGGGGAGCTATGAGGACAAGTACATACAATGAACTATATTTGCGACAAGAAAGGGATCAAGATGTGCATGAGCTGACGAATCTGTTCCATACCCTGCGCAAAAAGTTGGGTATTAAAGATTCAGAGAAACATCTGGTGCTAAAGTATCGCAGCTGTCTGCACAAATACATTCAGGAGGAAATGGAGTTCCTTGACATCTCCTCGCTTGGTACGGCATACCGGTATGCTGCCAAGATTGAGCAGAAATTCAAGCAGAAGAAACGAGACTTTGGATCTGCGAATCAAAAGCAAGGGAAAGGTGCTTCCAAACCGCAGAACAAAGGACCGAGCCAAGGCATGGCGGCTAAAGACAACTCATCGAAGCCACAAGAAAATAACAGCACCGCAAAGCCAAAGAAGGACACGGGAAAGTGGTGTGAGTTCCATAAGAGTTCCACTCACAACACAAGTGAGTGTCGGGCCAAGCAGTCGCTAGTGGCCGAGATGAGGGCTTCTGAGTCAGATGCATGCTCTGACTCCGAATCAGAACCTGAAAAGGGGAATGAAAAAGGGAAACAGATTATTGATGCGGAGCCCAACGCCACTTTTGCCACTACAAAGGTCCAGAAGGAGGAACCGGAAGATCCAGAGGAGGAGGAACGTCTCTTCCACTCCCAGATGTGGGTAAAGGGCTCCCCTGTACAGTTCATTGTCGACAATGGGAGCCAAAAGAACCTCATTTCAGCAGACGCCGTGAAGCGGTTGGGCTTGCCGACCACAGCTCACCCACATCCATGCACCATCGGGTGGCTTCACCAAGGACGAGATCTCCGCGTCAGCCGGCAGTGTCGCCTTCCCTATAGCATCAAGCCCTTCACGGATGAGGTATTATGTGACGTTGCTCCTATTGATGTTTATGATGTATTATTAGGACAACCATACTTGTGGAAGCGTCATGCTGTGTATGAGTCTCGGCCTCGTGCTGTTATTGTTACTTTGGGAAATAAGTTGTACAGGATACCAGAGGTACCACCTCCTGCCGCTATCTCTTTGTTTACTGCAAAACAATGCAGTAAGCTCATTTCCCAAACCAGGAAATTCGTTTTCCTGATGATCCGCCCCCAGGGCAAGAAGAAGACTGTGGCCACGACCTCCAGACAGGGCCCCTCTGCACGAAAACAACAAATGGATAAGGTCGTGGAGGAGTACGAGGACATCTTCACCTCACCCACAGGGGTTCCTCTGCACTGCCAGGTCAAGCACCCGATTGATCTGACCCCAGGTGCGCCACTACCCAATGGACCGATCTATCGACGCTCTGTTCTGGAAAATGATGAAATCAAGAGGCAGATTCAGGAGCTGTTGCAGAAAGGTCACATCGGACCAAGTTCATCGCCCTGTGGGAGCCCGATCGTGTTGGTACAGAAGAAGGATGGGACGTGGAGACTCTGTATTGACTATCGGGCGCTGAACAAGATCACTGTCTAGAATAGGTACCCAATCCCACGGATTGATGACCTTCTGGACCAACTCAAAGGTGCAAAATATTTCAGCAAGATCGACCTGAAGTCTGGGTATCACCAGGTACCAATTGAACCCTCCGATGTGTGGAAGACTGCCTTCAAAGCCAAGGAAGGCCTTTTCGAATGGTTGGTCATGCCTTTCGGGTTGACGAATGCTCCTGCCACCTTCATGAGGATGATGGATGACATCTTGCGGCCATTCACCAACTCATTTGTAGTGGTGTACTTGGATGATATTCTGATCTTCAGCCAGACTTGGGAAAAGCACCTTCACCACATCCGACAAGTCCTCCAAACACTGCGGCAACACAAGTTGTGTGCCAATTTGGAGAAGTGCACTTTTGGCATGACCCAGGTTCAATATCTGGGATACATTATTGATGAAAGGGGGGTGCATGTGGATCCAGCCAAGATCCAAGTCATTCGGGATTGGCCAACCCTAACCACTATAACAGAGCTTCGCAGCTTTCTGGGTCTTGCTAATTTCTATCGGAGGTTCGTGTTGGAATTCTCTCATATCACTTGGCCCTTGAGTCAAGTCACCAAGGGAGGAGCGAGAGAAAAAAAATTTTGGTCGGAACCTCAACAGAAGGCGTTCATAGAACTGAAAAACCGCCTCTGTTCTGCCCCAGTGCTCACTTTACCAGACTTGCAACAACCATTTGAGATCGAGACAGATGCCTCTGACTATGCTATTGGGGCAGTTCTTACTCAACAGGGACATCCGGTGGCATTTCACAGTGAGACATTGTCTGACACAGTTCGCAAGTACCCCACATATGACAAAGAAATGTACTCCATTGTGCAAGCTTGTCGACAATGGAAGCATTACATTTTGGGGAAGGAAACAATCATCCATACAGACCACAGGCCCCTGCAGATCATACAGACACAAGGGAAGTTGCAGAATGATCGCCATCAGAAGTGGTCTACATATCTGCAACAGTTTCATTTGAACATCAAGTATAAGAAGGTAGCACCAATCATGTTGCACACTGCCTCAGCCGACCACCGATCGTGGCGCTCACCACTGTACTCAACGCTTGTGGGCACGAGACTTCTGATTGGCCGCTTCTCTATGAAAGTGACCCAGAATTCGGCCAAACTTACAAGGCACTCCTGGGGGGTACGCAAGTTCCAAATTTTCACCTCCAAGATGCACTTTTATGTCACATGGGACACCTTTGTGTTCCTTCAAGCGAGCATGCCAAGATGATATGGGAAGCACACTACAGTCGAGTCGCTGGGCATTTCGAGGTCGAGAAAACAGTAGCAATCCTGCAGAAGTATTTCTATTGGCCGAACCTTCGAAAGGATGTCGAGAAGCACATCAGATCCTACACTGCTTGTGCCATTGCCAAACCGACCATCAAGAAGCAAGGCCTATATACTCCTCTACCTACCCCTAGTCGACCTTGGGAACCCATCTCCATGGATTACATGTCGGGCCTGCCTTCTACTAAGCAGGGAAATGACTGTGTTTTTGTGGTCGTCGACAGATTCTCGAAGATGGCCATTATGGCGGCTTGCAAGAAGAATATCACAGCAGAAGCCACTGCTAAACTCTTCTTTGAACGAGTGTGGGTGCACTTTGGGATCCCACAGTCTATCATATCATATCGAGATAGCAGGTTCCTCGGCACATTTTGGTCCAGCCTCTGGTCAATGTTGGACACAAAGCTCACCAAGTCCACAGCTTTCCATCCCCAAACAGATGGCCAGACAGAGGTCGTCAACGGAATGATTGTACACATTCTGCGCATGTACAACTCAAAGCATCCACGCACATGGGACGAGAGCCTCCCCTATGTACAACACAGTTATAACCGGGCTCTCCACAGTTCAATTGGCCATAGCCCCTTTCAGGTGGGCTTGGGATTCCAACCACTATGCCCCATTGACATAGCCATGCCATTTGCAGCTGCTCAGGCCGATTCAGCTCATGTCCAGTCTGAAGTTGACAAAGCAAGTAGCTTCATCGAGCGCATTCAACACATCCGCCAACAGGTTCATGATATATTGGACAGAGCTAATGCGAAGTACAAGCAACGCCATGATCAACACCGGGTGCCACACAACTTCCAGGTGGGCGAAAAAGTATGGCTACATTTGCAGAAGGAGCGCCTCACTGGACCCCACCGCAAGCTTCGCCCGCTCCGATACGGGCCGTACACCATCACCAAGGCTGTAGGGAACAATGCCTTCGAGCTCAGTATTCCACCATTCCTTGATCTGCACCCAGTCTTCAATGTGGATCGCCTTCGTCCTTACTTCCCACCTCTACTGGACACCTCGGACATTGCAGAACAACTCACACCAACTGAGTTAAATCCAGACTGCATGGAACAGGCCACCACAGATTGCATCATGGACATGCAAATCAAGAACACTCGCCAGCCGAAGATCCAACTATATCGGGTTGTCAAAGCTGGCCAACTCCTGCACCAAGGAAAGTGGTTCACCAGGGACCAAGTTCAGCAGAAATTTCCTCATCTCATGGAGGAACTTAACGCAATAGGGACCATTGCTTCCTAAGGGGGGAGGAATGATCCAGGTGGATATTGGTGGTCACCCGCCTATTCCACTTGGGGCTCCACCATTGTCTATTTCAGTTTTTCAGTTTCGGCACAGTTTACTATTTTTAGCAGTTTTTCGGGTCCTAAACTTCCGGAGCCGTTTTGAGGCCCTAAACGACGTTTTTGGGGAAAACGGAGAGCAACATGGGTCCATGGACCGATGTTGCTCGTTCCAAATTTGTAGTCCTCGGATAGATCTTTCTAACGAGGTATGGTACGCGTCAAACGGAGATCGTATGCCAAAGTTACGCCCCTGGGAAGTTGAAACACCAATTTACCCAAACGGGGCCCATAGTTTTGGCGCTTCATCTCCTAGGGTTAGGGTTTTCGTTGTTTAGGATTTCCCATTGTTTCTAAATGATAAATAGGCCCTCGAGCCTCATTGTAACACAGTTCACAGGCCTGTAGCCGCCACATCTCTTCTCAGAGATAGCTACCAGCGCCCTAGCTAGTTTTATTTCCATTCTGTCTGTAAGCAAAATTCAGTTCGTTGATATTAATGAAATGAAGTGTTATTTCCGCTGCATCTCTGTATTTATGTTTATAGGTTTATTCTGTCACGTTCCTGCATAAATCCGGATCAAGGGCTGTTGTGTTTAATTCTTGAAATGAAAGGTTGGGTGAACTATTTCATGAATTGAATGGTGTCATTTAATGTCTTCAATAGGCTGAATGGTTAAACAAACATGTAGATATTGCTGACAGACATTTCACCTATTTTTGTGCAGGTGGTACTTAGTCTTTGTGCAGGTGTTACCCAGTTTTTGTCCAGGTGTTATTCAGCAATGAGATGTAGTCCCCCAATGCAAAATCAGTGGGGGACTGTTTGATGGGATAACTGTACTTTTGGATGGGTAGCATTGTAATGTTTTGTAGTGCATTTTGCCTTAAATGGTAATTCAGAACTGGAGGTACTTGAGATAGTAGGTCTTGTCAACTTGTGATGTTAGACTTGGTGTATGGCAGTTGTTGGTCTAGTCAAAAACTGGGCCCATTTTGGACATATTTATGTAACTTATATAACTTATTATCAAATATTTATGTGCATATTATCAAATATTTATGTGCATATTTTAGTGAGTTTGTAATTTATGTTTGATGGATGTGTGGGACCAGTACTATAACTACTATTGGTCCTTGCACAAAAATAGAAGCCTCTCCCCTAATGCAGGGAGAATTTGATGCAGCGAATACGTGGGTCTCTGGTTGCAGGAAGCCGAGTACTGAGCAGAAGCAGGGAGGTCGTAGAGCAAGCACGCGGTTTTGGATTGTTGAATTTGAATTCAAATTTATTAACATCGCCCACTCACTGACCACCCTCACTGCATTAACTAGTGAAGGACGCTGGCAGTTGCAAAGTCACATAACACATTGTGTCAGAAGTGTCGGGGGTTGGAGGATTGGCCGGCCGGAGCCGGATGGTTTTTTGACAGGTGACGGAAACTGGGCAATTCCTCCACCTAGTTAGACTCTTCCAAGAACATGAATGGTACCGGTATAATAAAAAGAAGGAAGCACAACCCGACCTTAATTCAGGGTTTTTGTGGTTTTCGATATGCATTACCTAGTCGAGCAAGGGAAAATAACAATGACCTCTCTAGTCGGTTGGAATACCACGTGTCTCTCCCTCTCCATAATTTTGACTCCATCCATGCTAGTTTCTTAGAATAAGTGGGAAAAGAAACAATAAATTGGCATAATTATAATTTAGCATGTATCTAATTAAAAGAAACTAGTGGAAAAAAGCAAAAATTAATATATTTAGCACGTATCTAATTATATTTAATTGTTTTAATTAATAAATTGTATTGTCCAATTTTCTAACTATGTTTTTGGTTGGGATTTTGTGAATTATTTTTATCAAAATCTTTATTTTTGTTGTTTAAAAATAGTTTTTGATTGTATTTTTGTTATTTAAAATTAATTTTTATTATATATATAAATTTTTCTTAAATTTCTATTCATTATAATTTTAATGAAAAAAAAAAAAACTAATTATAAAAATATTTAAATCCATTTTTGATAGTTAAAATAAATTCAAGGCCCTCAAAAACTACCTAATATTCTGAAATTCATATTGAATTTTCTCAAAATCTTTTGAAATTTCTATTGTTTTGCGTAACAAAATTGTACCCTATTTAGACTTGGCACACTGAAACTTTTCAAACACTAAAGTCAAACTTATAGCACTAATGTGCCAAAAAAGACCATTAAAAAGGTGGAGGAGATAGACTTACGGGAAATGGAACTGCTTTATTGTCAGTAGTCAATTTATGATCCGATATCACAACATTCACGAGACTACCGAACCTAGTAAATATCATATCCACTGTATCTTAAAATATCATAGCATATCCGTGCTAAATGTAGCGTGGTCGGTTATATCATTTTGACTAGGGACGTTGGGATTGGGATATCGCTGTGGAAGATTAACTTTGTTAATAGAAAAATCAACAAGCAGGATCAATCAGTGAATATGTTACTCAAATTAACCTGCCAATATATGCATATTATATTCAATTATTATAACTTCTGTATCTCAACTTTGATATTTATAACATTTTAAACGAAGTACGAAGAAAATATTATAGTCATTGTAATGAGCTGATTAAACTCTCAGTTATGGTTTTTTCCACTGGGATGATTCGAACAAAAACTTTGTACTATTGCTTTCTTTGCAGCTCTAATAACCTAATCGAAAGCTCTTTGTTCTCACGGAATAACCCAGTAGGGCAGTCCACGTTTTGCATCATGCGTTAAAATCATGTAATGCAAAAGCTTTAATTTTAATTTTAAATATATGTTAATATATACAGCATTAATTAATTGAGTGGAGTGTGCCTATTTTGGTAGAAGTAAAAAATGAAGCATCCAAATTTCGATTCGCGATTCTAAATGGTGGATGCTGTAATGTAGCTACCTGCTCTTTCTTGACGTTGATGTTTCTGACGCGTGATTGGTGGCCTATAGCTACCTGCTCTTTCTTGACGTTGATGTTTCTGACGCGTGCTTGGTGGCCTAGTCACTGCTGAACATCCACGAAACTTCATTGCTCAATGTGATCCGCCTATCCATAAACGAATCCAATGAATTTTTCAAAGACTCTCCTCTTGCTTGAGGTTTGCCTGCAGTTTCCACCACTCTAATCTATCTGTTTGCCCTTCATCGCTCTGTTATTATTATATCGATTTTTATTTTCTGTTTATCTATTCCTTCAAATCCCAATTCCGATGGCAGACCTAGCAACCTGCAACAATGGCGATGCTTCTGTTGCCTCTTCCTCCTGTGCGGCCTCTTGTTCTTCCTCCATTTCTTACAAGAGCTACGATGTGTTTATCAACCATCGTGGCCCAGACGTAAAGACTACCTTTGCCACTGATCTATACCGTAGTCTTAGTTCCCGTGGACTGCGAGTGTTTCTGGATAAACCGGAATTGGAAGTTGGGCGAAATATTACCCCTCAAATACTACACGCCATTGAAACCTCCTTCATCCATATAGCCATTTTCTCATCCACTTATGCACAATCAACATGGTGTCTAGATGAACTGTTGCACATGTTGAAGGAATTTCAGTCGAGACCGAAGGAGGTTACTATTGTTCCTGTCTTTTATGGTGTCAAACCATCTGAGCTCAGGTGGACGGCTAAAGGATCGTATGCTGAAGCCCTATGCATCCATGAAAAGAAGCAGCGATTCGACTCGGAGACTATTCAGAATTGGAGACAGGCTCTTTTTGAGGCGGCAGAAATAAGTGGTTTCGATTTGGAGGGGTTTAATGGGTAAGGGCCTCTAAACTGCTGTCCTGCTCTCTCCCTTTTGCGATTTACTTTTTAATTTATTGGAGTCTTAGGTGTTATGTAGGGGCTCCTTACCTTTTATTTTACACTGTAATGTTCAGCAACGTGGGGCAACTCTTGGATGATGTGTTGCGATGCGTGTCGAAAATATGCGACAGAACACCATTGAAGTATGTTGCCGAACACCCAACTGGGTTGAAAGAAAAATTAGAAGAATTTGAAAGCAAGGTGTTCTGGCCGGAGAAGGCCAATGTGGTCGGGATTGTGGGTACAGGTGGTGTTGGTAAGACAACTCTGGCTACAGAATTCTTCAGCAAGAAGAGGTCAAATTACAATCGATCGTGTTTTTTATATGATGTCAGGGAAAACGCAGCTAAAGGAGCTCTACCTTCCTTGCAGAGGAAACTCCTTAAGGAGTTGACTGAATTGGATCTGGCCATAGACAGCATTCAGGAAGGCACAATAGCGCTTGTAAGACATCTTTCTTCCTCCCATATTCTCATCATTTTAGATGATGTAGATGAAGCCTTTCAACTGGAAGCGTTTTTGCCAATTAAACATATCATGAACCCCAATGGCTTGATTTTGGTTACCTCTCGTGACAAGAAAGTCCTCAGAAAAGCAAAAATAGCAGAGACATCAATTTATGATCTAGAGGGGCTAAATAAACAGCACTCCAAAGAGCTTTTCAGCTTTCATGCCTTTGGTCAACCACATCCACAGCCAAAATTTGCAGATCTGGTAGATCAGTTTATAACGGTGTGTGATGGATTGCCGTTATCACTGAAAGTATTCGGGGCCCTTCTCTTTGGAGAAAATGAAAGATCTTACTGGGAAGAGATATTGAATCGGCTTCACCATCTACCCAAGGAGATACAAGAAAGGCTTAGAATCAGCTACGACTCACTTAATTCAGAGGAACGACAAATATTCATGAACATCTGCTGTTTTTTCATAGGAGAGGACAGAGATACGGCTGCAAGAATCTGGGGCTCCACGGGGCTTCTAAATATAGAGAACAAGTGTCTTTTCAAAGTGGACAGACTATATAAGATTAAAATGCATGATCACATTCGGGACTTGGGAAGAACTATTGCAGAGGAAGAAGGGATCATACCCGGTGGTCTTTGGCATCATACTACCGGCAATATTGACGATTTGTTGGAATCATCATCACGTGTAAGTGCTTTAACCGTTCCAACCTTTGTTTTGGATTAAAAAATGAGTCTTTGAAGTTGCTTCCTTTATATCATTTTAAAGAAAATTTTGAAGTTTCTTGCTTCAGGATCATGACAGATCTGGGTTTATTTTTTTCTAAAATTAATTGGGTTGAAAAATGAGTCTTTCTAGTTGCTTCCTTGGTCTTAATTTAAAGAAGAATTTTAAAGTTTCTTTATTCATATCACGATATATCTTTGCTGTTAACATTTTTCTTAAACTAACAGGCAATAACTGAAATTCGCGGAATCAAGATGGTTTCTCAGATAGATCCTATTTTGAACTCGGAATATTTAATGGGCAATTCAGAATTTTCATGGTACAAAAGATGGAGTGATGAAGTATTCGGGAACTGTCTGAGGTATCTGTTCAATAATTTTCAGTTTCGTGGTATTTCGAATTTGCAAGTTGTTGCAGCTAAAGGGCATTATTCAGAACGCATACTGAGGAGGGCGCGGTCACCACATCTCATGTGGTTTAGGTGGTATAAGTGTGGATACTCTTGCCTACCTTTATGGATTCCGATGGCGAGGTTAAGAGTTTTAGAAGTTGCAGGGGCGAAATTAAAATTATTGTGGCAGCATGATTCTCAGGTATGTTTCTATTTCCCTGATTCCATTTCATTCTGAAATGCTGGAGTCATCATATACGCCTTTCTGATAGTTGAAACTGGTGCATTGCAGGTCCCTCTTCAACTGCGAGAGCTAAATATTTGCGCTCCCCTTTCAGGTTTTCCTAAGTCCATAGGGCAGTTGAAGTACCTGGAAAAGATTGTTGTACTTCATGCACTTTTCAAAACTTTGCCAGAAGAATTTTGTGATCTACGCTCCTTGAAATACCTTCAGCTAATAGATTGCTCAAAAATGATGTCACTTCCCGATGCCTTTGGCACCCTAAGCAACCTTCAGCTCCTCGATTTGACTGGTGCTTTGAGTTTGCAGATGCTTCCAAATACATTTGGGAATTTAACTCGACTCAGACATCTAGGGTTGAGAGGTTGCTGCAGTTTAAATATCTCCAACGAAACATTTGGAAATATCACGAGCTTAGAACACCTAGATTTTTCTGGTTGTAGCAATGTGGAGGTATTGCCTCCCCAAGTCAGACGTCAACGGTGCTTGCAAACATTAGATGTGTGTAAAACTAAATTAAAAAAGGTACCAAGCGATCTTGGAGACTTATCCAAATCGGAAGTTCTGGAATTAGGAGGGGAGCCTTTGTTGGAAATGCTGCCAACGTTGCTGGGTAGCCTGAACAGCTTGAAGGAATTATGGCTTTTTGATTGTCCGGAGTTGAAATGCTTGCCGGATTCCTTTGGACTGTTGACTCAATTGACGGTGTTGAACATTTGGAAATGCGGGATAGAATATTTACCACGAGATCTTATAGGAATGCAAAATCTTAGGATGTTAGCAATCGAAGATTGTCCGTTGAGGGAACTTCCATTTAAAAAGGCTGCAGGAGAATTGAACATCTCGGATGAGAAATGCATGCCTCAGCTCAAGCTGTTACTGTTGGCACGCACACAAATCTCAGAGGTATTGTTCCACGAAGGTGTTTGCCCAAACCTTCAATATCTATCGTTGGTGGAGTGTTCAGAATTGAGAGGAATAGGAGGGCTTTGTCGTCTGGCCAAACTTCAATATCTCTATGTCAGCTCATGTGGAAAGCTAGAGGCCCTGCCCGGTGTAGAACAGCATTTGATTCATTTACAGGAGTCGGAGGACAGTGATCGCCAAGATTCCGAAGACAGTGGTCACGTGTTCTTAGAATCCTTAAGAAGTATGGGGCGAAGAACGAATGCATTAATGTATGTCAATAAATGTCATGAGATATTAATACCAGCTGGTTTGTATTATTTGGTAAGGCCGCCATCGGTCCGGCTAATGTCCCGAAATAAAACCAGGACCATGGTTTGAATTCTTTCATATCGCGGATTTAGCGCTTTGGCCAGTGGCTGCCAAAAGATGGAACGAGGCCCAACGTCGGAACTCTCTGAACTTTTTAGCTACTTTCCGCTTTTTTCCGCGGCGTCTACCTGATTTTCACTTTGAGTTTTTAAAGATGTACTCTTAAACTTAAGCATCTTTCATCTTTTGATTTTTGTATTGTATGGTAATATTGTAAGGTATTTTGTTTTCTGAGTTGTCTAAAGACGTAACAAAGGAATTTCAAAATATATTAGATAGTTTTAGTGTTAAATATATTTTATAGTGACTCAAAATCTTTTCTTAATTTTTCATAATTTTATCTAAATTTCTAAATTATTTTGTGAAAAAGTATTATATATATATATATGTTTATTAATATTTATCGACAATTTAGTACACCGAACAATTTAATATTATTCATTATAGATATTGCACACCAACTGCACTAAACTTTAACAGAGCAACTAGTGAGGAGTCACCAGGGGTTGGAATTTGAAGTGCCACTGTCGAACAATGGAAGTGTGGTTCCGATTGCAATTTGCACCAAATCTCTTAATAAATATGAAAGTTATGGCTCCAGAAAAACGATGTTACAACCATTTATGAAATATTAAAGGCAACGTTCTCCATAAAAGCTTAAAATTTAAGCTCACAATCTAGCTTTTTAGAGGAGCACAGAAAGCCCAAAGTACAATTTGACTACAGTTTTAGTTAAAACATATACAAATCGTATGGCACGGGATACAACTAAATGGTCACGAGAATATCAATGTGTACTAAAGATTAAAATGCTTTACGTTTCTATTTTTTCTTTAGGGCTGAAGAATAAATGCCTGGACGCCTAAAGAAATAAGGATTGAAGTTTAATATATTGATGTCAACAATTGCATCTCTGAGTGCAGACATTTGATTTTCTTACTCAAAATGCCAATCAAGAAAAGGGACCAAAATATCCTCAAAAGAGATACCATTATTTATGAATTTATAAGAGAGAACAAAGCAGATCTGGTTTGTTTCCAATTCATTTATGTATCTATAAAAATGGAGTTAAGACCACTGCCAATTGTTATAAAAATGGAGTTAAGACCACTACCAATTGTTATGGGCAATGTCATTTCTTTTATCTCTAGCTCCCCGTTTGCACATACCTTCCTGAAATTATACAAAAATTTATTGCAATGGTATTTAAGAGTTTTTCAAACTCGACTGCTTAACAAAGTGTGAAAATATTTTAATTTTATATCGACTGCTTTACAAAGTGTGAAAATCTTTTAATTTTATACGGTTGAATATAGTTAAATAATGATTTTATTTAAATTTTTATTTCATTAATACTCCACAGTCTCTTCATGTGAAAATCTAATTTTATATAGTTGAATATAGTTAAATAATTATTTTATTTAGAAATTTATTTCATCAATAATCAACAGCCTGGGAACGTAACTGCTCTGCAGCTTTGAAATTTTTTATCATATTTAAATAACAGGGATGAATTTAAATTTTGAATTTATAAGAAAGATTTTATTGGATTTAAATGATTTACATAATGAAAAGATTGAAATTTATTTATTTATTTAGTTAATTTTTTTAGAGTTTTATTTATTATATTAAACTAATAATTAATAATTATATATATCAGAGATTTTTTCAATGTTTTTGTCACATATGATTTATATTCCAATATATATTATTAGATCAATTAAATTATTTAGTTGTCAGATATATTTAATTAATTTGTTGGTAAGATGTAGAATAATTTATAACAAAATGTATTATTAAAACATTAGCATTATGTAAAGTTGTAGTCTAACATATAAATGAAATAGTTTTTTTTCACTAGAATTTGGTGATATAATTTCAAGCAAAATTGTAATTTTTTTGTTGTAATTTGTAAAAGAGCTTTTATAGAATACACAGGGGCTGAATACTTATGTCTGTTGAATTAGATCTGTTTAGGGTCAATTAAACATTGAGGAATTTCAAAAAAGAATTTTCACAATAAATTAAGATGGACTAGAGATTTTAGATTTCTAATTTTAAGTACTAGATTAGATATTTCTAATTTTAATTTTAATTTAGAAGATTTTATATTTCAATGTTGAGAGCCTTACTTCTAAAGATTTTTGCTAATTTTTTATTTGGATATTTCCAAGTATATTATACTATATCAATTATTATTAATAACAGATTCAATATTGCGTTCTTTGTTTCAAAATCATTATTTTGTTTGAGTTTGCTAATACAAAAAAATTAAGACTAAGTGAGAAGTAGCATAACTATTTACCATTCTAATCACCTTGATTTAATTTCCATGTCTTCCACTATCTAATCTGATTGACTATGAACATTTTCTTCACCTTCTCACTTAGGTACATAGATAGACAAGTTAACAAACCACAAAACATGTTTTCAGTTCTGTACATAGACAGATAAACACTTTTTTTTTTCATTCCCAAATGGATTTGGAAGCATCCCCAAACTAGAAGCACCTTTCAAAGATATATGTTTAAGTTCATTTGGATTTCTAAAAGAATTTGGAAGCATTTGCAAGGAAGAAGCATCTTTGATATCAACGTGTGCTTGAAGTTGATTAACCCTCTTAAGAAATTAGGCAATTACAACTACACCATGATTAGAATTTGTACTTGATTATTATAGATATATATATTAAACCATGGTGAATTGATAGGTTTTTTAATCAAACTGAAGCTTATTTCTTAAACCTTATTATTTATCATTATCCTAAAATTAAAAATATCAATTTAAAATTAGGTAAAAAAAATAACATTTCATTATACCGCCCATTCAATCATATTAAAAAAACATTAAAAGAAGTAATAACATCTCATTATACCGCCCATTCAATCATATTGAAAAAACATTAAACAAAGTATTTCATGGATTGCATGACCGAACTAGTCAAACAACGTTGTGACCATGAGTGATTCGGGTTAAGGTGGATGCTACCTGCCAATTTCGAAGGCTTTTGGCTGCCCTATGGACTTTAGAATCTCCCAATGTTGACTTTTAAAGTGTAAGATATATTCAATGATTAAAATCTACAACATGAGATTACATGACGAAGAATAAACGATCAACATATATTTTCCTATTGATGTGGCCACAATATGTTCATTAATCTGTTTTCCTCCACTTCCAAGAACATCTATACTACCGGAGCCGTATACTTGTCAATGTGTAACTAAAATCAAACTATATGGGCTAAGGATGTTTTAAGTGGCTGAAAGGCTTTTAATTTACTCACATGATGTACATATAATGAAAAGAAAAAAACGCTTTTTAGGAATCCCTAATCCTTCGTGACAAGGAAATTGTGATATCTACACGTTTCAAATCCCTAAGTCAGTTACATTGCAAATAATATATAGACATTCTACCTTCAACTTCTCTCACATCGCATAAGAAGGAGGATGCATGGTAACTTGATCTGGTACGGTTGAAGAATTCTTTAGCGAGAGTGGGTTTCCTAACTCCACTTACATCCCCAATGCCCACAACCTTGGTCTCCACACGCTCACTCTCGTGCTGCTGCTTTTTCCAGAATCTTATAATTTTTCATTCAAGCACCAACTAGATTGGGCATATCTTCTTGAAAAAAATGCAATGTGAACAGAGGCATGGATAGCGTATATTATTTGGGAAGAAATGTTCTGTCCCTCTTCCAATTTCTCCTTGTCAAAAAATACTCTCAATCCATGAGACCAATTATTTGGGAAGAAATGTTATGTCCCTTTTTTTTTCTAAAAGATTGGTTTGAAAGGATATTTAGCCAACTCTGGGAAATGATTTGATATGCAATTCCAATTTCACTCTTAAACATTGTTCACACTGTGCCAGTGATGTCCATTTTCATGACCATTAATAATAATGGCCCCACAAGCAGTGCCAATTTTTATCTTCTTACCGAGCCGCAAGAAAGATACCAAACACTTCACACCATCTGGCACTTTCATTTTCACAATTTTGATTCTATTGGCCGCCAACACGTGAAGCGAGAAATACTCCACTCCAACACCGTATCTTTTACTGTGAGGGCCTGATTTTCTTCGTTCATAAGAAGTGGCTGAAGACTCGGAGTTCATCACATCCACGGTTGTAGTTTTGAATGGGATCATAGCAACAATGCATCTTCGATGCCAAAACATGTATTTTTAAATTAAAATTTATAAAAATATGGTTTATAATTTGAAATATTTAATTATTATTAATATAATATATAATATATGAAATGTGAAGCTCTCAAGAGTTCTTCATCATTACATTTTTTACATTATTTTTTCTCATTATTTTGAATTCTAAATTTTAATTTATTATTTTCAATTATTAACGTAAATAATTAATATATTTTTTAAATGTTGATTGAAAACTATAAATTATTAAGGATAAAAAAATAATTATAATGAGGTTTTTTAACAGTTTCTATTATATATAATAATATTTTTTAAAAGTTTGAAAATTATTTATATAAATATTTATTAAGTTCATAATGAAACATTACATGAATATTATTTACATAAAAAAGTGATGAATTTTTTTTATAAAACAATTTTTTTTGCATAAGCAACTCTCACTCTTAACTTTATTTCATAAAAGTTTAACCAATATATGTAAATATCTATTTAAATAGATATATAAATACTTCTATGAAGTGACAAGATATATTAGGTAGCATGATATTCTATAATCTAACTAATAAATATAATGGAATTTTTAAATTTTAAATTTAAAAAAAAATGTCTATCAAAGACCATTTTTCCTTTATTAATTAGATCAACTAATTTTGCATGGGCTTCATGCATCAGATGGCATATGGGACTCATGGCCATGTAAGGATACACGGGAGCTGACAATACGTTGGAAGCCCTTGATAACTTTTATTGATCATTGTCAATAGTGTTCACTTGAGTTGTGCTTCTTCACTTGTTGGTTGGTTAAATTTTAGTGTGTCAGAGCCAATAACATCTAGTTTCGGGTAACACAAACAAACCTCTTTTCTTTATAATGGATGCACCTAGAAAATTCGTTTCCTTCTGAGAAGCTCGTGAATTAGAAAGTGATGAGCATAATGGTTTATAGAGTCTTTTCAATGTTTAAAGTTCAAAAGCATTAAACCATTTTGAAATAGAGATTCCTGAAGTTCAACCATCCACAACATGGAAACTCCCATCTATATCCCCTAGTGAAGTTTGTAGTGACCTTTCTCTATTTCATTTAAAAGAAATAACTAGGGTCTCTGTCAAAGAATGTGTTTCTAGATACAATTCAAACCATAACTCTCTTAAACCCAAAAAACTTCAGGCCGAGGCCAACACACATGGGACATTTTATACATCTCGGTTAGTGTAAGAATAAGAGTATCTACTCTCACACATAAAGGATTGAACACTTTTGTGCTTACTATTGTTCGAGACCTGACTCACAACAAATATACAGATTCACTCATTGGTGGAATAGTAGCTCCTCTGTCAGGAGAAGCACTTTGGTTTCACTGTTATCCAAACTTGTCTGTATACATATTTAATGAACATTTGAAGGATATTCTGCAATTGCAGATAAAAAACACACAGTTTGATTTGAGAAAATGAAGGACACACCTTCACATATATACGAGGGTGCTTTAGACACACAAACACCTATCCTTTATACTCCCAGTAGGGCTTCACAATAAAGTGTAGTAGTCATCACTGACCCCTCAAATCAAAATATTGCACATCACACCATTAGATGGGAAGATCTTACTTTTCCTGAACATTGGGTGATTAAAGCCCCTAAATTACCAAAATTTCAAAATATCACCACTGCACAGATTTCAGGTTACACATGTTCAACCACCTTATATTTTCCATCTATGTCCAAAAATTATGTTTGCCGATATCAGTTGAAAACTGTCAGAGATATTCCTAAATTATCTCTTTTTGGTGTACATAGTTATCTTTTAGAATTAGCCAAAGTGTTACAATTTACTTCCCTAATTGGTTAGTGTCTTTCCTGCAAAGATCTTGTAAATTTTTGTTCTATTAGATTCTTGCAAGAACATCAAAATCATAACCCCCACACATGTGAAGCTCCAAGTACTACCTCTAGTGCATCATACCGAGATCCTAAATGTGCCAATATATCTTTCCCTCATGACCAAGTACTCATGATTCACTCCCTGCCATCTTTGGAAAACCAAGACCCTAGGATGACAAAAATGTTCAGAAAAATGTGGCCACCTAACACACCCCGATATGGCCTAGGGTATATTGAACATGTTTACCAAATCATACCTACTTCCGAATTCCATAATAAAAGTCCAAATGACTCCAAAAGGCCTTCAAAACCCAAAATGCATAAATATTCTCAATAATGAATGGTTGCAAAAGACATCAGGTATGTTCATATTGGATGAAGAAAATGATAAATTGGATCTCTTTACACACCCTAAAACTTCTAAATTCAATAGTAGTACTCCACTAGCAGAAAAAGAAAAGTCTTTCACAAAATGGAAAGATTATACGCAAGAAAATAAATTTGGATATCATTTTATGAGTGGAAAGGATTACAAGAGATCCCCAATGTCCAAATGATGGGTGTGAAAACCTCAGAAAAACAAAAATGAATCTAGATGGCACCAAAATTGAGTCCCCTTCAATTTTTCCACCATTCAAAGGGATCATCCTTGAAGAAGAAAGAAAACAAGCTAAAGTTGTCCCTCTAAGTACTCAAATATGAATATGTTACAAATGGTACAGATCATCAGTTACAAACTATTAGTGAACAGATCAATTAGACAAATACAACACTCAAGGGAATTTTTGTTCATATTTTTATCATAGATGGTGGTAACCCTTTAGTATCATAGATGTTTACAAAATCTCATTCAATTGATGCTTGTCATGTTTAGTAAAACCCTCCAGAGATGAATTTACTTTTACCAATTCATTTCTTAGCTTATTCTCTCTTAAGAAAATCAATTGAGATTCCCTACTTGAACTTATTAGTTTCTTGGCTTAGTCAACACATGCAAACATATAATGGATTCCCTTTGTTTTCATTGGTGATGAAGGACTTCCTATATTTGGTTAGGTAGTACTAGTTTCCTCTCCTCATGAAGATTGCATTCCTCATGTACATGTATGGGATTCCAAACACTACACACACATCATGTGGTACTACATCTACTTCCACTTCATCAATATAGTTTTCACTTATAGAAAATTTGAACTTACACTACTTAGTAACTGTCACATCTACATCCTTATTTACCTACTCTTATGATATGGGTGGGGATGATCAAGAATCTCTAATTCAAGATTGCTTAGAGACTCTACTATGAGTTTGGTTTGTGAACCAAAGTCAAGTATATCATCCACCTTTCTTTACCTATATCTTGATATGGAAGATTTTAGTCATCTCCCTTTCTTCCTTGGGATAGAGGCTACTCAAATTCACACCCTTTTATATCATAGTGAAAACAATATTTTCATCTACATCTAAGTTGATCTTTATTAGGTTTATTAAATCTACGACTAACACGTTCATCTTCTTACCATCCTTCTTACGGTTCCTTGGATTCAACTCCAGATGTAGCTTCCAACACTTATCTTTTGTGTAACCATCAATATTATAATGATTACAATGTTTTTTCAAAACCCGACTGATGTTTTGTGGTTATTATCTTCTTATCCTTTCCTTTCCACTTCTTTTTCAGTACCTTGGAAGGATCTTGGTGGTCTTTCTAATGAAAACCACTCAGCTATGTTTTCTTTTGGTCCATATTATTTATGCAATTTTCTTGCACACTTTCCTCATCAAATATTTTAGGTTTAAGGGGTATCAACTAACCCCTTAAATGCTCGTGTGGACTTTATAACTACCTAAGAAGTGCATATGGGTTCTTGGGAGATATACCTGACATAATGGCTTGTTTTTAAAATTTTAGGTGTACTCTTATACGCTCTACAATTCCTTCTATAATAAGTAATGCCAATGGATTTATTACACATTAAAATCACTTCATTGAACTTCATATTTTTTTCACTAGATGTAACCTATCATATTAGCAAATTTTGTGTCTATCTTTATGATATTAGAGTTGAAAGTACCATGATCAATTTTTTCCACCATGATGCGTTGTACTATTATATCATTAATCAACCAAGAGTGTGACTGTAATTCCCCTAGGTGTTTTTGTGCACCCACTCCCACTTGCAACACTTCATCATCTCAATTGGGCGCCATAAGAAAATAGTCTCCTCCTACTTGAGATGAGTTGCAATAACTTTCTCATTGTGTGAGACAAGTTGGTTGTCGGCGAGATGAGTTAGGGGTTTCTAGGCCCTCAAAATGAACACACACACGTGGCTCAATCATCACCAAGATGAAGAGTGAGGTAACTCACCCATTATAATATTTGTGACATTTGATGTGATGTAAGGGGGAAAATTATGGGTTTTTTCCCATCGCCAAGATTAGCACACCCGAACTTGGAAATGATGTACCTAGATCAGATGATCACACCCACACTTGGCACGATGGACCAAGATGAGATGGGTTGTCCATGAGATGAACATTCCCAATCTGAGATAGGTGTTCCATGAGATGAGTGTACCCATACAACACGAATGGGACATCATGAATAAGAGATGCACGAGATTGAGGAGCACACAACCCAACCAAGATGATTATTCCGAGTCGAGGAGTACATGTGACATGGTGGCAGAGGACTACACATAATTTTTGGAGAAAAAAAAAATGACGCAACAGCCAAAGGTTCGAACTAGGTGAGATGAAGAGTTACAACCCTTCACATTACACCCATTACCTGTATATATACCTTAGAGGAGGAGCAAGTGGAGAAGATGGACAACAATAAAGGAGATCAATAAGAACCATAGGTCAAGAACCTCATAACACACTTCACATAGATGGGTGTACCCTTACTACACATGAAGGAAAGGTAGGATGGGTATAACTTATGGGAAAAGTGTGTGATTCGTGGACAGTGCTAGAGAAGAGTGACTCAAGGCTAAATTTTTCTTGGTAGCAGTTTTGAAGTCTAAGTAATAAGTTGTACAATTTCAAGAGAGTAGATCCGCGAGTCTATCATGTCACTCGATGGGTGGATGGGTAAGGTGGACCCACCTAAGGGGTGACCCAAGTGTGTTTTTGGAGGTTTTCCTTATGTTGTATTTTGGGAGGTCGAATAGGGGAGTGACCTAAGCCCTTCCCTAAGATTTTTAACATTGTATTGTACATTGAATCATCACTAGTGCATGGGAGGCATTAGAGAAATTTTGAGGTGAAAATGGGCCTCAAAACAAAAATGTACAACCAAAATCAAATTTATAAGAATCAATAAAATTGAAGATGATGATGTCAACCATGGGGGATGATTCACCACTTTTGGAGTAAAAAGGTAAAATGGTTAAAAAAAATAAAAAATGAAAAATCTAGTTTTTCAATTTGTATTTTCAACTTATCTCCATACATTTTTACTCAAATTTTGAACGAGAGCACTCATTGGATGTGGAATTTAATATTTTGTATCCTGGAACTAGAGAGATAGTATGTTAATGACCAAGTGATTTTTTAATATAGTAGCTATGTTTTCTAGAAGAGAGGTTTGAATTCGTTGGACAATGTTGTCCAACCCAAGATTAATGTGTCTCCTATTAAGGTGAATAATATATCTTCTCGAAGGATTTCTATTTAACTTTGCACCCAAGGGCATGTGGTTCTCAGTTCATCCAAAGAGGGGAGGCTAAAAAATATTGGCTAATCTTGTTGAATAGCCATGAGTTTATTCAAGTTAGAGAATATTACCATTATAGGGATTTTCACATAGCTCAATCATGCTTCCATCCTCAAATTTAGCAGGAAATGTTGGAGTTCCATAAGTAACCTAACCATGACATAGGCCCAAATCAATAAAAGAAAGTAAAATTATCAGGACTAATCTAAAATTGCAAACTTGAAGGTGATAGGAAATATGCAAGTAAAATTTATGTGTTTTATGCAATGGATCACTTTGCAACAACACATAAAATAATGGTTTTAAAACTCATTTTGTAGCATCAAAACTAAGAAAAATATATCATAGTCAGTCACACAAGACAAAAAAATGATAAAGGAGTTCATCCCTCCTGGGCTACATATCTTTGCCAACTTCCAATGTTGTGCCTCTTTCATTAAGTGCTCAAATTTATGATTAAATGAATTTACAATTCTTTGAATGCAAAAATAATGTCTCCAATGGCTCCAAAACAGTCGAAAACCCCAATCTGGGCTCTTGTTGGGCTCAATTTGGCCAAAAGGTGAAGAAGTTATGCTTTAGAAAAGTTTTGTTGCTAACTACTCTACAAATTGGACTCTCCTACTAACTGTTCTACAAATTATGCCTTTTCTGGAACCTACAAGTGACATTTTGTCCCAATGCTAACGAGATTCGTGTTGATTCAGGTGCAAATTTTCGATCAGTTTAATTGGCCAATGACCCCCATGTGCGAAAAAAACTGGGTCATATGGCCATGTGCCTGGGGGTTGGGGCTAACTGTTCATCCCCGTCAGTATAGGCCCATCGACCTCCATGTCGTTGGTCTTTTTGGTTTCTCAGAACCTAGGGATGGTTGCCAATTCACACTCCACCTTTTGAGTTCCTTATCCGCTTGAGCTAGGGTTTATCCCCATCGCATGTGACCTGCATAAGGCTCTACCTTGAGCCCCCTCTACTTCATCTCCCCTACTATATTCGTTTGGGTTCTATGGTGGAGGTCGGAACCTTGGGCCAGGGCTAAGTCCAAGCCCTCAAATCCCTTCTGCCTACAGTCTCGTTGCTACCACAGCAGCAAAAGCCCACATCTACACATATAAAATGTATTTTCAAATTAAAACCCCAATAAAACTCAGATAGGGGTAACCTTCATAAGCGGAAGCTTTCCTTTTTATTACCCTATGGTTATAAACCATATACCAAAAACCATTTCATGAAATTCGAATCAATATTCGACTTTGCATTAAACCCAAAGTATAATCACACACACACCCACACACACACATATATATATAATGGCCCATGCTTACCAACTCCCCTTTAAAACAATGACTATGAGTAATTTCTTTAATTGCATTTTAAATGTTTCTTTAATATGCCTTCCACCAATATTTTACCTTTATACCATAATTATATGCACTTACCAAATATTCGCTGATCACGAATGCCGATAAACATTTATATATATTCGGGCCCCACATCATTTACAACTTACATATTCATTTGTGCAATCCAATCTCCGTCGTCCATTTAACTGCTCCAAATCTGACAGACAATGCTTGATATCACGCTCCAAATAGCACGATGGGTAAAACTTTAGAACTTACACGAAATTAGTGGTTTTTAATTGCCACGCGTCAGCTCACGACCACTATCACACTCACTCCAACAATTACCACTTACCATTCTCAATCTACGCGAAAACCATTTGTGGTTTTCCGAAACCGGCTTCACTGTTCTACTGTGTTGTTGCTCACAGTTCTGCTTTCAATATGGCACCTCCGTATACTTGGTGAAACACTTAAACAATCCATCGATTCATTTCACTGCACTATGACTTCTCCTTTACTCCATCGATCTATTTTAATGATGTCAACCAGTCTTCAAACCCACTCTGGCATTCCTTCCACACATGGTTTAACCTTTATATTCAATTTATGTGGTTCTTATCCATTGATTATAAATACAATAAAACCTTAAATGCGACTTCAACCTCTGGATCTCATTGCACTGTGTATTCACAACAGAATGTCTAATTTCTCCTTGAAATGATTTATATGAAGTCAGCCCAATTGCGAAATACATCCAGGTAGATTTTATACATCAATTTAGAAGTCCAAGCAATTTCTTTAATGGCATCGATCCATTCTGTGATCGATGCTAATTTCTCAACATACTCAATGACACAGAATTCAAATAATGAATATTCACCCTCAAACCACACAATCTCTTAAAAATGTAGCTTGACTATAAAATGACATAATTTCCCTTGTTCCTGTCAATTTCACTTGCACACAATATACACTCAACCAAAAACTCGGAAATTGAGTTTTCTGTATTAATCCAATATTTACAAAGGAATTCTTCCTCTGGCCCGATCTTCTGTATCAGTGACCTTTTCTCTAGATTTTCCGTAGGCTTACAAACACAACTCTTATCTATCTAAATCCTGAATTTCTCTCTATTCTCTACTTATGTTCTTTTATTCCTTTGAGGGTTACAATTTATACAAATATTTCTGAAACCAATTTCGGTTCCAAATCCTCTATTTTCTCAACAAATTCCTATGAATCCTCTAAGTCCTAAAATCTCTACTAAATCCCTAAGGATCCTCTTTCATCACAAAATCATGAAACCAATTCTAATTTAGGATTTACCATTAATTCATAAATCTCTCAATCCCTATGCACTCTCAACTAGCCTAATTCTCTCTTGTTCTCCAACATTCGAGAACATTTACAAAATTCCTCACAATATTTAATTAATTCTCATTAAAATCACTCAAAACATCACATAAGAAACCAACTCCCTTGAAAACACAAAACCCCTAAGTCTATTAAAATACAAGGAATTTTCTTGAGTCTAATGCTCCTGCATCACTCGTGGAAGTAGGGTGACCGGGGGCCAGGGCTTAGCCCCGACCCTATTCCCTAATGTGCCTTCCCATACCATTTAAATAAGAATGGAGCGCTATAGGGGTCAAGCAACACTTGTGGCGCCATGGTAGAGCATTGACCTGTTCTACACTTGGTCTTGTGTTCGATCCTCCTCGTTGGTTAGTTCGGCCTTAACCAAAATTTTACACAAACCCAGGGTGCCACATGGCAACCTGTGATTCGGCCACGAAAAATCAACCGCAACCAATCAGAAATCACCAATTCAGACCAATTAGGTGAGGCCACTTGGTAGCCTTCCATTGACTTGCGAAGTAAATTCAACTTGCCCAGTCAACCTTCCAAATCAACGTACAGATTTCCCAGTCAGTAGTCCTACACTGCAACCTGCAAAAATTTTAGCAATTTAGGAAAACTATCATAACACAATATAAGGAGCATACGATATCGGTTTTGAGTGATTCAAGTTGCGTTGGATTCAGGGTGACAAGATCTACATTTTGGCACTAGTTTCGAGTACTTTTGAACAATTTTAATTTTGAGCACTTTACTGATCCCCTGGATCAAGGATTGATCCAAGAGAGCATTAGACTATAATGAGGTGAGTTTTAAAGATTACAATGGAGCACATGCATTTTCCATGTTAAGGCAAGATGAGTATTGCAACTATTGTAAAGATGGACAATTACATTCATTTTTTTTCCCAAAAGTTATTGTAAAACATTTTTTGATTGCTATCCTATGAACATATATGAAATTATTACACAATTATATGTAGTTATGCTTCCTCACAATATTTGCGATTATAGCTCTCAATTTATAAAATTTCATAATTTTTATACTCAACCATAGATTCTTATGACATAGCAATAGAAACCTATTAAAAAAAAAACATCTAAAATATAAAAACTCATTTTTCAAAATTTTGTTAGATCTTACTATTGGTTGTCCAAAACCAATAATGACCTAAATATTGCACTAGAAGGAAATGCATCACTATTATTTCTTTGTCCTCTCCGTCTACCTCTAGGTCATGGTTTGATGCCTCAACAATTTTTTGTAGGGCTACCAGATTCTACACATTCCATCATTTCTCTCTTCTTCATTTCTAGGAATATCATGGTTTCTCTCTAATCTCCCTAATATGTTCATCTACTCATTTACACCAATTTAGTTAGTTTCGTAGTTAGGTAGTTTCAAACCACAATTCCAAGGAAAAGTGAAGTATTAGTAACAAATAAAGTTGTAAGAAGCAATCAACAAATGTAAATAGTTTCGCAAATAGTTTAGCTTAATTTAGCTAATTTTTTCATTCCTCCGGGAAAACAAGTAGTGGGCAGAGGTTGTGGTGTGGTAGTGGGGTTAAGAAATAAGATGGTCGAAGGTAGAAGACAAATCACGATGATTGTTACTTGACATACTAATATTTTACTTAGGCCATTCAAATGAAAACATATTAAAATTGGATGCATATTTGTATTAAAACCAAAAACATAAGTTAACCTAAAGTTATGCATTGGGAGAAGTGAAACCAACAATAAGAATTTGAAGTTATCTTCCAATTAGATTGGGAATACATATAATATATTTCCTATCTCAAACATTATATACTCCACAAAAGTATATGGTTAAAGTGAAAATAATACTAGGAAAGCAACAAATCAATCACTATTAAGTCCCCATTTCCATGTACCACCAAAGTCATAAAGTAACATATAGGTGTATGGCATCACTCATATATATATATATATATATATATAATATGAAGAATGTGTTACAAATTTAAATTAAATAATGAATAAATTAAATTTATATTTTTAATTTTAAAAATTTTGATCTAAAATGTTTATATATCATTTTAGTTTTTCTTTATAATATTATAGCGGGTTCATATCAAATAGACCTATAGTAGACCTAAATTTTATGGTGGACAATTTAAATGAAAACCATGTGTTAGCCTTAGATAGCAAGCAAATAGACCTAAATCTTATAATGGTCAATTTCAATAAAAACCATTTGTTAGCCTTAAATATTCGTACTAATCATGTTTTAATTAATTAACCAATACATTTTTTATAAAAAAAAATAATTATTTTTTATTACCAAAATTATTATAATTGGATTAATCAACATTGTAATTCATCAAATATTAAAAAATCATCCTTTCATCTAATTTGAAAATCTTCAATTATCCTTCACAAAACGGAATGAAAGGGCTTATTTTTATACCAATTTGCTATCACATGAATACAATACATTTTAAGAAATTGATTACAAAATATCAATTTCCCAGGTTCTATATGACTCTTCCTTTCATCTTTGACTTTTCATTTAATTGAAAACCAAGAGTTGCGTATCTACTCAAATGAATGTTTATTTCTGCTTCTTCAACAATCATGTCTGCATTAAACCTTTGAGGGTAGGGATTTGGAGTATTTTTTTCAAAGAAAAAAAAATTGAAATAGCAAAGAGTATGTATATTTTTATCTTTCAGAAAAATGGAAACATAAAAGCATTTTATTTTAGAATGTGAGGTTTTCAAAAAAAGCAGGGAAAATTATGCAGATATTATGTTAGCTAGCTCTTGGGATAATTTATTCAGCAAAGAGTTAGATGCATTTATTGTAAGACTCCATGGGAAAAAGATCGAATACAAGAACGAGATGGAAAAGAAATCTATCCCATAAGCTATTTTTAACCTCGTAAACCTTAAAAATAATTTATTTCTTTCTTTCTTTTATTTCCATTAAAAACTACAATATCGTTTGCGCTATTGAGGTGAAAGTTATGGAAGTGGTGAGATAGATGCTCGACCCTGCAAGGATGAAGGATTAGGGGTGAGGATTCGAATAAAGGAGTGTCACCACATTGAAAATTGCGCAGAACATGAAAATATGTTTACCTATCAACTTGAAGACATTGGGTCGTTGGTGTGTCGAAGGCTCCAATAAAGTTGTCCCAGCTAGACGACTTCCTTCACCTGCAATTCGTGAGATCACCGTGTATAGGAAACATAGGTGAAATCTGAGAAAACCCATTTGAAGAAGAAGCTATTAGGGCTACTAACAGAGTGTAGATCTGAGAACAACCCACTACAGAGATGTCCTTTCTTTGTACAAGAAATTGTCAAATAATGAGCATTTGAGTGCCCAGGTCAAGTCATGGGGATTTCTACTGGTTTGGGGATTTTCACTACTTCGATTACTTAGGGATTGAAATAAGCAAAAACTCCATGAAACAAACAAGCTACCGATGTAATTCTGCTATATTATATGTTTCACCTTATGTATTATAACAGGGATATTTTCATATTATATGTATCAGGTTATTGTCTTTATCTTACACAGGGATTCATGTTCCGATCAGTAAGGCTGGAATGTCCCATTATTTTGCTTGATTATGCATCGAATTACTGCCTCAGTTGAGTAATTCCGCATGCAATTGGGATTTCTGATTGTCTCGCTGTTAAATTTTTATCAGCTGAGACTGTTATGATGTACATATACTGTCATATATTTTCAATATATATAACAGCGTTTTTTTCCTTCTGAAAAAAAAACAAGTTCCTTCTGAAAAAAAAACAAGCTACCGATGTCCCCATGACATTGAATGTTATTGCCAGTCTATGTTCCTGGATGGTTTAGTTCAACAAGCTTAGGGTAAGAATTGACCCTCGCTGCGACTATTTGAAAAACTCCTCTCCTTTTATTTTTATTTTTATTTAACATAATAAAAATCTTATGCACTGTGAGTGGTCATCAGTGTAGCTTAACTGGCATGTGAGTTCTATACAAGTATATTGAGGCAGATAAGGTTTTCTCTAATGACAATTTTATGACTAATATGCCTATTAGTAGAGCTCTTTTTCTATTTGACTTCAGTGAGACAAGTCCATCGGGCTATATAAAAAATCCCACCAAGGATAAGATCATATTTTGAATGTTTCATATTTTTATTATGAACTCCTCGAGCCCCTGTTTTCATTTTTGTTCCCCAAATTCATTTAATGTCGATAGTATCAATTGAAGCAACAACATAAGTATATCATTCATTCCACAGTGAGGGTTATAGGTGCTTTGAGATTACCATAGTGAGAGTTCTAACTCGTAATTTTCCAGGGTAGACTTAGCCAAAAGGGTTGTGCCAAGTCGACTCAACTAATGGAGCCTTACCCTTATCAATCTAAGAATAATTGAACACACACACAACTTCATGACAGAGGGGCTGTGCCAAGTCAACTCAACTAATGGATCCTTTCCCTTATCAATTTAAGAAGAATTGAACACACAACTTCATCAATTTAAGAAGAATTGAACACACAACTTCATGACAGAGGGGGTGTGCCAAGTCGACTCAACTAATGGAGCCTTAAACTTATCAATCTAAGAAGAATTTAACACAGAACTTCATGACAAAGGGCCAAAGACTTGGCAGGGTAACATAAATTTTACGCCTGAATAATTTTTCACGCAAACAAGCATAGGTTCTAGGCCACTATTTTCTTTATAATCCTTTTATAACTGTGGATGAAATGGGTTTTTTTAATGTTTAGTGCCCTTAAAATATGAAGTCTGATTCATGAATGGGGCCAGTGGTTAACTTATGAGATCAACTGAGTATTAAGCCATTCGTGATAGTTCTATTCTTGCTCCACCTATATGACATGAGTTTCTGAAGGCTGAGACCAGATGATTTTGGTGAAATATCTATCCCTTGAATATGACACTTAAACTGAGTACAAATCATAAACGATGCAACCCTTAGTGCATGTTTCTTCAAGCACTTCGTCAAAAAAACAAATGAAAAGAAAATCCTATTTTGTGAGGCCATTTTCTTGATTCATGACACAATTTCAGGCATAACAAAGGTGCCAAAGGCATGGCCATATGTACCGAACAACAAGGATCTCCATTCTTATAACCTAAAGTGACTTATGTGTTTCAGTTGGTTCACAATATGGCTCAACCAGTCGTTTGCGCACACCCAGTGAAAAATTTCCGGTTTTGGTTTAGATGGACCATTTAAGTCTAAGTTGCAGAAATATGTTGTGCTTGCAAATTTTGCTTAGAGATACCATGATTCAACTTGGAAAATAACACCAGGGCTACCACTATTTTTATATGATTACACCACTCATCAATTACATGGCAATTTTTTAGGTTGGTTCACAATTTTCAAATTTTGTACATGATTTCTGGCTACTGCGTGCACTATGAGAAGGGATCATCTTGCTTGCCAACTTTAGTGTGACCAATCTTTATATAGGCTATCAAAACACTTCAGAGTGACTTGTATTTAGATAGGCTTTCGATTTTGGAGGATCTAATATTGTTCCAACAACACAGGAACACAAAAATGTAAATAAAAACTAAGCTTTCCTGCGTAGGTACAATCGACTACAAAACTGTTAAATTAACTGCCTTGGAACCGTCTACTCTAGGGAAGGGAATATGAAAAATTGGAGATATTTATTTTACTTAATAGTGTGTTCAAGCTAGGATTCAGAATTGTAAGATGATAAAGGTTTCCATGGTCACTTTTCTATGTGTTGGCATGCATTTAAAATAGTTACGATTGAACTTTCTAATATGAAATGAAATCTCAGGTCCGGATTGGAGTAAAAAATGTTGTGAAAACCATTGCAGGAGGATGCTTTTGTTAGACAACTAATCCTCGAGTTAGTTTGTGTTAGGGTAATTGGTTATTAGAGTCCAAGAAACCTCAGGAACAGATTCAACAGTTTCTTAATGTATTTATATGTGTACACATTGTACATCATTCTTTGAGACATTCATTAATATATTGTTGTGTTTGTTTTCATTTTTTGTGTCTTACAGTGGTGTCAGAGTGGGTAGTTCATCCGTTTTGTTGATTAAATTGACCCACAAGTTTTCTGGCCTCCCAGAGTTGAGCCATGGCCTTGGCCTTCCAAAGCATAATTGTCTGAGCGTTAATTGTCCACGGTTAGCGTGGTGTGAGAACTTGTGTGAGAATGATGGAAATGGAGGAGTTCACGCATGCTTACATAGCCCTCATCCGAGACAAGTTTTGAGTTGTTCGGTAAAAATAAATCCGCATAAGAAATGATGAGTTCAACAGATAATTTTGAAGGAATTTGGTGGTTTTGAAGGAATTTGCCACCAAATACATACATAAAGACACATGTGCATGGATTGGAGAAATTAAATGGTATAAGGTGGATTAAAATGTGATAGGATCGTTGTTTATCATTGAGGCATAAAGAAGATTGAACTTGAATTTTTGTTCAGAAAGAAAAAAAAGCTGTTTTATATCATGATAAATAAAAACAGTGTATAATACATCATAAAAAGTGTAGTGAATAATCACTTCCAAAAATATGCAACATTGCCCCTAAAATAAAAAATAATGTGATCTGGCAAACATACCCATCACATGAACCTCATATCAATCAGAAAATCATTGATAATGTTTAAAAAAAATCCCCCAATTACCAATTGAATACATGTTGGAAATTTTTTTTTAAACATATTGTTGGGTATTGGAATTTACACGATCGTTGTTTATTGTTGAGGCATACGTGTTGAAATTTTTTATAAATATATCATTGAAAGATTGAAAAGCTACTGGAATTATCATTTTGTTGGACCAAAGATGAGGATGCTTTCCGTTCGAATTAGAAATTGCGAGGAAGCTGATCGAAGACACGGGATTTGTCAGGTATGATGGCGATAGGAAATTCTGCATGACGATGATAACAATTCTTTATATACTATTCTACTTGGGGCCTGTAGATAATATTACTTTGAGACCTTTACACCCAATCATTTTTGTTGTTCTAATAAATCAAATCAATATTTTCCACCTCTAAGAAATAGCTACTAGAAGGTCGGATAAATCTAAATTGCAGGTTTTTTATTTTTATTTTTTTCAAGTTATATCAGTTCAATGTGTCATGATCTGTTAGCCACCTTAGACACCAGCGTCATTGAACCTTTAAATATTACTGGTTTTTTCTGCATTCAAAATATTTTTCAACTCCTCCAGTATTCATGAGGTCAACCTGATTTCCCCGACATTAAAAGCAATTATTACAGTCCCATTTGACACATGGCATTGTGCATAACGCACAACCCCGATGCATATCGATTGGAAAACAAATTTTGAATTTCCACTTTCACCTTTTGCATATTAATCATATGATGATCGTTTTCTGCATGCTGGTTCCCACTGCGATCTTGACTCGACATTGGCTTAGTGAGATGGATTTACTGATATTTTTGGGGGCAAAAGACATATTTTACGCCGATAGGGCGTAACCTGTCGGAAGGAGCATGTTTTGTGATTAGGCTAATTAATTTTTTTGATCCGATGGTCGGGGATTGGAAGATGCCGGTATATTCGGTCGTCGCCACTAAATCGATGGATAAAATCTACCCCACTAACTTCCTTGCATATCTAAATTAGATGTTTAAACCGTACTTAAATTAATTTTTTACAAATCTAGATTAAAAATTTACTTGTCCCATTTACTCATCACACCTATCAAATTAAGAAATCCTCCCATCCCATAACCACCACGTTGATGGGCCGCACGTTGCTCATTACAAGACTCGTTTGTTCTGTTTCGTAGACATGTGGCGATGGAATTGGATATGGGGAGTTTAATAGTCTCCACCTATAAAACGCCCGCCGCCTATTATAAACCATTCGTCGTGGCCACGTAATACCAAGGTTTTTAACAGTCGCCACATATATAAAAGGCCCGCCGCCGTTTAATATTCTTTATAAAAAGAATAAGCGAGGTTTTTCAATCATGGAGTTTGAAAAAGGTATTAATTTACTGGTACAAAATTTGAAGGGATAATTCAATTCATTTACGATTAATATAAATATGTATTAGTAATCTTCCAAAAAATTAATTGGTTGGTAAAAGATTTAAATGGTGGGTAAGTATATTGAAAAATATTACATGTGTTTATTGTTTTAGTTTATTTCATATATGTTTCCGCTTACTCACAAGCGAACAAAGCCACCAATCCAAATCTTGCCAAACTTTTTTTAATTATGTTTATGTAGATTTTTTAATCATGTAATTAATATTTAAATAATACATTATTAAATATAAAAATTGAAGAAAATATAATTATTATTGGATATATCTTTTACTCATTTTTATATTTTTTATTTAAAATAAAAGTAAAAAATAATTAATATTATAATTAATTATTAATTATGTTTTAATTAAAATAAAAAAATCCGTATATAATTAGCTACAATTTTACACGGTTTCTTATCACTAGGCCCCATATCAACTTGTCATTAAGTAATGGTGCAGTCTAAATGGGCGTAATTTGGCCTAGCCTAAATAAGCCATTTTTTTTGGGAAAATTAAAAATTTAAATTATTATATTTAAAAAACCATTTCTAACTATTCAACTAAATAACGTAACGTCAATAGTGTGAATAAGGTGCTCGATAAGTGATTAAAAAGGTTTTGGAAAAAGTGAGTTGTTGCTTCAATTGCATTTATAGGTTATAGGAAAGTAAACCTATTTATTTAATTGCAACAAATTGCATTAATCTCCCTACAAATTACTATATTATAAACCTTACTCGTAAATCATAGATCTAATATCGTAAACAACGGGTCTCATACTATAAATAATAAGACGCACGACAACGATGCGAATTAAGAGGAAACAAGTGGAAAAATCTATGCGTTGTTTAGCCATGAGGGAAGAATATTCAAGAATTAGGTTTAAGGGCCACGCGTCGCTGTTATGGAACGTGGGCGAGAAATGTTATTGGGCGGAATGAAACGTTCTCATCCAACGTGGGCGGAATGGAACGTGGCCCACGCATAGGTGTTATGGAACGTGGGCGAGAGCGAGCGGGTGAATGAAGGCGGATGCAAGTGCGGCGGCGAACGTTTCAATTTCAACTTCATAACGTTTCGGGTGAGCATATCGGGTTCATAATCCGTCCGTGCTGAAAATTTAGTGTATCAAGAATTTCAAGCCACGAACAATTTCGGCCCTTGCGCGGCTTTTGCTTCCCCGAAAACGTTTAGCGACTAGAACAACCGTAAATTTTTTTGCTCGATTTTGTCTCGTGAGAAATATCGGTCTATTAACCAGCTACGACCGTCGAAGGTATGAATATTTGAGGTTTCAACGCTTTTTGCTTGAAGTTTTTCCCACGTAGTTTGTATTTGCGAAAAATCTTAATGTTTCGCTCTGGAAATTTTAATTGTCGTGAGCTCTCTTTTACGAGTCCGTACTGTCTGGATGTGAAAAGTATTCACCGAGCGGAGGAGAGTTTCGTGGGGCGCAGAGTTACGGAGTTGCTAGGGTATCTTCGGTGTGTTCCATAATTATATTCTACAATGTTTTTATAGAATGATCGCCATATGGAGTTAGGCTTTTGGAATTGGTGAGCTCTTAGCGAGTCCCTATATATAGATATTTCTCCCATAGATCTGCATTAACATAAGCGTAGATGCTTCGGCAATTACTCTGTCATGCCGTACCACAAACATGGAATATTAGTGCTAAATTCTTCTTATGAATGATATCAACATTTTGCCATACAACTTTCGTTGTTCATCCGTAATTTTCCAAATCACGTGTACTACTCGCCTTTCGGTCTACCGTCCTCCGAGATCCTTTCTATAGTCTAACATATTGATTTTTATAATAATTTTTATGCCAAATCATACGAACAATTCGTACCTTTCGACGGCTTAGTCTTTGGTATTCGTACTTATATTGGAACAATCTCTATTCCAATATACTTATGTTGGTATCCGTAACTACACACCCTAACGCTACTGGCGGGGCCCATTTGCTTTCGCTCTCTCTTTCGAGCAAGCTCTCTTCAACCGAGCTTACCGATTTTCTTTCGTTTTTGCTAATGGAATGTCTCTCTACAATGGCTTATCATTTACTAGCAAGTATATTGGGCCTTTTAATATTGCAAAGAGTACTTTTGTGGTCTCTATTCTTTGTTTTTGCAAGAAAGTTGCCATTAATTACATATGTAAATATTGTCTGCTTATATGATTTACAATTATTAATGTTTCTCTTACCCTTGTTTTTCCCTTTCTTTTCGACATTTCTCTAGGGTTTCTAAATTCTTTCGAAATTCTTTGTCATGTTTGTAGAAAGAAAAAGAGCGATTCTCTATTATTTGTTTTTTGCAAGAAATTTTCCATTAATTACATATGTAAATATTGTCTTCCTTAGAGTAGTTTCTATTCCATTTTACGCTTATATGATTTACAATTATTTATGTTTCGAACATTTAAAAAACGTTTTTCGAAAGCGAGTAGTTGCTATTCCATTTCTGCTTATATGATTTACAATTATTTATGTTTTGAGAACATTTAAAAAAACGTTTTTCGAACATTTAAAAAGTAGAAAAAGGAAAACAAAATGTAAGTTACATGTTCTTTTTAATAATCTTAAAATCTGTCTTATAAATGGGAGAAACATTGTGTTATTTGGTTACAACTATAACTAGAACTAGATTTGACATTTTGTCCGTTTCGAGGCGAGACTAGCTCGCTTGCAACCATTCTTTTTTTTATTTAGGCACTTTGCTAATTTATCTATAGTTAGAAAATCATAAATAACATGTAAGCTTTATAAACCGATAATATTCATTTTAATTGTAGATTCTGGTATTATTTTTGAATATGATTAACGGTAACAATGTGAAATAGTTGATTTGGCTCTTGCTCAACGCTCGAAGTTTAGGAATCCTTCCAAAGCCAAAGTCAGTGAAATCTTAGACAATGAATACTAATCCATGGAACATAAGAATAACCGCACTCGCCCTATACATATGACAACTTTTGCGAGCTATGAGGTGTGAGAAATTACTAGCTAGCGATGTAGAATTTCATGTTAATCTAATAAAGGTTCTGAGATTGAAACTAATGCAACCACTATTGATCTTTTATTGGACGAAGTTCAACTATTTCTGTTTTATTTTACGCAGTTTGGAAAACGAGTTAGATAAGATATCAAGATGCAAGAAAATTCAACATTAGTCCGATATATAATGAACATATCTCCTTCATTACCATAAATAATTTTTTTCAGGGGCCATTCCATAATAATTCATATTCAATCATTACATCAACCTAAAGTTCGTATATAGAGTCATCTTACATATGCTCGAGCTAGTAGTTAATAACAAAAATTATGAGTCATGCAGTTGAAATACCGCATGTTCCTATATTTTATTATAATCGAAATACCCTGTTATAATATACTGAACTTGTCTGTCCTCAATGTGGCTCAACTGTAACGCATCGGATCCATTAACTCGGTGAAACGACATATCCTCACTGATAAATAATTACAAAACCGTTAAGATGACACATTATCAAAAGATGAATGCATTAAGAAACCCATTGGAACGTGTTGAAGATGATAAATATGTGTTGAAGTTGGCGTTCATCGATGGAAGGTGCATTCGTCGTCAAGCTGTTGAATGTGGCCACGTACACGGTTGTATCATGCAACGCATGGAACAATATTCAAGAATTAGGTTTAAAACGTAATTCAAGCGTGTTGAAAATATAAAGAATTAGGTTTAAAACGTAATATTCAAGAATTAGGTTTAATATTCAAGAATAGGTTTAATATTCAAGAATTAGGTTTAAAACGTAATTCAAGCGTGTTGAAAATATAAAGAATTAGGTTTAAAACGTAATGTTTTGATGAATCGTTTTTTTACAATATGGTAAAAATAAATGTCGACACTTTCATTTAAAAAAAACTAATTTTATATTTTATATAATTGGGTTGTGTTCTTGGTTTTCTTTCGGTTCTCTTTTGCATCGTTTGCATTGCCTTATTAAATTACAAATTTATAAATAATTTTTAAATTTTATATGTATATAGAATTGTAGTTAAATAAAAATCATATTAATGTGTTTTGGCAATCATATTTTGAATTAATTTCATATTCAATTTTTTTTTAATGTTTTAAATTTTTGACCGTGTTCAATAGGGCACTTTACCTAGATAGCCCAAGCTGTTTTCGATGTATATTTGTGAAATTTCAAGTGTACAAAGTTCAAAAAATAAGTAGACTACAATGTTTGAGAAATAAATTTGGATATTTACCTTTTTGTATATGTTATATTGACTATGGTTAAAATGGATAATTGATAAAATACGAGTGGCGTAAATATTGTAGTTTAATTAAATATTGATATTGTAGTTTAATTAAATATTAAAAAATGAAATAATCAAATTAATTATAAGATAATTTTAATTTGTTAATATAATGTGTTTTTTTTATTTATTTTTTTTACTTTTAATGATTCTAGTAAATTTGAGATTCTAATAAATTTAATATCTACACTTAAAAAAAAATGAAAATATTAATAAAGATCTCTATATAAATAAAAATATAATATAAAAAAAAGAAGGTATATTTGTTTTCTTTTTTTTAAATACACTTAGGTTTATTTAAATATTTTTTTTCTATTTTTTATTTTAAATACATAAAATTTTAAATTATTTAATTTAAAATTTTATGTTTTTTAAAATAAAAATACATACGGTTTTATGTATTTTTTATTTTAAATACATAAAATTTTATGTGTTTTTAATAATGATTATTTCTAATATTATAATAATATTAATATATATTAGTAATAATATATATTAATAGTATTATAAGATTTTAATATTTATATTAGTAATATTATTTTTTTTTATTTAAATTGGACCCATAAAATTTTTTTTATTAAAATTGAATTTACACCATCAATCCTTGTCATGCTTTAAAATAAATCTAATTATTGATTTAAAAAAATTAATTGAAATTAAATTAATAGAAAAAAAATATTTCTTTACCATCTTTTAAAATAAATTTTATTATTAACTATTAATTAAAACTATTATAAAAAAATTTGATAATTTAAAAAAATCTAAGATATGAATGATAAATTATTATTAAAAATTCAACATGCTTTCAACATGCTTTCAATTTCTTGCAGGGAACATAATGGATCATAGATATATCTCACGACTCAGACAATTTTGCAAAGAAATCAATGAACAAGAAGTCGCACTTCTTAATGTACGAGGAGCGATTCCTACGTCCACCTACTCTGCCTCTTTACCGGTTGCGCCCCACGATACAACTATCGCAACGGATAAGAAATTGGATGAATCTCCTCATCCATATTCATGAACGGGATGCACATAGAGAACTCCGAGCATACTATCTTGACCGTGTACCTACTCACGGACGTCAAGTGGTGCTCGTCGTTGTCGAGCAACACCTTGTCTATACGACTAGTATTTCCCCCTAGTGGGAAACCATCTAACCACTATGCTACACATGATGCAATTCTGTCAATACATCTTATTTTTGACATTTCGTAAGCCTTTTTAAGGAGATTTTTGATATATATATATATATATATATATATATATATATATATATATATATATATATATATATATATATATTATAACAATGAATATCACGGAGCATTTTTCAATTTAAAAATTAGCAATGTGGTGCCCTTGTTTTATTATAACGAAACGTATCCGAGCCTTTAATATCCGAATACTTTTTTGTGCAACTATTAAAAAAAACATAAAATACATTTCATAAGTAAACAAAAAAGCTTTGTAATTGTAATATTAGTATTATTACACCTCCCATCTTGGAGGAGGATCTTGTTGTTCTTGTCGATCATATCGTTTTATACATTATGTATATGTGCATGTTACTATATTTGTAGACGGAAAATTGCTTTTCTATGTTGCTTATTCTATTCACCATTAATTGAAAGTTGTTTTGTTGATATCACGTCTGTTTTCTTTTTATGTTAGGTGATTTCCTTGTTTTATGATGGATCCAACTATTTGGAGTTGTATTCCATTTGAAATTCTTGAGATTGTCTTCCTTTGGCTCCCTTTATCGGTTCTCATAAAGTTTAGCACTTGTTTGTCAGCAATGGAAGACTGTTTTGCAAAATCCTTGTTTCTTATTGCGTTGCAAGCATATCCGTATGGATGAATTTGGATTTATGGTTCCTTTCGTCAATGATGAAGACAATTATTTTGTCTGTTGAATACCTTAATCACAATGGGCGGATATCTCGTTTTCATTTGCGATTCATAGATTCAAGATACAAGGTGGAGTCTACTATTGGACCAATGGTGGTTTTATCCTTGCCAACATAATTCTCCCATTCACGAAACTATTTTGTGATGAATCCATTTACAAAGGCCTTAAAAAACATTGGGCGAATACGAATTGGAGACTGGGGCTTCTTTTCGTTATTGGAGAATGTCAAATGACAACAAATATGATCTAGGGTTGTTCTAAAACATATCTATGATAGAATTCGAGTCTAAATTTTATGTTTACGAGTAGTCTTTATAGGGTTTGGCGAAGAGCTGATCTTCCATTTGGTGGCACCTCACCCCCTCAAAATGGAGTGTTTTATAGAAGTAAATTGTTTTGGCTTTACCTCGACTACGAGTATGAAGATTATCCTCGATATGGGTATACAATCCCATCGGGTTTGATGTGATAAAAAATGACTCGGGGATTTTCATTTGTTCCAATCACTCGACATTCGGTGTATGTCATTGGCAGTATGCAAGAATGAGTTGATATGTCTTATCAATGATGGCTCCACTTACGTGTGGTCAATTGAAGAAATAGATAATTTCCAATTTGGCCACCCGTGTAGTGAACGAAGAACCGATTACTTTGAGGATGATTGGGGCTTTAGATGGAAGTTGTTGGAAGAAATGTCTATGGATATAAATATGAAATGTCCCTGGTTATCTTCCTCTTCGAACAATCCAAGGTGTGGTTCTTATGTGCAAATGCGAGTGAAGTTCCTTTTGTGTTATATGACATGGTGGGTCGGCCTTTGCTTCCCGAGTAGATATTGATAATTCAACTAATGAACAAATGAATGGATTTTGGTCTCCAACGTTGCAGGGATTGCAACGATTTGATCGAGTCCCGGAAATGTCTTTGCAATTGTTCCGCGTATGGATTCTATAGATGAGATTCCACCATTAGATGTAGACATGGAGTCTTAGGCTATTTTCCATTTTGTACTCTCTCCCGCTTTCGTCGTGGAAAATATTTCTTTTGTGGTTTTATTTACTTTGCATACTTTTGGGTATGTATGCTAAGACTATGGATATTTATATGGCTCCATTCGAGGGGTGTCTTCTATATGTGTATGTAACGGATGTTGGACATTAAATTCCATTGCAATTTGCTCGAAAAATATTTATTTTTTTGTGTCCCTGTTAATTGCATTTGAATGTGTTTGGATGTTATCCATTTCTCTCTGTTTCTATAATTGTAATTACTTGTGACTTGTTCTATACATGGTGTTTGCATCAGCTTTTTTTGTCATTGATTCTCAAACAATGTTATATCTTTAGGTTTTTTTTTATGGTATATAGTTCCAGCTATTTAGATATATTTCAAATTCATATAAATATTTAGAATTTTAATCTTGTGAATGTTCCCAATTTACAAATAATAGTATGATGCAAGATATTTAATCCCTTTTTGTTTTGGCCATTTCAAAAAATCCAATTTTCTTTTTAGCCATTTTGTTGGAAAAAATATACGTGAACGATTTTAATTTGTTTTGTAGGTGGAAAAAAATGTGTTCCTTTTTCATCCTTTTTGTTAATTTATATGTATATATTATATCCGTTCCATGTTTACTACTTCTATAACAAATATTTTATTATTTTTTTGTGGAGACATGCTCGTCCCGAAGGTACAAGCAAACGCACAAGAAAAAAGGAATAGCTCACTCGCATCGCGTGACAAGTCTAATGAAAGTACGTGCAGTTATGTATCAACAAAATAAGGACACAATAAATGAGCATAGAAGAGCTAAACATCGTAGATAGAGCGACTGAACAACTCTTCAAAACGATTTTATGGTTCCTCCTAGGTATCGTACTATGGATGATATCATGGAAAGAACATTTCCGCTTGGTAGTTCGTTGCGAATATGCTCCTCCTCAACATAGTTCTCGTTTTTCAATGCTCTCCCGAAAATTTTCATAATATTGAGGAAACATCTCGCAATAGGGAGGACATCATCTATATTCATAACGTTGATGAAAATCTTCACCCTAACCCTTCATCTCTCGCAATTGCATCTTCCGAGAAAGGCCAAAGGTTTGCAAAATATCCATGGTGGAGGGAATGATGACATTGTATGTGGTGACTTGCGATGATAGTTTGATTGGCCATTTGTTTGATAATATGGATCCGACTCATCAAAACGTCGTCTCTTCCAATCTCCCTTCCGAAAAATAATGTTGTTCAGACGAAACGATGTAGTCATCCCCCTGATAGTGATTCGCATGTGAACAATGGAGGCAATCCAATGATATCTTTACAGCTCATGCGATAGTGGTTGCATTTATTGCATTACGTATTTTATTCTTTTGGAGTAGGATACACCTCATTTTACTAGAGGTCTACATAATTTTCTCCCCGCGTCTTCCATCTCTTAATATGAGATTTGAATATGAAGCACATCATATCCTTCCACTACATTGTCCTCGAGAATCAAATCGACAAACTAATGTTAATGTTCAATGTGTTTGATTTGATTTTTCTTTATTTGAATTTTTGGTGCATATTTTGTTTTTTCTGTGCAAAGACACAACTCATTTCAATAGAGGCATGCAAATTAACTTCAGTAGATGTTCCGTCTAGCGATGTTATAATTGAAGAGGAACCATCGCATAGCGTTCATCCGGATCGCCGACAGAAATGTAAATGTTGAATGCATTTGGTATTTTTCCCCTTTTTTTCATTTACATCGTTAAGTGTGAGCATTGCAAATCTATCTTTTTTTGACATTTATTTTTATAAAATATTTTGATTCGTTTTAACGTGAGACAACTAATCTAATGTGTGCATGGATGGCGTCCAAAACTAAATCGCCAAATGTTCAATCTCATCGATGTTAGAAGTGAAGAGAAACCATCTCATACACTTCATCGACATCGCGAAACAAATGTAAATATTGAATGAATTAATTTCTTTTTTCCATTTTTTTAAATTCTAATTATTTGGACATTCAATAAAAAATTATGCTGAATAAACCTTTGGAAACTCTTAGGTTCTAGAAATGTGACTCACACATTTTGAAACGCCATGTCGTAGATTTGTTCCACATGTTTCAAATTTGGGGAGGGAGTCTCGATGGTGCTGAAAATCAAATAAATCTTAGAAAGAAATTATATTGTTCCACATCATTCTCGACACATGCTCCAACCAATACAAATCATATTTATTTTGATGAAAATATGATTACGAAAGTGCATAAAATATTTCGAGAAAAGCTAGATACCTTGTCGGTTGTCCAAATGTGCCACATTTGCAATGAATCATATCCCTTTGGAATCCACGTTTTGAGAGATGTCGAAGGACCTGTTTGTAGACGAGTGTAAGAATGAAAGAGAGGTTAGCATCGTTTTGTGGCTATAATAACATGGATCTCGGCGAGCAACCTCATATTTTAAGAGTTCTTACCCTTAAGTTGAAGAAATGTTAATAGCACGTGTAAATCTCTGTTTTGCAAGTGACACATGCTCGAGGTGGGCAATATAAGTATAGCGGACACATAATTAGCTTTCCCAAGATATTTCAACAATTGCACAAAGTACTTCCGCGCCATGTTGAAGATCTTGACTTTTACGATTGTGAGGAGACATGGTGCTCAGTCTAAACATTATGACTATGTAAAAAGATCCGTGTCATGGATGCATTGCGTTTCAAAATTGAACGTGATCCATATTATCGAGATGTTGTGATTGACTATGATTCAGTGAATGCTCATGCTGAAAGATCAACGAGATGTCTCCTCCGAGCTTAAATTTGTCGATTGTGACATTAGAGTAACACGAGTTCGGTGCAGACTAATAATGAAGGGTTTCCTCTTAACCATTTGTCAGTCTCATCCTTCGTCTTTTATTGCTCGCCTACCTAATGAACGGAGAGAAGTGGAAGAAATTAGAGCATTTCTTGATAATGTTGATTCTTCAGACATGTTGATGAAATGGATTGGCCCCGCATTGGAACGTCTCCGGTGAATGAATATAATGCGGGGGTTATTGGATATGGCATTCCCCACATTGTTCCCCACTTGGTGCCGCTGATTGGTCGCAACCACGCATCCGTACTCGTTGAACTTCATGAGTATGCATTGCATCTTCTTAGATACTATGATCAGAGGTTCTGGAAGCCATCCTCGCTCCGAGTATTTCTCATTGAACATGATAATGAGGCATCGTATGACCAAGCAACTGTCCAGCTTTTTGTGAAGAAAAGTTTACATGATAACTCACCGACAACAATTGATGAGTTGCGTCGACAGCACTTTCCGATTTACCAAATAATAAGTTGGCCGAGCATCTTATGCGGTCTGGCCTTGTCTAAGAGGTACAAGGGCATCTTGGGACTAAATGTCGAGTCTGAATTGGTCGACATGATTACTCAGATTGGGATGTCCATCTTTGTTCTTTACTTTGCATGTGTACTCGTGACACAAAGTAGCCGTAGCTCATAGCCTCATGCTGCACCGTTGCATTCTCGTTCCTTAAATGAGGCATCGTATGAAGGTTGAAAATGTTATCCGAGTACCCCATATTGTTGCCACATTTATGCACCGTAGATTCAATATATTTCGAGAGGAAGTTATCCAAAAATATCTTAAAGCTAAAGACTTGGTACAGTGTCCGTTTTCTTGAATTTATTTTCTATTCATTGTCAATTTCTTATTGATTTTCCATTCATATTTTTCATATTAACTCTGTGTTCATTTTTTCCAGAATATGAGTGGCAAAATAGTGTTCAATTTTCATATCCATGGTTTCATATGGTTGGAAGGAGCTCCCCGACATGGAAAGACTTGATCGGGTCAAATGATTGTGATTTGCAACATGCAAAGAGATTCTTTGACAACTATGTAACCGCATGGAATCCACGTGAAATACATCAAACTGCCGCAATATAATGGTTCCAAGAAGTCTCAATGATGACCCTGCCCTACTCGAATACTCGATCAGATTTTTCTCTTGCAATCCTCATAATGATTATGAAGAATTGTTGAGCCGTGTCCAAAGGCACACAAAGTGTAGTGTAGATCTCTTGTTTGCGCAAAAAGGCACTATTCTACTAGCTTGTCGGTACAATGCTACCCCATGGGATATGCTGGGGAATCAAGATTGTTCATAGATGATCAAGGAAGAAAAAAATATGAACCAGTGAGAAATGATGATAGGCTCAATGTACATAACATTGACCTTCTAACAATGTGGCGTGCAAATGTTGATTGCCGGCCAGTGCTTTCTCGACATCGTCGTCCCGAAATATATTGCTAAGTATGCATCAAAAGCGAGAGAGAAGGTCTGAAAGCTATCATGATATGATTAACTAGAATTTCGAGATTCTTTTGCCTCCGAGGATCATGCTTTATGTGCTTGCAGGAGGTTTCTTGCGAAAGCGGTCTATTGAACGCTGACATTGGGGCACAAGAAACATGTCATATGTTGCTTAGGTTGCCTCTTGTTGTGTGCAGTGTCAATTTGTTTCCTTAAATGTTGGGAGAGAAAGGTCTTCGAGGAAAATTTCAAGGGATGGCCTACATTGCTCATCGAGAATACATTTGTTCAAAATTGTCGAAGAGACCTTCTTTCTCGACCATCTATCTCCGGTAGAAACAGCGAGATCTTGGACCTATGAAAGCAGTCCCAGTAAAAGACCCATGGAGGCCAAGAGATGCTCATGCAATTGTTCGGGTGTGGCTACAGTTTTACTCTATTCTCGGTGAGGATTTGCGAGGAATTTGAAACGTTTTTTCGTTAGAATTTCTCTTGTACAATCGCGTTTCGTGACATTTCTACGAGATTGGGCTTTCAAAGCGAAATTATTGTTGAAAAGTCGGAGGAATTTCCGATATCAAGCTCGCATGTTGATCAAACCCATCAATTGATGAAAATATTGAAGATGGAGAAGATGGTGATTTTAGTAACAGATAATGAATCTTGAAGATGATTTTCAAGAGTGGCAACTTTTTCTCTCGCTTGGTTCCACCAAATAGTGTCAATGTTTCGATCTTGACACCCTTGGTCGAAAGGGGATTTTGATATATCCTTTACGTGTGCAAGGTACAACTATTTCCGATGATGTGGCGAAGAAGGCTATTAATTTTATAAGGAATGCAATATCAAGGGGTGATGTTGGTGACCTTTCAAATAGAACATTTGTCTCTCCGGATTCATTGGCAGAAAAAAGCAACGTCTTCGTTTTTGAAAGTCGTTTGCAAAAAGCATTCTGCTGAATATGAGATTCGTGAAGCTCTTCTTATGAGTATTCAAGACCACTGTGACATCGGCAAGTCTTTCCTTATCCAGGTGTATTTTTGAAGGCTCTTTCTAATCATCAGGTAATGGGAAAAAGTCCTTTGCTTCTTCTTGCCCACAGAATAGTCGCTTTTCAATATACATGCAAAAACAATACACTCGCTTTGAAAATCCCAATTAGAGATGTATGAAACCACTACTAGTGGTCAAATCATTGGCACTATTCCAAGAGAAATGAGGCACATTCGATATATATTGATTGATGAAATGAGCTTTTTAGGATCAAGTTGTTGATGCAAATAGATTCGATTACGAAAAGCATTTCTGAGATAAAAAGAATTGTCCTTTTGGTGGTAGATCGATGATCCTTGTGGGTGACCTTGGCCGACTACTTCTGTGAGAGATAAGCTTCTGTATACAGGTAATACGGCGAAGGAAAGTCTTATGGAAAAAATTCAATACGTTGTCACTCTCGTGACACAATATTTCGCCAACAAGGGAGTGATGAGAAACAATCTTGTTTTCGTCGAGTCCTCAATAACATAAGAAAGCGAGGAACCCTGTTCTTGATGATTGGGAGTTTCTTATGTGCGGGCCGATATCAGGTTGCATCCTAGAGAAAGGGATTTATTTAATGCAGTTCACATGTTTCCAACAAATAATTTGGTCTCCTTCCATAACGGACATATGTTGAAATCATTAAATTCTCCAGACTTGCACGATGTGCTCTAGCGACTTCAAGACGATTCGAAATCGAATGGTGCTAGATGATCAAAGCTCATCGTGTATTTAGTTTGTCGCCCGTGCTGCGTGTTATGTTGACATGTAATTTGTGGGTTGAAGTCGGCTTGGTGAATGGTGCGCTCGTATGTGAAGGAAATATTTTATATGCCCAGCTCTAAAGCGCGAGCTTCCAATGTTCTACAATCGTGTTTTTCGATAAAGCATTGTCGTGAGGTGTTCGTCAGTTTGATGCAAGCAATCCGAATATTGTGCCTATCGCACCGGTGATAAGAGGAAATCGAAAACGACTGTCCTTTAAAGATCGCGCACGGCTCTTACAGTTCTTACGAGTCACAAGGTTTGACTTTAGAGCGAGCTTCAATTGATGTTGAAGGAATGAGAGAACAACAAGGGCCGACCTTCACATCCATATCAAGAGTGAAATCAATGAGATGGTTTGCGCATTGCATCGCCTTTCTCTTATCGTATGCGCAAGATGAATAATTGATAGAGTGTTACGATTAGAAGAAAGAAGAGGAGAGATGGAGGTCCATATCACTATGACCTGGAGCTATTTATATACATCATGCTCGATATATTAATGACATGTCTACATTCATCAAATTCATAGTAGTATTTTGGATTGTTGTTTCGTCGTTTTTCCGTTCTTTAATTTTCTTGTTTTATAAAGTCGTTTTTGTTATTTTCTTACAATGAACTAATTCACAAGTAGAAAATTAGTTGCACGAGACAGCCATTAAAAATCAATATGGAATTCCATATCAACTGCCACATGTAGCTAATAGTGTTTTGACATATTTATATAATGTTTTATAATTGTTTTTATTATGGTCTCTCTCGTTTAGTATAGGAATTCTACGATGTATTAATTAAATGACCCATTCATGAGATGCAATATATTAATATATGAGAAATTCCGTACATCATTTACTCGTGTTGTTTCAATATACCTCCATTTTTTAGTCGACTCATTGTTCTTTTCTTTATTAGTAAAACAGCAATCATTAGCTAGTTTTATTAGCCAATCATTAGAATTCAAGATTGAAGTCCATATCCCTATTACATGAAATTAAAAATGACATTATCAATGTGGTTTGCTAAATGATTTAGCTGGTTTGGTTCAATGACTAGATCATTTATATTTGTTTCGAGCTTTTAAAAAACACAATAGAAAGCAGAGGGTGATTATAGTGTTATGTATTACTTAAATGAAGATACATTCATGATGATAGAAATATAGTAATATATGAGAAATTCCATACCTTCGTTTTCACGTGTTGTTCAGTCTCCCTCCAGTTTTTAGTCACTATTGTTAACGTTTTGTTTACATGAGCCATTTAGACATATACAAAACGCTTATATTATGCCAATCATTAAATTCTGCAGAATTGAAGTCCATATCCCTATTGCATGTAAACTATGTATTTTATCAATGTCGTTTGCTAATGTATGTGTTGTGGTTTGGTTCAATGACAAGATATTTATATTTGTTGTTAATATTAGATCTACTGAGCATATATACATTGAAACATTAATTTGAAAATGCAAATATTGAATTACTAACATTATTAATACTTTCATTATAAGCGCATTGAGTTTAGAATTTGTGACCTTTCTATGTATTGATTACTGTAATATGGGTCATATCACAAATTTATTTTTATCACTCTTTTCATCTACAAAGCATGTAATTCCTAATGAAAGATTTATAGTATCGCACGTTTTAAGATTCATAAAAACAATGAGAAACGGGTGCTATATATATATATATATATATATATATATATGTATATTATGACAACAATTGTCTCAATGTTTAAATCAATTCCCTTGGGTTCACCAATAACTTTGGTTTATAATTTTTTTCGGTAATTATTTTCCCTTGGTTCACCACTTGCTTTGGTTTATAATATTAAACCCTTGGGTTTATTAGTTTTTTTGGTTTATAATATGAATAATCGATCAATGTCATCCATGATCAAAGTCGACACATTATGAGAAACATTGTCTCAAATATGGAAATTTCCCATGGCCAACCATGGTCATAGTTGGTCCAACGTCGCATTGGGGCAACCAATGTCTCAATGTTTAAATCAATTCCCTTGGGTTCACCAATTCCTTTTGGTTTATAATTTGTTGGGTAATGGTTGTCCCTTGGGTTCACCAATTCCTTTGGTTTATAATATTAAACCCTTGGGTTTATTAGTTTTTTTGGTTTATAATATGAATAATCGATCAATGTCATCCATGATCAAATGTCGCATTTTGACAAACATTGTATCAATATGAAAATCACCCATGGCCAACCATGGTCATAGTTGGTCCAAAGTCGCATTGCGACAACAATTGTCTCGATGTTTAAATCAATTCTCTTGGGTTCACCAATTCCTTTGGTTTATAATTTTTTGGGTAATGATTTTCCCTTGGGTTCACCACTTGGTTTGGTTTATAATATTAAAACCCCTGGGTTTATTAGTTCTTTTGGTTTATAATATGAATAATCGATCAATGTCATCCATGATCAAATGACACGTTATGAGAAACATTGTCTCGTTATGAAAATCCCTCATGGCCAACCATGGTCATAGTTGGTCCAACGTCGCATTGTGACAACCATTGTGTCAATGTTTAAATCAATTCCCTTGGGTTCACCAATTCCTTTTGGTTTATAATTTGTTCGGTAATGGTTGTCCCTTTGGGTTCACCAATTCCTTCGGTTTATAATATTAAACCCTTGGGTTTATTAGTTTTTTTTGGTTTATAATATGAATAGTCGATCAATGTCATCCATGATGAAATGTCGATTCTGATGGACATTTTATCAATATGAAAATCACCCTTGGCCAACCATGGTCATACTTGGCTCAACGTCGCATTGTGACAACAATTGTCTCAATGTTTAAATCAATTCCATTGGGTTCACCAATTCCTTTGGTTTATAATTTTTTTGGGTAATGATTTTCCCTTGGGTTCACCACTTGGTTTGGTTTATAATATTAAACCCTTGGGTTTATTAGTTTTTTTTGGTTTATAATATGAATAATCGATCAATGTCATGCATGATCAAATAACATATTATGAGAAACATTGTCTCAATATGAAAATCACCCATGGCCAACCATGGTCATAGTTGGTCCAACGTCGCATTGTGACAACCATTGTCTCAATGTTTAAATCAATTCCCTTGGGTTCACCAATTCCTTTTGGTTTATAATTTGTTAGGTAATGGTTGTCCCTTGGGTTCACCAATTCCTTTGGTTTATAATATTAAACCCTTGGGTTTATTATTTTTTTTGGTTTATAATATGAGTAGTCGATCAATGTCATCCATGATGAAATGTCACATTCTGACAAACATTGTATCAATATGAAAATCACCCTTGGCCAACCATGGTCATACTTGGCCCAACGTCGCATTGTGAAAACAATTGTCTCAATGTTTAAATCAATTCCATTGGGTTCACCAATTCCTTTGGTTTATAATTTTTTGGGTAATGATTTTCCCTTGGGTTCACCACTTGGTTTGGTTTATAATATTAAACCCTTTGGTTTATTATTTTTTTTGGTTTATAATATGAATAATCGATCAATGTCATGCATGATCAAATAACATATTATGAGAAACATTGTCTCAATATGAAAATCACCCATGGCCAACCATGGTCATAGTTAGTCCAACGGGAGCAACCAATGTCTCAATGTTTAAATCAATTCCCTTGCGTTCACCAATTCCTTTTGGTTTATAATTTCTTGGGTAATGGTTGTCCCTTGGGTTCACCAATTCCTTTGGTTTATAATTTTTTGGGTAATGATTTTCCCTTGGGTTCACCACTTGGTTTGGTTTATAATATTAAACCCTTGGATTTATTAGTTTTTTTTGGTTTATAATATGAATAATCGATCAATGTCATCCATGATTAAATGACACGTTATGAGAAAGATTGTCTCATTATGAAAATCCCCCATGGCCAACCATGGTCATAGTTGGTCCAACATCGCATTGTGACAACCATTGTCTCAATGTTTAAATCAATTCCCTTGGGTTCACAAATTCCTTTGGTTTATAATTTGTTAGGTAATGGTTGTCCCTTGGGTTCACCAATTCCTTTGGTTTATAATATTAAACCCTTGGGTTTATTAGTTTTTTTGGTTTATAATATGAATAGTCGATCAATGTCATCCATGATGAAATGTCACATTCTGACAAACATTGTATCAATATGAAAATCACCCTTGGCCAACCATGGTCATACTTGGTCCCAACGTCGCATTGTGACAACAATTGTCTCAATGTTTAAATCAATTCCATTGGGTTCACCAATTCCTTTGGTTTATAATTTTTTTGGGTAATGATTTTCCCTTGGGTTCACCACTTGGTTTGGTTTATAATATTAAACCCTTAGGTTTATTAGTCTTTTTGGTTTATAATATGAATAATCGATCAATGTCATGCATGATCAAATAACACATTATGAGAAACATTGTCTCAATATGAAAATCACCCATGGCCAACCATGGTCATAATTTGGTCCAACGCGATTGGGGCAATCAATGTCTCAATGTTTAAATCAATTCCCTATGTCACCAATTCCTTTTGGTTTATAAATTTCTTGGGTAATGGTTGTCCCTTTGGGTTCACCAATCTTTGGTTTATAATTTTTTTGGGTAATGATTTTTCCCTGGGTTCACCACTTGGTTTGGTTTATAATATTAAACCCTTGGGTTTATTAGTTTTTTTGGTTTATAATATGAATAATCGATCAATGTCATCCATGATGAAATGACACGTTATGAGAAAGATTGTCTCATTATGAAAATCCCCCATGGCCAACCATGGTCATAGTTGGTCCGATCGCATTGTGACAACCATTCTCTCAATGTTTAAATCAATTTCCCTTGGGTTCACCAATTCCTTTTGGTTTATAATTTGTTAGGTAATGGTTGTCCCTTTGGGTTCACCAATTCCTTTGGTTTATAATATTAAACCCTTGGGTTTATTAGTTTTTTTTGGTTTATAATATGAATAGTCGATCAATGTCATCCATGATGAAATGTCACATTTCGATAAACATTGTATCAATATGAAAATCACCCTTGGCCAACCATGGTCATACTTGGCCCAACGTCGCATTGTGACAACAATTGTCTCAATGTTTAAATCAATTCCATTGGGTTCACCAATTCCTTTGGTTTATAATTTTTTGGGTAATGATTTTTCCCTTGGGTTCACCACTTGGTTTGGTTTATAATATTAAACCCTTTGGGTTTATTAGTTTTTTTTGGTTTATAATATGAATAATCGATCAATGTCATGCATGATCAAATAACATATTATGAGAAACATTGTCTCAATATGAAAATCACCCATGGCCAACCATGGTCATAGTTGGTCCAACGTCGCATTGGGGACAACCATTGTCTCAATGTTTAAATCAATTCCCTTGGGTTCACCAATTCCTTTTGGTTTATAATTTGTTGGGTAATGGTTGTCCCTTGGGTTCACCAATTCCTTTGGTTTATAATTTTTTGGGTAATGATTTTCCCTTGGGTTCACCACTTGGTTTGGTTTATAATATTAAACCCTTGGGTTTATTAGTTTTTTTGGTTTATAATATGAATAATCGATCAATGTCATCCATGATGAAATGACACATTATGAGAAACATTGTCTCATTATGAAAATCACCCCATGGCCAACCATGGTCATAGTTGGTCCAAATGTCGCATTGTGACAACCATTGTCTCAATGTTTAAATCAATTCCCTTGGGTTCACCAATTCCTTTTGGTTTATAATTTGTTAGGTAATGGTTGTCCCTTGGGTTCACCAATTCCTTTGGTTTATAATATTAAACCCTTGGGTTTATTAGTTTTTTTGGTTTATAATATGAATAGTCGATCAATGTCATCCATGATGAAATGTCACATTCGACAAACATTGTATCAATATGAAAATCACCCTTGGCCAACCATGGTCATACTTGGCCCAACGTCGCATTGTGACAACAATTGTCTCAATGTTTAAATCAATTCCATTGGGTTCACCAATTCCTTTGGTTTATAATTTTTTGGGTAATGATTTTCCCTTGGGTTCACCACTTGGTTTGGTTTATAATATTAAACCCTTGGGTTTATTAGTTTTTTTGGGTTTATAATATGAATAATCGATCAATGTCATGCATGATCAAATAACACATTATGACAAATATTGTCTCAATATGAAAATCACCCATGGCCAACCATGGTCATAGTTGGTCCAACGTCGCATTGGGACAACCATTGTCTCAATGTTTAAATCAATTCCCTTGGGTTCACTAATTCCTTTTGGTTTATAATTTGTTGGGTAATGGTTGTCCCTTAGGGTTCACGAATTCCTTTGGTTTATAATATTAAACCCTTGGGTTTATTAGTTTTTTTGGTTTATAATATGAATAATCGATCAATGTCATCCATGATGAAATGTCACATTCCGACAAACATTGTATCAATATGAAAATCACCCTGCGCCAACCATGGTCATACTTTGCTCCCAATGTCGATTGTGACAACAATTGTCTCAATGTTTAAATCACTTTCATTTGGGTTCACTAATTCCTTTGGTTTATAATTTTTCGTAATGATTTTCCCTTGCGTTCACTCAATTCCTTTGGTTTATAATATTCAAACCCTTGGGTTTATTAGTTCTCTTTGGTTTATAATATGAATAGTTGATCAATGTCATCCATGATCACGTGAGCATTCTCAAAAATGATTGTTTCAATATGAAAGTCACCTATGGCCAACCCCGCTCTATAGTTGGTCCAACGCCGCATTATGACAAGAATTCCCCTCGAATGTTTAAATCAATTCCCTGGGGTTCACTCAATTTATTTTGGTTTATAATTTGTTGGGTGATGGTTGTCCCCTGTCTACGAATTCCTTTGGTTTATGATATTACAAACTGCTTGGGTTTATTAGTTTTTTTGGTTTATAATATGAATAGTCGATCAATGTCATCCATGATGAAATGTCACATTCTGACAAACATTGTATCAATATGAAAATCATATTGATATTATAAACCAAAGGAATTGGTGAACCCAAGGGACAACCATTACCTAACAAATTATAAACCAAAAGGAATTGGTGAACCCAAGGGAATTGATTTAAACATTGAGAGAATGGTTACAGCAATGCGACATCGATCAACTATGACCATGTTGTACGATGGGGATTTTTCATACATGAGACAATCTTTCTATAACGTGTCATTTCATCATGGATGACATTGATCGATTATTCATATTATAAACCAAAAAAACTAATAAACCCAAGGGTTTAATATTATAAACCAAACAAAGTGGTGAACCCAAGGGAAAATCATTACCTAAAAAATTATAAACCAAAGGAATTGGTGAACCCAAGGGACAACCATTACCCAAGAAATTATAAACCAAAAGGAATTGGTGACGCATGAGTGATTTAAACATTGAGACATTGGTTGCCCCAATGCGGCGTTGGACCAACTATGACCATGGTTGGCCATGGGTGATTATATTGAGACAATGTTTCTCATCATGTGTTATTTGATCATGCATGACATTGATCGATTATTCATATTATAAACCACTAATAAACCCAAGGGTTTAATATATAAACCAAACCAAGTGGTGAACCCAAGGGAAAAATCATTACCCAAAAAAAATTATAAAACGAAAGGAATCTGGTGAACCCAATGGAATTGATTTAAACATTGAGACAATTGTTGTCGCTAAATGCTGACGTTGAGCCAAAGTATGACCATGGACAGCCAAGGGTGATTTTCATATTGATACAATGTTTGTCGAATGTGACATTTCATCATGGATGACATTGAACGATATTCATATTATAAACCAAAAAAACTAATAAACCCAAGTTTAATATTATAAACCAAAGGAATTGGTGAACAAGGGACAACCATTACCTAACAAATTATAAACCAAAAGGAATTTATGAACCCAGGGAATTGATTTAAACATTAGACAATGGTTGTCACAATGTGACGTCGACCAACTATGACCATGGTTGGCCATGGGGGATTTTCATAATGAGACAATCTTTTTCTCATAACGTGTCATTTCATCATGGATGACATTGATCGATTATTCATATTATAAACCAAAAAAACTAATAAATCCAAGGGTTTAAACTATTATAAACCAAAACCAAGTGGTGAACCCAAGGGAAAATCATTACCCAAAAAATTATAAACTAAAGGAATTGGTGAACCCAAGGGACAACCATTACCCAAGAAATTATAAACCAAAAAGGAATTGGTGAACGCAAGGGAATTGATTTAACATTGAGACATTGTCGTCAGTTGGACCAACTATGACCATGGTTGCCATGGGTGATTTTCATATTGAGACAATGTTTCTATAATATGTTATTTGATCATGCATGACATTGATCGATTATTCATATTATAAAACCAAAAAATAATAAAAACCCAAAGGTTTAATATTATAAACCAAACCAAGTAGTGAACCCAAGGGAAAATAATTACCCAAAAAATTATAAACCAAAGGAATTGGTGAACCCAATGGAATTGATTTAAACATTGAGACAATTGTTGTCACAATGCTGACGTTGGGCACAAGTATGACATGGTTGGCCAAGGGTGATTTTCATATTGATACAATGTTTGTCGAATGTGACATTTCATCATAGATGACATTGATCGACTACTCATATTATAAACCAAAGGAATTGGTGAACCCAAAGGGACAACCATTACCTAACAAATTATAAACCAAAAGGAATTGGTGAACCCAAGGGAATTGATTTAAACATTGAGACAATGGTTGTCACAATGCGACGTCGGACGAACTATGACCATGGTTGGCCATGGGTGATTTTCATATTGAGACAATGTTTCTCATAATATGTTATTTGATCATGCATGACATTGATCGATTATTCATGTTATAAACCAAAAAAACTAATAAACCCAAGGGTTTAATATTATAAACCAAACCAAGTGGTGAACCCAAGGGAAAATCATTACCCAAAAAATTATAAACCAAAGGAATTGGTGATGACCCAATGGAATTGATTTAAACATTGAGACAATTGTTGTCACAATGCGGCGTTGGGCCAAGTATGACCATGGTTGACGAGGGTGATTTTCATATTGATAAAATGTCCGTGCTGAGAATCGACATTTCATCATGGATGACATTGATCGACTATTCATATTATAAACAAAAAACTAATAAACCCAAGGGTTTAATATTATAAACCGAAGGAATTGGTGAACCCAAGGGACAACCATTACCGAACAAATTATAAACCAAAAGGAATTGGTGAACCCAAGGGAATTGATTTAAACATTGACACAATGGTTGTCACAATGCGGCTATCGACCAACTATGACCATGGTTGGCCATGAGGATTTTCATAACGAGACAATGTTTCTCATAACGTGTCATTTGATCATGGATGACATTGATCGATTATTCATATTATAAACCAAAAGAACTAATAAACCCAGTGGGGTTTAATATTATAAACCAAACCAAGTGGTGAACCCAAGGGAAAAATCATTACCCAGAAAAATTATAAACCAAAGGAATTGGTGAACCCAAGGGAATTGATTTAAAACATCGAGACAATTGTTTTCGCGTAATGCGACTTTGGACCAACTATGACCATGGTTGGCCATGGTTGATTTTCATATTGATACAATGTTTGTCAAAATGCGACATTTCGCTATCATGGATGACATTGATCGATTATTCATATTATAAACCAAAAAAACTAATAAACCCAAGGGTTTAATATTATAAACCAAAGGAATTGGTGAACCCAAAGGACAACCATTACCCAACAAATTATAAACCAAAAGAGGAATTGGTGAACCCAGAGAATTGATTTAAACATTGAGACATTGGTTGCCCCAAATGCGACGTTGGACCAGCATGACCATGGTTGGCCATGGGAAATTTCCATATTTGAGACAATGTTTCTCATAATGTGTCGCTGATCATGGATGACATTGATCGATTATTCATATATAAAACCAAAAAAACTAATAAACCCAAGGGTTTAATATTATAAACCAAAGCAAGTGGTGAACCAAGGGAAAATAATTACTGAAAAAAATTATAAACCAAAGTTATTGGTGAACCCAAGGAATTGATTTAAACATTGAGACAATTGTTGTCATAATATATATATATATATATATATATATATATATATATATATATATATATATATATATATATATATATATATATATATATATATATATATATATAGCACCCCGTTTATATTGTTTTTTAAAAAATGAATCTTAAAAATGCGATACTATAAACCTCATTAGGAATACATACTGCGAGATGAAAAGAGTGATAAAAATAAATTTGTGATATGACCCATATTACAAGTAATCAACAAGAAAGCACAAAATTCTAAACTCAATGTTTATAATGAAATATTAATAATGTTAGTAATTCAATATTTGTATTTAAATTAATGTCAATGTATATATTAAGCGTAGTCTAATATTATTAACAAATATAAATATCTTGTCATTGAACCAAACCACAACACATTTAGCAAACGACATTGATAAATATTTTTTAGTTTCATGTAATAGGGATATGGACTTCAATCTTGAATTTAATGATTGGCTAATATAAGCTTATTTGTATATGTCTAAATGGTCTACTATAAACAAAAGAACAATAGTGACTAAAAAGCTGGAGGTATATTGAACAACACGGAAAACGATGTATGGAATTTCTCATATATTACTATATTTCATCTCATGAATGTATTCATTTAAGTAATACATAACACTATATAACACCTGTTTCTATTGTTTTTTAAAAGCTGAAACAAATATAAATATCTTGTCATTGAACCAAACCACAACACATTTAGCAAAACCACATTGATAAATATTTTTAATTTCATGTAATAGGGATATGGACTTCAATCTTGAATTTAATGATTGGCTAATAAAGCTGCTAATGATTGGTTTACTATAAATAAAAGAACAATAGCGACTAAAAAATGGAGGTATATTGAACAACACGAAAAAATGATGTCTGGAATTTCTCATATATTATTATATTGCATCTCATGAATGTATTCATTTAATTAATACATCGAAAAGAATTCCTATACTAAATGAAAAAAGAGACCATAATAAAAACAATTATAAAACATTATATAAATATGTCAAAACACTATTAGCTACATGTGACAGGTGATATGGAATTCCATATTGATTTTTTAATGGTCGTCTCGTGTAACTAATTTTATACTTGTGAATGGTTCATTGTAAGAAAAATAACAAAAACGACTTTATAAAAACAAGAAAATTAAAGAACAGGAAAAAACGATGTAAACAACAATCCAAAATACTACTATGAATTTGATGAATGTAGACATGTCATTAATATATCAGGAGCATTATTGTTATATAAATAGCTCCATATCATAGTGATATGGACCTCAATCTCTCCTCTTCTTTCTTCCTAATTGTAACATACGCACTATTATTCATCTTGGCATACCGCTGATAAGAGAAAGGCGGTGCAATGCGCAAACCATCTATTGATTTCACTCTTGATATGGATGTGAAGGTCAGCCCTTGTTGTTCTCTATTCCCAATATCAATTGAAGCTCAGCTCTAAAGTCAAAACTTGTGACTTGTGAATTGTAAGAGCCCATGCCATCTTTAAAGGAATTTGTTTTCGATTTCCTCTTATCACCGGTGTGATAGGCACAATATTCGGATTGCTTGCATCAAACGGAACACCAACATACTTATCAAAAATAACAGTTGTGAACATTGGAAGCTCGGGTGGCTTAGAGTTGGGCATATAAAATATTTCCTTCACATACCCAAGTGCACCATTCACCAAGCCAGCTTCAACCCACAAATTACATGTCAACATAACACGCTGGCCCTACGGCACAACAAAAACTTCACGGTCCAGTTGATCATCATGAGCTGCCCGGTTACGAACGTCTTGAAGTCACGGCAATACATCGTGAAATTGGAGAATTTAATGATTTCAACATATGTCTGTTATGGAAGGAGACCAAATTATTTGTTGGAAACATGTGAACTGCTGCATTAAATAAATCCCTTTCTCTAGGATGCAACCTCGATATCAGCCGCGACATAAGAAACTCCCAATCATCAAGAACGAGTTCGCGTTTCTTATGTTATTGAGGACTCGACGAAAACAAGATTGTTTCTCATCACTCCCTTGTTGGCGAAATATTGTGTCAAGAGTGACAACGAGTATTGAATTTTTTCATAAGACTTTCCTCGCTGTATTACACGCATACAAAGGCTTATCTCTCACGAGAGGTAGGCGGCCAAGGTCACCCACAAGGATCATCGATCTACCACCAAAAGGACAATTCTTTTTATGCGGAAATGCTTCTCGTAATCGAGAATCTATTTGCATCAACAACCTTGATCCTAAAAAGCTCATTTCATCAATCAATATATATCGAATGTGCCTCATTTCCTCTTGGAATAGTGCCAATGATTGACCTCGTAGTGGTTTTCATATCTCTAATTGGGATTTTCAAAGCGAGAGTGTATTGTTTTTGCATGTATATTGAAAAGCGACTATTCTGTTGGGGCAAGAAGAAGCAAAGGACTTTTCCCATTACTTGATGATTAGAAAGAGCCTAAAAAATACACTGGATAAGGAAAGACTTGCCGATTACTGCGAGTGCCTTGAATAATCATAAGAAGAGCTTCACGAATCTCATATTCGGTAGAATGCCTTAAAACGATTTCAAAAGCAAGACGTTGTTTTTACGCAATGAATCCGGAGAGACAAATGTTCTATTTGAAAGGTCACCAAAATCACCCCCTTGATATTGCATTCCTTATAAAATTAATAGCTTCTTCGGCCACATCATCGAGAAATAGTTGTACCTTGCAGTCAAAGGATATATCAAAATCCCTTCGACCAAGGGTGTCAAGATCGAAACATTGACACTATTTGGTGGAACCAAGCGAGAGAAAAGTTGCCACTCTTGAAAATCATCTTCAAGATTCATTACACTGGTTAGCAAAATCACCATCTTCTCCATCTTCAATATTTTCATCAATTGATGGGTTTCGATCAACATGCCAAGCTTGATATCGGAAATTCCTCGAGTTTTCAACAATAATTTCGTTTGAAAGCCCAATCTCTGTAGAAATGTCACGAAACGGTTTGTACAAGAGCAATTCGACCAGCAAAACGTTTCAAATTCCTTTGAATCCTCACCGGGAATAGAGTAAAGACCGTGGCCACACCCGAACAATTGCATGAGCATCTCTTGGCCTCCATGGGTCTTTTTTTACTGATGCTTTCATAGGTCCAAGATCTCGCTGTTTCTATCGAGAGATAGATGGTCGAGGAAAGAAGGTCTCTTACGATAATTTTGAACAAATGTATTCTCGGATGAACAGTGTAGGCCATCCCTTGAAATTTTTTTCGAAGACCTTTCTCCCAACATTTAAGGAAACAAATTGATGACCGCACACAACAAGAGGCAACTTAAGCAACATATGACATGTTTCTTGTGCCCCAATGTCGCGTTCAATGATCGCTTTTACGTAAGAAACCTCTGTAAGCACATAAAGCATGATCCTCGGAGGCAAAAGAATCTGAAATTCTAGTTAACATATCATGATAGCTTTCGGACCTTCTCTCTGCTTTTGATGCATACTTAGCAATATATTTCGAGACGAAAGCATGTCGAGAAAGCAATCGTCGGCAATCAACATTTGCACGCCACATTGTTAGAAGGTCAATGTTATGTACATTGAGCCTATCATCATTTCTTCGTCGGTTCATATTTTTTTCTTCCTTGATCATCTATGAACAATCTTGATTCCCCGAAATATCCCATGGGGCATTATACAACGACAAACGCGAATAGTGCCCTTTTGCGCAAACAAGAATCTACACTACACTTTGTGTGCCTTTGGACACGGTTCAACAATTCTTCATAATCATTATGAGGATTGCAAGAGAAAATCTGATCGGTATTCGAGTAGGCGGGGGTCATCATTGAGACTTCTTGGAACCATTATATTGCGATGATGTATTTCACGTGGATTCCATGCGGTTACATAGTTGTCAAAGAATCTCTTTGCATGTTGCAAATCACAATCATTTGACCAATCAAGTCTTTCCATGTCGGGAGCTCCTTCCAACCATATGAAACCATGGATATGCTGTGAACCTCTATGTTGCCACTCATATCCGGAAAAAATGAACACGAGTTAATATGAAAAAATATGAATGGAAAATCAATAAGAAATTGACAATGAATAGAAAATAAATTCAAGAAAAAGCAGACACTGTACCGAGAGTCTTTAGCTTTAAGATATTTTTGGATAACTTCCTCTCGAAATATATTGAATCTATGGTGCATAAATGTGGCAACAATATGAGGGTACTGGATAACATTTTCAACCTTCATACGATGCTCATTTAAGGAACGAGAATGCGACGGTGCGAGCATGAGGCTATGCGGCTACTGGCCACTTTGTGTCAGTTTGCACTCAAAGTAAAGAACAAAGATGGACATCCCAATCGAGTAATAATGTCGATCAATTCAAATTTCGAAATTTAGTCCAGGTATGCCCTTGTACCTCTTAGACAAGACCCAAACTTGCATAAGATGCTCGGCCAACTTATTATTTGGTAAATCGAGAAAGTTGTCGACGCAACTCATCAATTGTTTTCGGTGAGTTATCATGTAAACTTTTCTTCACAAAAAGCTGAAGCAGATTGCTTGGCTACGATGCCTCATTATCATGTTCAACGAAATATCGAAGCGAGGATGGCTTCCAAACCTACGATCATAGTATCTAAGAAGATGCAATGCATACTCATGAAGTTCAACGATGACGATGCGTGGTTGCAACCAATCGGCGGCACCGGTGGGGGAACAATGTGGGGAATGCCATATCCAATAACCCCTCGGTATTATATTCATTCACTGGAGACGTTCCAATGCTTTGGGCCAATCCATTTCATCAACATACTGAAGAATCAACATTATCAAGAAATGCTCTAATTTCTTCCACTTCTCTCCGTTCATTAGGTAGGCGAGCAATAAAAGACGAAGGATGAGACGGAAAATGGTTAAGAGGAAACCCTTCATTATTAGCTGCTCGAACTCGGGTTACGCAATGTCACAATCAACAAATTTAAGCCTCGGAGGAGACATCTGTTGATCTTTCGAGCGAGCATTCATCGAATCATAGTCAATCACAACATCTCGATAATTTGGATCACGTTCAATTTTGAAACGCAATGCGTCCATGACACGGGATCTTTTTACATTCATAATGTTTAGTCGAGCACCATGTCTCCTCACAATCGGGAAAGTCAAGATCTTCAACATGGCGCGGAAGTCTTTGTGCAATTGTTGAAATATCTTGGGGAAAGCTAATTGTGTGTCCGCTATACTTATATTGCCCACCTCGAGCATGTGTCACTTGCAAAATAGGATTTACACGTGCTATTAACATTTCTTAAACTTGAGTAAGAACTCTTAAAATATAGAGGTTGTTCGCCGGGATCCATGTTATTATAGCCACAAAAACGATGCGAACCTCTTTCATTCTTACATCGTCTACAAAGCAGGGTCCTTCAACATCTCTCAAATCGTGGATTCCAGGATATGATTCATTGCAAATGTGGCACATTTGGACAATTGACAAGGTATCTAGCTTTTCTCGAAATATTTTATGCAATTGCAATCATATTTTCATCAAAAATAAATATGATTTGTATTGGTTGGAGCATGTCGAGAATGATGTGGAACGATATAATTTCTTCTAAGATTTATTTGATTTTCAGCACCACGAGACTCCCTCCCCAAATTTGAAACATGTGGAACAAATCTACGACATGGCGTTTCAAAATGTGTGAGTCGCATTTACGGAACCTAAGAGTTTCCAAAGGTTTATTCGACATAATTTTTAAAAAAATTGAATGTCCAAATAATTAGAATTTAAAAAATGGAAAAAAGAAATTAATTCATTCAATATTTACATTTGTTTCGCGATGTCGATGAAGTGTATGAGATGGTTGCTCTTCACTTCTAACATCATTAGATTGAACATTTGGCGATTTAGTTTTGACGCCTCCATTCAAATTAGTTGTTTCCTGTTAAAACAAATCAAAATATTTTATAAAAATAAATGTCAAAAAAAGATAGATTTGCAATGTCACACTTAATAGTAAATGAAAAAAAGGGGAAAATACCAAATGCATTCAACATTTACATTTTGTCAGCGATCCGGATGAACGCTATGCGATGGTTCCTCTTCAATTATAACATCGATGAAGCGGAACATCTACGAAGTTAATTTGCATGCCTCTATTGAAATGAGTTGTGTCCTCGTTTGAAGAAAAACAAAATATGCACCAAAAATTCAAATAAAGAAAAAATCAAATCAAACACATTGAACATTAACATTAGTTTGTCGATTTGATTCTCGAGGACAATGTAGTGGAAGGATATGATGTGCTTCATATTCAAATCTCATATTAAGAGATGGAAGACGCGGGGAGAAAATTTGTAGACCTCTATTAAAATGAGGTGTATCCTACTCCAAAAGAATAAAATACGAGCAATGTAATAAAACAACCACTATCGCATGAGCTGTAAAGATATCATTGGATTACCTCCATTGTTCCACGCGACTGCTATCGAGGGGATGACTACTACGTTCGTCGAACAACATTATTTTCGAAGGGAGATTGGAAGAGACGACGTTTTGATGAGTCTGGATCCATATTATCAAACAAATGGCCAATCAAACTATCATCCAAGTCACCACATACAATGTCATCATTCCCTCCACCATGGATATTTTGCAAACCTTTGGCCTTTCTCGGAAGATGCAATTGCAGAGACAGAAGGGTTAGGGTGAAGATTTTCATCAACGTTATGAATATGATGTTCCTCCCTATCGCGAGATGTTTCCTCAATATTATGAAAATTTTCGGGAGAGCGTTGAAAAACGAGAATTATGTTGAGGAGGAGCATATTCGCGCATCGAACTACCAAGCGGAAATGTTCTTTCCATGATATCATCCATAGTACGATACCTAGGAGGAACCATAAAATCGTTTTGAAGAGTTGTTTCGGTCGTTCTTCTACGATATTTAGCTCTTCTATGCTCATTTATTGTGTCCTTATTTTGTTGATACACGCAAACGACGACTTTCATTAGACTTGTCACGCGATGCGGGTGAGCTATTCCTTTTTTCTTGTACGTTTGCTTGTACCTTCGGACGACATGTCTACAAAAAAATAATAAAATATTTGTTATAGAAGAGTAAACATGGAACGAGATATAATATATGCAATATAAATTAACAAAAAAGGATGAAAAAGGAACACATTTTTTTTCCACCCACAAAACAAATTAAAATCGTTCACGTTATTTTTTCCAACAAAATGGCTAAAAAGAAAATTGGATTTTTTTGAAATGGCCAAAACAAAAAAGGATTAAATATCTTGTATCATATTATTATCGTAATGGGGAACATTCACAAGATTAAAATTCTAAATATTTATATGAATTTGAAATATATCTAAATAGTTGGAACTATATACCATAAAAAAAACCTAAAGATATAACATTGTTTGAAAATCAATGACAAAAAAACTCGATGCAAACACCATGTATAGAACAAGTCACGAGTAATTACAATTATAGAAACAGAGAGAAATGGATAACATCCAAACACATTCAAATGCAATTAACAGGGACACAAAAAAATAAATATTTTTCGAGCAAATTGCAATGGAATTTAATGTCCAACATCCGTTACATACACATATAGAAGACACCCCTCGAATGGAGCCATATAAATATCCATAGTCTTAGCATACATACCCAAAAGTATGCAAAGTAAATAAAACCACAAAAGAAATATTTTCCACGACGGCGGAGAGAGTACAAAATGGAAAATAGCCTAAGACTCCATGTCTACATCTAATGGTGGAATCTCATCTATAGAATCCATACGCGGAACAATTGCAAAGACATTTCCGGACTCGATCAAATCGTTGCAATCCCCTGCAACGTTGGAGACCAAAATCCATTCATTTGTTCATTAGTTGAATTATCAATATCTCTGGGAAGCAAAGGCCGCCCACCATGTCATATAACACAAAAGGAACTTCATCGCATTTGCACATAAGAACCACACCTTGGATTGTTCGAAGAGGAAGATAACCAGGACATTTCATATTTATATCCATAGACATTTCTTCCAACAACTTCCATCTAAAGCCCCAATCATCCTCAAAGTAATCGGTTCTTCGTTCACTACACGGGTGGCCAAATTGGAAATTATCTATTTCTTCAATTGACCACACGTAAGTGGAGCCATCATTGATAAGACATATCAACTCATTCTTGCATACCGCCAATGACATACACCGAATGTCGATGATTGGAACAAATGAAAATCCCCAGTCATTTTTTATCACATCAAACCGATAGATTGTATACCCATATCGAGGATAATCTTCATACTCGTGTCGAGGTAAAGCCAAAACAATTTACTTCTATAAAACACTCCATTTTGAGGGGGTGAGGTGCCACCAAATGGAAGATCAACCCTTCGCCAAACCCTATAAAGACTATCGTAAACATAAAATTTAGATCGAATTCTATCGTAGATATGTTTTAGAACAACCCGATCATATTTGTTGTCTGCGACATTCTCCAATAACGAAAAGAAGCCCCGATCTCCAATTCGTATTCGCCCAATGTTTTTTAAGGCCTTTGTAAATGGATTCATCACAAAATAGTTTCGTGAATGGGAGAATTACGTTGGCAAGGATAAAACCACCATTGGTCCAATAGTAGACTCCACCTTGTATCTTGAATCTATGAATCGCAAATGAAAACGAGATATCCGCCCATTGTGATTAAGGTATTCAACGACAAAATAGTTGTCTTCATCATTGACGAAAGGAACCATAAATCCAAATTCATCTCAGTACGGATATGCTTGCAACGCAATAAGAAACAAGGATTTTGCAAAACAGTCTTCCATTGCTGACAAACGATGCTAAACTTTATGAGAACCGATAAAGGGAGCCAAAGGAAGACAATCTCAAGAATTTCAAATGGAATACAACTCCAAATAGCTGGATCCATCATAAAACAAGGAAATCACCTAACATAAAAAGAAAACAGACGTGATATCAACAAAACAACTTTCAATTAATGGTGAATAGAATAAGCAACATAGAAAAGCAATTTTCCGTCTACAAATATAGTAACATGCACATATACATAATGTATAAAACGATATGATCGACAAGAACAACAAGATCCTCCTCCAAGATGGGAGGTGTAATAATACTAATATTACAATTACAAAGCTTTTTTGTTTACTTATGAAATGTATTTTATGTTTTTTTTAATAGTTGCACAAAAAGTATTCGAGATATTAAAGGCTCGGATACGTTTGTTATAATAAAACAAGGGCACCACATTGCTAATTTTTTAAATTGAAAAATGCTCATGCAATTCATTGTTATAATATATATATATATATATATATATATATATATATATATATATATATATATATCAAAAAATCTCCTTAAAAAAGGCTTACGAAATGTCAAAAAATAAGATGTATTGACAGAATTGCATCATGTGTAGCATAGTGGTTAGATGGTTTCCCACTAGGGGGAAATACTAGTCGTATAGACAAGGTGTTGCTCGACAACGACAGCACCACTTGACGTCCGGAGTAGGTACACGGTCAAGATAGTATGCTCGGAGTTCTCTATGTGCATCCCGTTCATGAATATGGATGAGGAGATTCATCCAATTTCTTATCCGTTGCGATAGTTGTATCGTGGGGCGCAACCGAGTAAAGAGGCAGAGTAGGTGGACGCAGGGAATCGCTCCCGTACATTAAGAAGTGCGGCTTCTTGTTCATTGATTTCTTTGCAAAATTGTCTGAGTCGTGAGATATATCTATGATCCATTATGTTCCCGCAAGGAAATTGAAAGCATGTTGAAAGCATGTTGAATTTTTTAATAATAATTTATCATTCATATCTTAGATTTTTTTAAATTATCAAATTTTTTTATAATAGTTTTAATTAATAGTTAATAATAAAATTTATTTTAAAAGATGGTAAAGAAATATTTTTTTTTCTATTAATTTAATTTCAATTAATTTTTTTTAAATCAATAATTAGATTTATTTTAAAGCATGACAAGGATTGATTTTTTTTTGGTGTAAATTCAATTTTAATAAAAAAAATTTTATGGGTCCAATTTAAATAAAAAAAAATAATATTACTAATATAAATATTAAAATCTTATAATACTATTAATACATATTATTACTAATATATATTAATATTATTATAATATTAGAAATAATCATTATTAAAAAACACATAAAATTTTATGTATTTAAAATAAAAAATACATAAAACCGTATGTATTTTTATTTTAAAAACATAAAATTTTAAATTAAATAATTTAAAATTTTATGTATTTAAAATAAAAAATAGAAAAAAAATATTTAAATAAACCTAAGTGTATTTAAAAAAAAAGAAAACAAATATACCTTCTTTTTTTTTATATTATATTTTTATTTATATAGAGATCTTTATTAATATTTTCATTTTTTTTTAAGTGTAGATATTAAATTTATTAGAATCTCAAATTTACTAGAATCATTAAAAGTAAAAAATAATAAATAAAAAAAACACATTATATTAACAAATTAAAATTATCTTATAATTAATTTGATTATTTCATTTTTTAATATTTAATTAAACTACAATATCAATATTTAATTAAACTACAATATTTACGCTACTCGTATTTTATCAATTATCCATTTTAACCATAGTCAATATAACATATACAAAAGGTAAATATCCAAATTTATTTCTCAAACATTGTAGTCTACTTATTTTTTGAACTTTGTACACTTGAAATTTCACAAATATACATCGAAAACAGATTGGGCTATCTAGGTAAAGTGCCCTATTGAACACGGTCAAAATTTAAAACATTAAAAAAAAATTGAATATGAAATTAATTCAAAATATGATTGCCAAAACACATTAATATGATTTTTATTTAACTACAATTCTATATACATATAAAATTTAAAAAATTATTTATAAATTTGTAATTTAATAAGGCAATGCAAACGATGCAAAAAGAGAACTGAAAGAAAACCAAGAACACAACCCAATTATATAAAATATAAAATTAGTTTTTTTAAATGAAAGTGTCGACATTTATTTTTACCATATTGTAAAAAAACAGTTCCCGAAACATTACGTTTTAAACCTAATTCTTTATATTTTCAACACGCTTGAATTACGTTTTAAACCTAATTCTTGAATATTAAACCTATTCTTGAATATTAAACCTAATTCTTGAATATTACGTTTTAAACCTAATTCTTGAATATTGTTCCATGTGTTGCATGATACAACCGTGTACGTGGCCACATTCAACAGTTGACGACGAATGCACCTTCCATCGACGAACGCCAACTTCAACACATATTTATCATCTTCAACACGTTCCAATGGGTTTCTTAATGCATTCATCTTTTGATAATGTGTCATCTTAACGGTTTTGTAATTATTTATCGGTGAGGATATGTCGTTTCACCGAGTTAATGGATCCGATGCGTTACGTTGAGCCACATTGAGGACAGACAAGTTCGTATATTATAACGGGTATTTCGATTATAATAAAATATAGGAACATGCGGTATTTCAAGCCGTACAGATCATAATTTTTTGTTATTAACTACTAGCTCTGAGCATATGTAAGATGACTCTATATACGAACTTTAGGTTGATGTAATGATTGAATATGAATTATTATGGAATGGCCCTGAAAAAATTATTTATGGTAATGAAGGAGATATGTTCATTATATATCGGACTAATGTTGAATTTTCTTGCATCTTGATATCTTATCTAACTGTTTTCCAAACTGCGTTAAATAAAACAGAAATAGTTGAACTTCGTCCAATAAAAGATCAATAGTGGTTGCATTAGTTTCAATCTCAGAACCTTTATTAGATTAACATGAAATTCTACACTGCTAGCTAGTAATTTCTCACACCTCATAGCTCGCAAAAGTTGTCATATGTATAGGGCGAGTGCAGTTATTCTTATGTTCCATGGATTAGTATTCATTGTCTAAGATTTCACTGACTTTGGCTTTGGAAGGATTCCTAAACTTCGAGCGTTGAGCAAGAGCCAAATCAACTATTTCACATTGTTACCGTTAATCATATTCAAAAATAATACCAGAATCTACAATTAAAATGAATATTATCGGTTTATAAAGCTTACATGTTATTTATGATTTTCTAACTATAGATAAATTAGCAGTGCCTAAATAAAAAAGAATGGTTGCAAGCAGCTAGTCTCTGCCTGAAACAGACAAAATGTCAAATCTAGTTCTAGTTATAGTTGTAACCAAATAACACAATGTTTCTCCCATTTATAAGACAGATTTTAAGATTATTAAAAGAACATGTAACTTCTGTTTTTTTCCCTTTTACTTCTGTTTTTTAAATGTTCTGAAACATAAATAATTGTAAATCATATAAGCAGAAATGGAATAGCAACTACTCTGTTCTGAAAAACGTTTTTTAAATGTTCTGAAACATAAATAATTGTAAATCATATAAGCAGAAATGGAATAGCAACTACTCTAAGGAAGACAATATTTACATATGTAATTAATGGAAAATTTCTTGCAAAAACAAATAATAGAGAATCGCTCTTTTTCTTTCTACAAACATGACAAAGAATTTCGAAAGAATTTAGAAACCCTAGAGAAATGTCGAAAAGAAAGGGAAAAACAAGGGTAAGAGAAACATTAATAATTGTAAATCATATAAGCAGAAATGGAATAGCAACTACTCTAAGGAAAAGAATATTTACATATGTAATTAATGGCAACTTTCTTGCAAAAACAAACAATAGAGACCACAAAAGTACTCTTTGCAATATTAAAAGGCCCAATATACTTGCTAGTAAATGATAAGCCATTGTAGAGAGACATTCCATTAGCAAAAACGAAAGAAAATCGGTAACTGGTTGAAGAGAGCTTGCTCGAAAGAGAGGCAGAGCAAATGGGCCCTGCCAGGAAGCGTTAGGGTGTGTAGTTACAGATACCAACATAAGTATATTGGAATAGAGATTGTTCCAATATAAGTACAGATACCAAAGACTAAGCCGTCAGAAAGGTACGAATTGTTCGTATGATTTGGCATAAAAATTATTATAAAAATCAATATGTTAGACTATAGAAAGGATCTGGAGGACAGAGACCGAAAGGCAGTAGTACACGTGATTTGGAAAATTACAGATGAACAGCGAAAGTTGTATGGCAAAATGTTGATATCATTCATAAGAAGAATTTAGCACTAATATTCCATGTTTGTGGTACGGCATGACAGAGTAATTGCCGAAGAATCTACGCTTATGTTAATGCAGATCTATGGGAGAAATATCTATATATAGGACTGCTAAGAGCTCAGCCAATTCCAAAAGCCTAACTCCATATGGCGATCATTCTATAAAACATTGTAGAATATAATTATGGAACACACCGAAGATACCTGTAACTCTGTAACCTGCGCCCCACGAAACTCTCCTCCGCTCGGTGAATACTTTTCACATCCAGCGCACGGACCTGTAAACAGAGCTCCTGACAATTAAAATTTCCAGAGCGAAACATTAAGATTTTCTGCAAATACAAACTCTGTGGGAAAAACTTCAAGCAAAAGCGTTGAAACCTCAAATATTCATACCTTCAGCAGTCATAGCTGGTTAATAGACCGATATTTCTCACAGGACGAAATCGAGCAAAAAAATTTACGGTTGTTCTAGTCGCTAAACGTTTTCAGGAAGCAAAAGCCGCGCAAGGGCCGAAATTGTTCGTGGCTTGAAATTCTTGATACACTAAATTTTCAGCACGGACGGTTGGGAAACGTTATGAACCCGATATGCTCACCTGAAATGTTATGAAGTTGAAACTGAAACGTTCGGCCAGCGCACTTGCATCCGCCTTCATTCACCTGCTCGCTCTCGCCCACGTTCCATAACACCTATGCGTGGGCCACGTTCCATTCCGCCCACGTTGCATGAGAACGTTTCATTCCGCCCAATAACATTTCTCGCCCACGTTCCATAACAGCGACGCGTGGCCCTTAAACCTAATTCTTGAATATTCTTCCCTCATGGCTAAACAACACAGAGTTTTCCACTTGTTTCCTCTTAATTTGCATCAGTGTCGTGCGTCTTATTATTTATAGTATGAGACCTGTTGTTTACAGTATTAGATCTATGATTTACGAGTAAGGTTTATAATATAGTAATTTGTAGGAGATTAACAGAATTTGTTGCAATTAAATAAATAGGTTTACTTTCCTATAACCTATAAATGCAATTGAAGCAACAACTCACTTTTTCCAAAACCTTTTTAATCACTTACTGAGCACCTTATTCACACTATTGACGTTACGTTATTTAGTTGAATAGTTAGAAATGGTTTTTAAATATAATAATTTAAATTTTTAATTTTCCCAAAAAAAATGGCTTATTTAGGCTAGGCCAAATTCGCCCATTTAGACTGCACCATTACTTAATGACAAGTTGATATGGGGCCTAGTGATAAGAAACTGTGTAAAATTGTAGCTAATTATATACAGATTTTTATTTTAATTAAAACATAATTAATAATTAATTATAATATTAATTATTTTTACTTTTATTTTAAATAAAAATATAAAAATGAGTAAAAGATATATCCAATAATAATTATATTTTCTTCAATTTTTATATTTAATAATGTATTATTTAAATATTAATTACATGATTAAAAATCTACATAAACATAATTAAAAAAGTTTGGCAAGATTTGGATTGGTGGCTTTGTTCGCTTGTGAGTAAGCGGAAACATATATGAAATAAACTAAAACAATAAACACATGTAATATTTTTCAATATACTTACCCACCATTTAAATCTTTTACCAACCAATTAATTTTTTGGAAGATTACTAATACATATTTATATTAATCGTAAATGAATTGAATTATCCCTTCAAATTTTGTACCAGTAAATTAATACCTTTTTCAAACTCCATGATTGAAAAACCTCGCTTATTCTTTTTATAAAGAATATTAAACGGCGGCGGGCGTTATAATAGGCGGCGGGCCTTTTATATATGTGGCGACTGTTAAAAACCTTGGTATTACGTGGCCACAACGAATGGTTTATAATAGGCGGCGGGCGTTTTATAGGTGGAGACTCTTAAATTCCCCATGTCCAATTCCATCGCCACATGTCTACAAACAGACAAACAGTCTTGTAATGAGCAACGTGCGGCCCATCAACGTGGTGGTTATGGGATGGGAGGATTTCTTAATTTGATAGGTGGCAGTGAGTAAATGGGACAGTAAATTTTTAATCTAGATTTGTAAAAAAATTAATTTAAGTACGGTTTAAACATCTGATTTAGATATGCAAGGAAGTTAGTGGGGTAGATTTTATCCATCGATTTAGTGGCGACGACCAGAATATACTGGCATCTTCCAATCCTGACCATTAGATCAAAAAAATTAATTAGCCTAATCACAAAACATGCTCCTTCCGACAGGGGGTTACGCCTATCGGCGTAAAATATGTCTTTTGCCCCCAAAAATATCGTAAATCCATCTCACTAAGCCAATGTCGAGTCAAGATCGCAGTGGGAACCAGCATGCAGAAAACGATCATCATATTATTAATATGCAAAAGGTGAAAGTGGAAATTCAAAATTTGTTTTCCAATCGATATGCATCGGGGTTGTGCGTTATGCACAATGCCATGTGTCAAATGGGACTGTAATAATTGCTTTTAATGTCGGGGAAATCAGGTTGACCTCATGAATACTGGAGGAGTTGAAAATATTTTGAATGCAGAAAAACCAGTAATATTTAAAGGTTCAATGACGCTGGTGTCTAAGGTGGCTAACAGATCATGACACATTGAACTGATATAACTTGAAAAAAAATAAAAATAAAAAACCTGCAATTTAGATTTATCCGACCTTCTAGTAGCTATTTCTTAGAGGTGGAAAATATTGATTTGATTTATTAGAACAACAAAAATGATTGGGTGTAAAGGTCTCAAAGTAATATTATCTACAGGCCCCAAGTAGAATAGTATATAAAGAATTGTTATCATCGTCATGCAGAATTTCCTATCGCCATCATACCTGACAAATCCCGTGTCTTCGATCAGCTTCCTCGCAATTTCTAATTCGAACGGAAAGCATCCTCATCTTTGGTCCAACAAAATGATAATTCCAGTAGCTTTTCAATCTTTCAATGATATATTTATAAAAAATTTCAACACGTATGCCTCAACAATAAACAACGATCGTGTAAATTCCAATACCCAACAATATGTTTAAAAAAAAATTTCCAACATGTATTCAATTGGTAATTGGGGGATTTTTTTTAGACATTATCAATGATTTTCTGATTGATATGAGGTTCATGTGATGGGTATGTTTGCCGGAACATAATGGATCATAGATATATCTCACAGCTCCGACAATTTTGCAAAGAAATCAATGAACAAGAAGCTGCACTTCTTAATGTACAGGAGCGATTCCTGCGTCCACCTACTCTGCCTCTTTACCGGTTGCACCCCACGATACAACTACTGCAACGGATAAGAAATTGGATGAATCTCCTCATCCATATTCATGAACGGGATGCACATAGAGAACTCCAAGCATACTATCTTGACCGTGTACCTACTCTGGACGTCAAGTGGTGCTGTCGTTGTCGAGCAACACCTTGTCTATACGACTAGTATTTCCCCCTAGTGGGAAACCATCTAACCACTATGCTACACATGATGCAATTCTGTCAATACATCTTATTTTTGACATTTTGTAAGCCTTTTTAAGGAGATTTTTGATATATATATATATATATATATATATTATAACAATGAATCTGCAGAGCATTTTTCAATTTAAAAATTAGCAATGTGGTGCCCTTGTTTTATTATAACAAATGTATCCGAGTCTTTAATATCTGAATACTTTTTATGCAACTATTAAAAAAAACATAAAATACATTTAATAACTAAAAAAAAACATAAAATACATTTCATAAGTAAACAAAAAGCTTTGTAATTGTAATATTAGTATTATTACACCTCCCATCTTGGAGGAGGATCTTGTTGTTCTTGTCGATCATATCGTTTTATACATTATGTATATGTGCATGTTACTATATTTGTAGAAGGAAAATTGCTTTTCTATGTTGCTTATTCTATTTACCATTAATTGAAAGTTGTTTTGTTGATATCACGTCTGTTTTCTTTTATGTTAGGTGATTTCCTTGTTTTATGATGGATCCAGCTATTTGGAGTTGTATTCCATTTGAAATTCTTGAGATTGTCTTCCTTTGGCTCCCTTTATCGGTTCTCATAAAGTTTACCACTGTTTGTCAGCAATGGAAGACTGTTTTGCAAAATCCTTGTTTCTTATTGCGTTGCAAGCATATCTGTACAGATGAATTTGGATTTATGGTTCCTTTCGTCAATGATGAAGACAATTATTTTGGTGCTGAATACCTTAATCACAATGGGCGGATATCTCATTTTCATTTGCGATTCATAGATTCAAGATACAAGGTGGAGTCTACTATTGGACCAATGGTGGTTTTATCCTTGCCAACAGAATTCTCCCATTCACGAAACTATTTTGTGATGAATCCATTTACAAAGGCCTTAAAAAACATTGGGCGAATACGAATTGGAGACCGGGGCTTCTTTTCGTTATTGGAGAATGTCAGCAGCAACAAATATGACTGGGTTGTTCTAAAACATATCTATGATAGAATTCAGTCTAAATTTTATGTTTACAGTAGTCTTTATAGGGTTTGGCGAAGGGTTGATCTTCCATTTGGTGGCACCTCACCCCCTCAAAATGGAGTGTTTTATAGAAGTAAATTGTTTTGGCTTTACCTCGACACAGAGTATGAAGATTATCCTCGATATGGGTATACAATCTACTGGTTTGATGTGATAAAAAATGACTGGGGATTTTCATTTGTTCCAATCACTGACATTCGGTGTATGTCATTGGCAGTATGCAAGAATGAGTTGATATGTCTTATCAATGATGGATCCACTTCTGTGTGGTCAATTGAAGAAATAGATAATTTCCAATTTGGCCACCCGTGTAGTGAACGAAGAACTGATTACTTTGAGGATGATTGGGGCTTTAGATGGAAGTTGTTGGAAGAAATGTCTATGGATATAAATATGAAATGTCCTGGTTATCTTCCTCTTCGAACAATCCAAGGTGTGGTTCTTATGTGCAAATGCAGTGAAGTTCCTTTTGTGTTATATGACATGGTGGCTGGCTTTTGCTTCCCAGTAGATATTGATAATTCAACTAATGAACAAATGAATGGATTTTGGTCTCCAACGTTGCAGGATTGCAACGATTTGATCGAGTCTGGAAATGTCTTTGCAATTGTTCCGCGTATGGATTCTATAGATGAGATTCCACCATTAGATGTAGACATGGAGTCTTAGGCTATTTTCCATTTTGTACTCTCTCTGCCGTCATGGAAAATATTTCTTTTGTGGTTTTATTTACTTTGCATACTTTTGGGTATGTATGCTAAGACTATGGATATTTATATGGCTCCATTCTGAGGGGTGTCTTCTATATGTGTATGTAACGGATGTTGGACATTAAATTCCATTGCAATTTGCTCGAAAAATATTTATTTTTTTTGTGTCCTGTTAATTGCATTTGAATGTGTTTGGATGTTATCCATTTCTCTCTGTTTCTATAATTGTAATTACTGTGACTTGTTCTATACATGGTGTTTGCATCAGTTTTTTGTCATTGATTCTCAAACAATGTTATATCTTTAGGTTTTTTTATGGTATATAGTTCCAACTATTTAGATATATTTCAAATTCATATAAATATTTAGAATTTTAATCTTGTGAATGTTCCCCATTACAGTAATAATATGATACAAGATATTTAATCCTTTTTTGTTTTGGCCATTTCAAAAAATCCAATTTTCTTTTTAGCCATTTTGTTGGAAAAAATAACGTGAACGATTTTAATTTGTTTTGTGGGTGGAAAAAAAATGTGTTCCTTTTTCATCCTTTTTTGTTAATTTATATTGCATATATTATATCTGTTCCATGTTTACTCTTCTATAACAAATATTTTATTATTTTTTGTAGACATGTCGTCTGAAGGTACAAGCAAACATACAAGAAAAAGGAATAGCTCACCTGCATCGCGTGACAAGTCTAATGAAAGTCGTCGTTTGCGGTATCAACAAAATAAGGACACAATAAATGAGCATAGAAGAGCTAAATATCGTATAAGAACGACTGAAACAACTCTTCAAAACGATTTTATGGTTCCTCCTAGGTATCGTACTATGGATGATATCATGGAAAGAACATTTCCGCTTGGTAGTTCGTTGCCAGAATATGCTCCTCCTCAACATAATTCTGTTTTTCAACGCTCTCCTGAAAATTTTCATAATATTGAGGAAACATCTCGCGATAGGGAGGAACATCATATTCATAACGTTGATGAAAATCTTCACCCTAACCCTTCTGTCTCTGCAATTGCATCTTCTGAGAAAGGCCAAAGGTTGCAAAATATCCATGGTGGAGGGAATGATGACATTGTATGTGGTGACTTGGATGATAGTTTGATTGGCCATTTGTTTGATAATATGGATCCAGCTCATCAAAACGTCGTCTCTTCCAATCTCCCTTCTGAAAATAATGTTGTTCGACGAACAGAAGTAGTCATCCCTGATAGCAGTTCGCGTGGAACAATGGAGGTAATCCAATGATATCTTTACAGTTCATGCGATAGTGGTTGTTTTATTACATTGTTGTATTTTATTCTTTTGGAGTAGGATACACCTCATTTTAATAGAGGTCTACAAATTTTCTCCCCGCGTCTTCCATCTCTTAATATGAGATTTGAATATGAAGCACATCATATCCTTCCACTACATTGTCCTCGAGAATCAAATCGACAAACTAATGTTAATGTTCAATGTGTTTGATTTGATTTTTCTTTATTTGAATTTTTGGTGCATATTTTGTTTTTCTTCAAACAGGACACAACTCATTTCAATAGAGGCATGAAAATTAACTTCGTAGATGTTCCGTCTACTGATGTTATAATTGAAGAGGAACCATCGCATAGCGTTCATCCAGATCGCCAGCAAAATGTAAATGTTGAATGCATTTGGTATTTTCCCCCTTTTTTTCATTTACTGTTAAGTGTGACATTGCAAATCTATCTTTTTTTGACATTTATTTTTATAAAATATTTTGATTCGTTTTAACAGGAAACAACTAATTTGAATGGAGGCGTCAAAACTAAATCGCCAAATGTTCAATCTACTGATGTTAGAAGTGAAGAGAAACCATCTCATACACTTCATCGACATCGCGAAACAAATGTAAATATTGAATGAATTAATTTCTTTTTTCCATTTTTTAAATTCTAATTATTTGGACATTCAATTTTTTTAAAAATTATGCTGAATAAACCTTTGGAAACTCTTAGGTTCCAGAAATGCAGACCACACATTTTGAAACGCCATGTCGTAGATTTGTTCCACATGTTTCAAATTTGGGGAGGGAGTCTCGTGGTGCTGAAAATCAAATAAATCTTAGAAGAAATTATACTGTTCCACATCATTCTCGACATGCTCCAACCAATACAAATCATATTTATTTTGATGAAAATATGATTGCAGTGCATAAAATATTTCGAGAAAAGCTAGATACCTTGTCAGTTGTCCAAATGTGCCACATTTGCAATGAATCATATCCTGGAATCCACGTTTTGAGAGATGCTGAAGGACCTGTTTGTAGACGATGTAAGAATGAAAGAGGTTTGCATCGTTTTTGTGGCTATAATAACATGGATCCTAGCGAGCAACCTCATATTTTAAGAGTTCTTACTCAAGTTGAAGAAATGTTAATAGCACGTGTAAATCCTATTTTGCAAGTGACACATGCTCGAGGTGGGCAATATAAGTATAGCGGACACACAATTAGCTTTCCCCAAGATATTTCAACAATTGCACAAAGACTTCCGCGCCATGTTGAAGATCTTGACTTTCTGATTGTGAGGAGACATGGTGCTCGGTCTAAACATTATGAATGTTATGTAAAAATATCCCGTGTCATGGACGCATTGCGTTTCAAAATTGAACGTGATCCATATTATCGAGATGTTGTGATTGACTATGATTCAGTGAATGCTCTGCCTGAAATATCAACAGATGTCTCCTCCAGGCTTAAATTTGTTGATTGTGACATTGCAGAACCTGAGTTCAGTGCAGCTAATAATGAAGGGTTTCCTCTTAACCATTTTCCGTCTCATCCTTCGTCTTTTATTGCTCGCCTACCTAATGAACGGAGAGAAGTGGAAGAAATTAGAGCATTTCTTGATAATGTTGATTCTTCAGATGTTGATGAAATGGATTGGCCCAATATTGGAACGTCTCCAGTGAATGAATATAATACTGAGGGGTTATTGGATATGGCATTCCCCACATTGTTCCCCACTGGTGCTGCTGATTGGTTGCAACCACGCATCTGTACTGTTGAACTTCATGAGTATGCATTGCATCTTCTTAGATACTATGATCAGAGGTTTGGAAGCCATCCTCGCTTCCGATATTTCCTGTTGAACATGATAATGAGGCATCGTAGCCAAGCAACTGCTTCAGTTTTTGTGAAGAAAAGTTTACATGATAACTCACCGACAACAATTGATGAGTTGCGTCAGCAAATTTCTGATTTACCAAATAATAAGTTGGCTGAGCATCTTATGCGGTTTGGGTCTTGTCTAAGAGGTACAAGGGCATACTGGACTAAATGTCGAGCTGAATTGACTGACATGATTACTCAGTTGGGATGTCCATCTTTGTTCTTTACTTTGAGTGCAGCCGACACAAAGTGGCCAGAGCTGCATAGCCTCATGCCCGCACCGTCACATTCTCGTTCCTTAAATGAGCATCGTATGAAGGTTGAAAATGTTATCCAGTACCCTCATATTGTTGCCACATTTATGCACCATAGATTCAATATATTTCGAGAGGAAGTTATCCAAAAATATCTTAAAGCTAAAGACTTCTGGTACAGGTCTGTTTTCTTGAATTTATTTTCTATTCATTGTCAATTTCTTATTGATTTTCGATTCATATTTTTCATATTAACTCTGTGTTCATTTTTTCCAGATATGAGTGGCAACATAGAGGTTCAGCACATATCCATGGTTTCATATGGTTGGAAGGAGCTCCTGACATGGAAAGACTTGATTGGTCAAATGATTGTGATTTGCAACATGCAAAGAGATTCTTTGACAACTATGTAACTGCATGGAATCCACGTGAAATACATCATCGCAATATAATGGTTCCAAGAAGTCTCAATGATGACCCTTGCCTACTGAATACTGATCAGATTTTCTCTTGCAATCCTCATAATGATTATGAAGAATTGTTGAACCGTGTCCAAAGGCACACAAAGTGTAGTGGAGATTCTTGTTTGCGCAAAAAGGGCACTATTCTCGCTTGTCGGTACAATGCCCCATGGGATATTTCTGGGGAATCAAGATTGTTCATAGATGATCAAGGAAGAAAAAAATATGAACCAGCAAGAAATGATGATAGGCTCAATGTACATAACATTGACCTTCTAACAATGTGGCGTGCAAATGTTGATTGCCAACCAGTGCTTTCTCGACATGCTGTCCTGAAATATATTGCTAAGTATGCATCAAAAGCAGAGAGAAGGTCTGAAAGCTATCATGATATGTTAACTAGAATTTCAGATTCTTTTGCCTCCGAGGATCATGCTTTATGTGCTTACAGGAGGTTTCTTGCAGAAACAGTCGTTGAACGCGACATTGGGGCACAAGAAACATGTCATATGTTGCTTAAGTTGCCTCTTGTTGTGTGCAGTCATCAATTTGTTTCCTTAAATGTTGGGAGAAAGGTCTTCAGAAAAATTTCAAGGGATGGCCTACACTGTTCATCTGAGAATACATTTGTTCAAAATTATCAGAAGAGACCTTCTTTCCTCGACCATCTATCTCTGATAGAAACAGCAAGATCTTGGACCTATGAGAGCAGCCGTAAAAAAGATCCATGGAGGCCAAGAGATGCTCATGCAATTGTTCGGGTGTGGCCACGGTTTTACTCTATTCCTGGTGAGGATTCAGAGGAATTTGAAACGTTTTGCTGGTCAGAATTGCTCTTGTACAAATCGTTTCGTGACATTTCTACAGAGATTGGGCTTTCAAACGAAATTATTGTTGAAAACTGGAGGAATTTCCGATATCAAGCTTGGCATGTTGATCGAAACCCATCAATTGATGAAAATATTGAAGATGGAGAAGATGGTGATTTTGCTAACCAGGTAATGAATCTTGAAGATGATTTTCAAGTGTGGCAACTTTTCTCTCGCTTGGTTCCACCAAATAGTGTCAATGTTTCTGATCTTGACACCCTTGGTCGAAGGGATTTTGATATATCCTTTGACTGGCAAGGTACAACTATTTCTGATGATGTGGCCGAAGAAGCTATTAATTTTATAAGGAATGCAATATCAAGGGGTGATGTTGGTGACCTTTCAAATAGAACATTTGTCTCTCCGGATTCATTGGCAGAAAAACAACGACTTGCTTTTGAAATCGTTTTAAGGCATTTTGCTGAATATGAGATTCGTGAAGCTCTTCTTATGATTATTCAAGGCACTGCAGGCACTGGCAAGTCTTTCCTTATCCAGTGTATTTCTGAGGCTCTTTCCAATCTGTCAAGTAATGGGAAAATTCCTTTGCTTCTTCTTGCCCCAACAGGAATAGCTGCTTTCAATATACATGCAAAAAAAATACACTCTGCTTTGAAAATCCCAATTAGAGATATGAAACCACTACAGGGTCAATCATTGGCACTATTCCAAGAGGAAATGAGGCACATTCGATATATATTGATTGATGAAATGAGATTTTTAGGATCAAGGTTGTTGATGCAAATAGATTCTCGATTACGAGAAGCATTTCCAGATAAAAAGAATTGTCCTTTTGGTGGTAGATCGATGATCCTTGTGGGTGACCTTGGCCAGCTACCTCCTGTGAGAGATAAGCCTTTGTATGCAGGTAATACATCAGGGAAAGTCTTATGGAAAAAATTCAATACTGTTGTCACTCTTGACACAATATTTCGCCAACAAGGGAGTGATGAGAAACAATCTTCTTTTCGTCGAGTCCTCAATAACATAAGAAACACAGAACCTGTTCTTGATGATTGGGAGTTTCTTATGTCGCGGGCTGATATCAGGTTGCATCCTAGAGAAAGGGATTTATTTAATGCAGCAGTTCACATGTTTCCAACAAATAATTTGGTCTCCTTCCATAACAGACATATGTTGAAATCATTAAATTCTCCAATTGCACGATGTATTGTTGTGAATTCAAGGCGTTCAGAAATCAGTGGTGCCGAAGATGATCAACTCGACCGTGAAGTTTTGTTGTGCCGTGGCCAGCGTGTTATGTTGACATGTAATTTGTGGGTTGAAGCTGGTTTGGTGAATGGTGCACTTGGGTATGTGAAGGAAATATTTTATATGCCCAACTCTAAGCCACCTGAGCTTCCAATGTTCACAACTGTTATTTTTGATAAGTATGTTGGTGTTCCGTTTGATGCAAGCAATCCGAATATTGTGCCTATCACACTAGTGATAAGAGGAAATCGAAAACAAATTCCTTTAAAGATGGCATGGGCTCTTACAATTCACAAGTCACAAGGTTTGACTTTAGAGCGAGCTTCAATTGATATTGGGAATAGAGAACAACAAGGGCTGACCTTCACAGCCATATCAAGAGTGAAATCAATAGATGGTTTGCGCATTGCACCGCCTTTCTCTTATCAGCGGTATGCCAAGATGAATAATAGTGCGTATGCTACAATTAGGAAGAAAGAAGAGGAGAGATTGAGGTCCATATCACTATGATATGGAGCTATTTATATAATAATAATGCTCCTGATATATTAATGACATGTCTACATTCATCAAATTCATAGTAGTATTTTGGATTGTTGTTTACATCGTTTTTCCTGTTCTTTAATTTTCTTGTTTTTATAAAGTCGTTTTTGTTATTTTTCTTACAATGAACCATTCACAAGTAGAAAATTAGTTACACGAGACAGCCATTAAAAATCAATATGGAATTCCATATCACTGTCACATGTAGCTAATAGTGTTTTTACATATTTATATAATGTTTTATAATTGTTTTTATTATGGTCTCTTTTTTCATTTAGTATAGGAATTCTTTTGATGTATTAATTAAATGAATACATTCATGAGATGCAATATAATAATATATGAGAAATTCCAGACATCATTTTTCGTGTTGTTCAATATACCTCCATTTTTTAGTCGCTATTGTTCTTTTATTTATAGCAAACCAATCATTAGCCAGTTTTATTAGCCAATCATTAAATTCAAGATTGAAGTCCATATCCCTATTACATGAAATTAAAAATATTTATCAATGTGGTTTGCTAAATGTGTTGTGGTTTGGTTCAATGACAAGATATTTATATTTTTTTCAGTTTTTAAAAAACAATAGAAACAGGGTGTTATATAGTGTTATGTATTACTTAAATGAATACATTCATGAGATGAAATATAGTAATATATGAGAAATTCCATACATCGTTTTCCGTGTTGTTCAATATACCTCCAGTTTTTAGTCACTATTGTTCTTTTGTTTATAGTAGACCATTTAGAAATATACAGCCAGTTATATTAGCCAATCATTAAATTCAAGATTGAAGTCCATATCCCTATTACATGAAACTAAAAATATTTATCAATGTCGTTTGCTAAATGTGTTGTGGTTTGGTTCAATGACAAGATATTTATATTTGTTAATAATATTAGACTACAATTAATATATACATTGACATTAATTTAAATACAAATATTGAATTACTAACATTATTAATATTTCATTATAAACATTGAGTTTAGAATTTTGTGCTTTCTTGTTGATTACTGTAATATGGGTCATATCACAAATTTATTTTTATCACTCTTTTCATCTACAGTATGTATTCCTAATGAGGTTTATAGTATCGCATTTTTAAGATTCATTTTTTTAAAAACAATAGAAACGGGGTGCTATATATATATATATATTATGACAACAATTGTCTCAATGTTTAAATCAATTCCCTTGGGTTCACCAATAACTTTGGTTTATAATTTTTTCGGTAATTATTTTCCCTTGGTTCACCACTTGCTTTGGTTTATAATATTAAACCCTTGGGTTTATTAGTTTTTTTGGTTTATAATATGAATAATCAATCAATGTCATCCATGATCAACTGACACATTATGAGAAACATTGTCTCAAATATGGAAATTTCCCATGGCCAACCATGGTCATAGTTGGTCCAACGTCGCATTGGGGCAACCAATGTCTCAATGTTTAAATCAATTCCCTTGGGTTCACCAATTCCTTTTGGTTTATAATTTCTTGGGTAATGGTTGTCCCTTGGGTTCACCAATTCCTTTGGTTTATAATACTAAACCCTTGGTTTTATTAGTTTTTTTGGTTTATAATATGAATAATCGATCAATGTCATCCATGATCAAATGTCGCATTTTGACAAACATTGTATCAATATGAAAATCACCCATGGCCAACCATGGTCATAGTTGGTCCAAAGTCGCATTGCGACAACAATTGTCTCTATGTTTAAATCAATTCCCTTGGGTTCACCAATTCCTTTGGTTTATAATTTTTTGGGTAATGATTTTCCCTTGGGTTCACCACTTGGTTTGGTTTATAATATTAAACCCCTGGGTTTATTAGTTCTTTTGGTTTATAATATGAATAATCGATCAATTTCATCCATGATCAAATGACACGTTATGAGAAACATTGTCTCGTTATGAAAATCCCTCATGGCCAACCATGGTCATAGTTGGTCCAGTGTCGCATTGTGACAACCATTGTGTCAATGTTTAAATCAATTCCCTTGGGTTCACCAATTCCTTTTGGTTTATAATTTGTTCGGTAATGGTTGTCCCTTGGGTTCACCAATTCCTTCGGTTTATAATATTAAACCCTTGGGTTTATTAGGTTTTTTGGTTTATAATATGAATAGTCGATCAATGTCATCCATGATGAAATGTCAGATTCTGACAGACATTTTATCAATATGAAAATCACCCTTGGCCAACCATGGTCATACTTGGCCCAACGTCGCATTGTGACAACAATTCTCTCAATGTTTAAATCAATTCCATTGGGTTCACCAATTCCTTTGGTTTATAATTTTTTGGGTAATGATTTTCCCTTGGGTTCACCACTTGGTTTGGTTTATAATATTAAACCCTTGGGTTTATTAGTTTTTTTGGTTTATAATATGAATAATCGATCAATGTCATGCATGATCAAATAACATATTATGAGAAACATTGTCTCAATATGAAAATCACCCATGGCCAACTATGGTCATAGTTGGTCCAGCGTCGCATTGTGAAAACCATTGTCTCAATGTTTAAATCAATTCCCTTGGGTTCACCAATTCCTTTTGGTTTATAATTTGTTAGGTAATGGTTGTCCCTTGGGTTCACCAATTCCTTTGGTTTATAATATGAGTAGTCGATCAATGTCATCCATGATGAAATTTCACATTCTGACAAACATTGTATCAATATGAAAATCACCCTTGGCCAACCATGGTCATACTTGGCCCAACGTCGCATTGTGACAACAATTGTCTCAATGTTTAAATCAATTCCATTGGGTTCACCAATTCCTTTGGTTTATAATTTTTTGGGTAATTATTTTCCCTTGGGTTCACCACTTGGTTTGGTTTATAATATTAAACCCTTGGGTTTATTATTTTTTTTGGTTTATAATATGAATAATCGATCAATGTCATGCATGATCAAATAACATATTATGAGAAACATTGTCTCAATATGAAAATCACCCATGGCCAACCATGGTCATAGTTGGTCCAACGGGCAAACAATTTCTCAATGTTTAAATCAATTCCCTTGCGTTCACCAATTCCTTTTGGTTTATAATTTCTTGGGTAATGGTTGTCCCTTGGGTTCACCAATTCCTTTCGTTTATAATTTTTTGGGTAATGATTTTCCCTTGGGTTCACCACTTGGTTTGGTTTATAATATTAAACCCTTGGATTTATTAGTTTTTTTGGTTTATAATATGAATAATCGATCAATGTCATCCATGATGAAATGACACGTTATGAGAAATATTGTCTCATTATGAAAATCCCCCATGGCCAACCATGGTCATAGTTGGTCCAGCGTCGCATTGTGACAACCATTGTCTCAATGTTTAAATCAATTCCCTTGGGTTCACCAATTCCTTTTGGTTTATAATTTGTTAGGTAATGGTTGTCCCTTGGGTTCACCAATTCCTTTGGTTTATAATATTAATCCCTTGGTTTTATTATTTTTTTTGGTTTATAATATGAGTAGTCGATCAATGTCATCCATGATGAAATGTCACATTCTGACAAACATTGTATCAATATGAAAATCACCCTTGGCCAACCATGGTCATACTTGGCCCAACGTCGCATTGTGACAACAATTGTCTCAATGTTTAAATCAATTCCATTCGGTTCACCAATTCCTTTGGTTTATAATTTTTTGGGTAATGATTTTCCCTTGGGTTCACCACTTGGTTTGGTTTATAATATTAAACCCTTGGGTTTATTAGTTTTTTTGGTTTATAATATGAATAATCGATCAATGTCATGCATGATCAAATAACACATTATGAGAAACATTGTCTCAATATGACAATCACCCATGGCCAACCATGGTCATAGTTGGTCCAACGTCGCATTGGGGCAACCAATGTCTCAATGTTTAAATCAATTCCCTTGCGTTCACCAATTCCTTTTGGTTTATAATTTCTTGGGTAATGGTTGTCCCTTGGGTTCACCAATTCCTTTGGTTTATAATTTTTTGGGACATGATTTTCCCTTGGGTTCACCACTTGGTTTGGTTTATAATATTAAACCCTTGGGTTTATTAGTTTTTTTGGTTTATAATATGAATAATCGATCAATGTCATCCATGATGAAATGACACGTTATGAGAAAGATTGTCTCATTATGAAAATCCCCCATGGCCAACCATGGTCATAGTTGGTCCAGTGTCGCATTGTGACAACCATTCTCTCAATGTTTAAATCAATTCCCTTGGGTTCACCAATTCCTTTTGGTTTATAATTTGTTAGGTAATGGTTGTCCCTTGGGTTCACCAATTCCTTTGGTTTATAATATTAAACCATTGGGTTTATTAGTTTTTTTGGTTTATAATATGAATAGTCGATCAATGTCATCCATGATGAAATGTCACATTCTGACAAACATTGTATCAATATGAAAATCACCCTTGGCCAACCATGGTCATACTTGGCCCAACGTCGCATTGCGACAACAATTGTCTCAATGTTTACATCAATTCCATTAGGTTCACCAATTCCTTTGGTTTATAATTTTTTGGGTAATGATTTTCCCTTGGGTTCACCACTTGCTTTGGTTTATAATATTAAACCCTTGGGTTTATTAGTTTTTTTGGTTTATAATATGAATAATCGATCAATGTCATGCATGATCAAATACCACATTATGAGAAACATTGTCTCAATATGAAAATCACCCATGGCCAACCATGGTCATAGTTGGTCCAACGTCGCATTGGGACAACCATTGTCTCAATGTTTAAATCAATTCCCTTGGGTTCACCAATTCCTTTTGGTTTATAATTTGTTGGGTAATGGTTGTCCCATGGGTTCACCAATTCCTTTGGTTTATAATATTAAACCCTTGGGTTTATTAGTTTTTTTGGTTTATAATATGAATAGTCGATCAATGTCATCCATGATGAAATGTCACATTCTCACAAACATTGTATCAATATGAAAATCACCCTACGCCAACCATGGTCATACTTGCCCCAATGTCGCATTGTGACAACAATTGTCTCAATGTTTAAATCAATTCCATTGGGTTCACCAATTCCTTTGGTTTATAATTTTTTGGGTAATGATTTTCCCTTGGGTTCACCAATTCCTTTGGTTTATATTATTAAACCCTTGGGTTTATTAGTTCTTTTGGTTTATAATATGAATAGTTGATCAATGTCATCCATGATCAAATGTGACATGCTGACAAATATTGTTTCAATATGAAAGTCACCCATGGCCAACCCTGCTCATAGTTGGTCCAACGTCGCATTGTGACAAGAATTCTCTGAATGTTTAAATCAATTCCCTTGGGTTCACCAATTTATTTTGGTTTATAATTTGTTGGGTGATGGTTGTCCCTTGGGTTCACGAATTCCTTTGGTTTATGATATTAAGCCCTTGGGTTTATTAGTTTTTTTGGTTTATAATATGAATAGTCGATCAATGTCATCCATGATGAAATGTCACATTCTGACAAACATTGTATCAATATGAAAATCACCCTTCGCCAACCATGGTCATACTTGCCCCAACGTCGCATTGTGACAACAATTGTCTCAATGTTTATTAGTTCTTTTGGTTTATAATATGAATAATTGATCAATGTCATCCATGATCAAATGTGACATTCTGACAAATATTGTTTCAATATGAAAGTCACCCATGGCCAACCTTGCTCATAGTTGGTCCAACGTCGCATTGTGACAAGAATTCTCTGAATGTTTAAATCAATTCCCTTGGGTTCACCAATTTCTTTTGGTTTATAATTTGTTGGGTGATGGTTGTCCCTTGGGTTCACGAATTCCTTTGCTTTCTAATATTAAACCCTTAGGTTTATTACTTCTTTTGGCTTATAATATGAATACTCAATCAATGTCATCCATGATCAAATGTCACATTCTGACAAAGATTGTCTCAATAGGAAAGTCACCCATGGCCAACCTTGGTCACAGTTGGTCCAACGTCGCATTGTGACAACAATTGTCTGAATGTTTAAATCAATTCCCTCGGATTCACCAATTCGTTTGGTTTGTAATTTTTTGGGTAATGGTTTTCGCTTGGGTTCACTAATTCCTATGGTTTATAATATTTAAACCTTTGGTTTATGATGACATTGGGTTTCTATTATTAATTATCCGTTGGGTTTATTAATATCTTCACTCTCAAATATTAATTGTTAGGGTTTATTAATCTGTTGGGTTTTTTTTTTTTAAATTTTGTTTCATATGGTTTATTACTCACTTCAGTTTAATAATGATTATTAGTAATATTATAATATTATAATAATATTATTAATATTTAATAAATATTATTAATATATTATTATTTTTTCTGGTTTATTCATAATATAACCATCTATGATATTAAATTATAAATAAATATTAAAATATTAAATATTATTTTTATTATTTTTATTATTTTTATATTTATAAATATTATTATTATATATTATATATATTTGAAGATAATTTATAGTATGTATATAGTTAATATTAATAATATATTAATAAATATTTTTAATATATATTATTAATACTTATTATAATATTATAATAAGTATTAATAATGAATAAAAATATTATAATATTATTAATTTATTTTTGTATAAATTAATAATATTATAATATTACTAATATTCATTATAAATAAATATTCAAATATTTATTAATAATGCTTATTTCTAATATTTTAATATTATTAATAATATATATTAATAGTATTATAATATTTTAATATTTATATAGTAATATTAATAATATTATAATATTACTAATAATAATTATAAATAAATATTGAAATATTTATTAATAATGATTATTAGTAATATTATAATATTATTAATATTCATTATTAATAATATATATTCATAATATTATAATATTATAATATTTATTTAGTAATATAAATATTATTATAATATTACTAATAATTATTATTAAGAAATATTAGATTATAATATTACTAATAATCATTATAAATAAATATTCTAATATTTATTAATAATGAATATTTGTAATATTATAATATTATTAATAATATAACTAACTATGATATAATATATATTATTAATATATTATTAGTTCTTTTGCTTTATTAATAGTATAGCCATGTATGATATATTAAATTATTATATATTATTACTATTTTTTTATATTAATATATATTATATATATTTCAAGTTAATTTATAGTATGTATATAGTTAATCTTAATTTATAGTATGTATATATTATTATTCTTATTAATATAAAATATATATTTTTCAAATTAATATAATAAATTTATTATATATAATATTTATTTATTGATATATAAAATATATATTGAAATCTTTATTAATAATGATTATTAGTAATATTATAATATTATTAATATTCATTATTAATAATATATATTCATAATATTATAATATTTTAATATTTATTTAGTAATATAAATATTATTATAATATTACTAATAATTATTATTAAGAAATATTAGATTATAATGTTACTAATAATCATTATAAATAAATATTCTAATATTTATTAATAATGAATATTTGTAATATTATAATATTATTAATAATATAACTAACTATGATATAATATATATTATTAATATATTATTAGTTCTTTTGCTTTATTAATAGTATAGCCATGTATGATATATTAAATTATTATATATTATTACTATTTTTTTATATTAATATATATTATATATATTTCAAGTTAATTTATAGTATGTATATAGTTAATCATAATTTATAGTATGTATATATTATTATTTTTATTAATATAAAATATATATTTTTCAAATTAATATAATAAATTTATTATAGATAATATTTATTTATTGATATATAAATTAATGTGATGGGTAGTGGATATAGGCCTATCGGCGTATATCAACCACATTGGTAAATGTGGTTGTGAATCTATTTTATATACGCCTATCGGCGTATATCAACCACATTAGTTTTTACTAATGTGGTTGTGCTAGTTTATGACTCACTAGGAAGGATCAATTTATCAGTCACGAAAAATTCTGGAAACCTTTTATGGCACATGTTGATAGTTGTACTTTGCAAATGCTTACCCTTCGAATCTGAGATCTCCTTTCTTGGTAGGTGAAGGGCGAGTCTGTTATAAAGGGCTTCAACGCAAAAGTGAAAGCGGAGGAGGCCTGTGAATTATGTAGACAATTATTTTCTTACTACGCTTCCATTATTCTTCATCAATCATTTTTGTAGATTCGTTAATAGGGTGCTTCAAAGACAACCACGAAGGATGAAAGCATGTACAAACAATGGAGTGAGAAATTTTTCTGTGGTGGAAGTGTAACCTTTTTCGGCGTATGAATGTGTGTAACGCAGATCCTGAGGCAGCACTGAAGATTCGTTACAAATGCAAAGGTATCTCCAACATTTTCAGAGCATAGGTACTATTTGGATTCTCATGGAAATTTACCAACGCGGCCTGCCTGCCTGAAGATATGGACAGAGTTAAAAGTTGGTTGAGTGTTTGCTCCAGATTTTTGTTTTTTTATGATGACTTTTGCTTAAAGGACATTTTTTTGTTGTAGGGAGAAAACACTGGTGGAGATTTTTCTGTCGGGTTTTCATTAAAAGGGTGCTTTGAACACTGATATTATTCACATAAGCATGTGAAGTTGACATTATAAAATTTTTGGGTTTTGATTGAGCTTTGAAGTTTAATTTGGTTAAATTTAAGTTATATAATTTATGAATATAAAACCAAGAAGGGAAAATTACAATGTGGTTAGCCAAGTTCATATAGTTACATGATGTATTAGAGGTCAAAAGTTCAAATCCTTGTCATGATATTTTTGGAATAAATTGTACCAAATGTTATTTATCTTTTACTTGAATTTGTATTGTTAATGGGTGCATGATCGATTGAACTTGAAACATAGTTAAATAATTGTAAATTTGTTTGTATTGGGTGTATTTTTTGGTGGTATCTAACACCCTTTTTTCAAAGTTGATTGTTGAGAAGATGGTCAAACTTGATGGTTTGATACACTTATTAAGTACTATAATGTTGTCTACAGTTAATAATAGTGTCCAAGTCACCAAGGACATGATATCTGATATCCAATCATGTTTTCAAAATGCTAAAAGAAAATTTGAATTCTTGGAGCTAGAGTTGCAATTTCAGCGAGATGAATAACATGAATTAAAAAAGAAGAACAATAGTTTGTTTGTGTCTGATCACCAGTAAGAGAATGATCAGAGAAATGAAGTGTTTTCAAGTGAAAAATTTGATGCAGTTAGAAGTCTTATGTGAAACCTGTTATAAGACCATGGGAAGAGATTACACACAATAAACACATAAATTGTCTTGTTATAATAATGATGCCATATTTTCACATTCCAGATTTCGCTAAACCTATAAAATTTCAAAGTGCGGGATTTGTGTATGGTGTAGTTCTAGAAATAGTTGATAGATGCCATCCGTGTAACCGAGTTGGACATGTGAAATATCAATGTTTTGATATTCACTCGTGTTAGAATTGTGGAAAGTGAAATCACCAATCAAAAACATGTTCCAGAAAGAAGAGTACTGCAAGAGATAAGCTAATTTTTGAATGGATTTCTTCTTGGGAATAGTTGAAAGAAGCCAAGAATATCTACAGGTCACATCAAAGGATTTGTTCGAGAGTTTTGACGATCTTGCAGTGATGATGAATATTTCTCACCCTGCATCCGACAAGGGGGGATTTGTTGGTGGTTTGATACATGTTTCAGTTCAAGATGTCAAGTGAGCCTGAGTCAGAGATCCACATCCTGAGCAACAACATGTTCCAGTTAGAGAAAAAGTTATGAGACTTCAGTTGATTGAGTTGTTTGTGAACGAGCACTTCCAAATTCGAAATTGTTCGAAGAACTGCTGTGATAATTCCAGAGATTGTGGTCACCTTAAAACCACATTTTTTGTTGTTCTAAGAATTGTTGTGTAGATTCCAGAATTGGTGTTGGTTGAGACTTTGAGTTCTCCCATTTTCGGTTTGTGGTCATCCTTAAAAACAACTTTTAAGAGACATTCATCTCTTGGCTTAGATGCATTTCTGGATTTCGAGCTCTCATTCTTGGAATTTTGTATGTCCCTTCAGATTAAGGGGGGAATGTTAGACAACTAATCCTTAGGTTAGTTTGTGTTAGCGTAATTGGTTATTAGATTCGAAGAAACCTCGAAAACTGATTCAACGGTTTCTTGATATATTTATATGTGTACACATTGTACATCATTCTTTGAGACATTCATTAATATATTGTTGATTTTTTTTCCATTTTGTGTGTCTTACAATTTGTAGGTCTGTATTGCATCATTATGATAGCCCGAAGTTCTCATTATAGATTTCTATCCCAGATGTAAAATGATCAATATTCAAGTAGCATGTCATCGAAGTATAACCTTTTGGTGAATTTTTTCATGTTATAATCATATGTTGGATTTGAATGAACATGTGGTTTTCAAAATTTTATTGACCTTAATGTTTGCACATTCATCTTGGATCGTAGTCTTGATGGACATATGCACATAAAACATGTGAAAGACATATGCTCGGAGAATATTGTATTACAAATAGATCTAACTTAATGTTTGTGTTGAATAAAGTGTGTGGTAGTTGTTCTCTCTGACTTGAGACAAATTAAGGTTGTAATATTCCTTTAGTGGAAGGTCAAAATCCTTTCTTGTATGAAGTGTTGAGGAATGCGCCCTTCAGGATTTGGATTGTCAAACATGGTTTAACCTCTTGAACTCTGATTCTTAATTAAAAGAGATACAATGTATCTATAATCCATGTTTATATTTAGTGGTTAGACCTGTGGAATTAGGTGTCAGTGTTCATGTTGTAGAATGTTGTTGACCATAAGTTCAGTCAGTAAACTTTAGAGATAGGGTTGTCTATAACGTGTGTGGGAAGGTTACAGGGCGGAAACGTGAAGTTGGGTTACACTTTTGTGAGAATCGGGGGCCGAATTTTTTTTTCAACAATAGTTCGGCCGAACATTTTACAAATTTCGGCCGAACTTTGTAATAGTTCGGCCGAAATTTCTTATAAAGTTCAGTCAAACTCGTGATTCTGTTTAGATTGACGGCACACTGACGACGCGGGAAAACATAATTTTTGCCGGAGATTGGAAAAGCGGCAACAAAAGTTCGGCCGAACTGCTAAAAAAGTTCGGCCGAACTTTTACTTTTAAAATAGTTCAGCCGAACTATTTTCTATAAATAAATCACCCGCGAAGGTTAATGGTTGACAGTTTTCATTGTTTGCACGTTTTCATTGTGGTTTACTGTTTTCGCTCTGTTCGCATTGTTGCTGCTCCCGGCCGCGCTGGTGCTCCTGCCGTCCGCGCTCGTCGACTCCGTCAGGTATGTTACTCTCCATCCAGTAGAACTTCTCGTGTATGTTACCAAAATTCTCAGCTCTTTCAAAAAAAAGACTTATTTAGAATGCCGCATGTCAATTTTTTTAAATATAATTCAAAATTTTGTATGAAAGATATTGTGATCCATCTTATAAATTTATATTTACATCGCTGCTTTTAGTTTTAAATTTAAATTTTTATGATTATTCGACAATTGCAAGTTGAATCGATTTCTCATTTCTTAGTTTCTGAAATTTTTTTAAAGGCTTGGAAGTTAGATAAAGCTTCGAGCAAGCTATTTTAATATAATCATGTGTGTAGCTGCACTCCATCGAATTTTAATTTTAAAATTTTTCTTGTTCTATGGCTGTGAACTCTAAAATTCCAATCAATCTGCTCACTCTGTGTCGACCGTCTGAAATTGCTCCTCACTCTGTATTTCTAATTTTTTTATTGAATGGGTTGTCAGTTATCAAGTTATCTAGTATCCCTCTCCATTACTGCATTAAAGTTTAAATTTTTAAAATCTACCACTGATGATTCCAAGTATGTAGTTGTGAATTTTTTCTACGGGAGCTTGTGGAAGGGAAATGAGCTCAATTGGGACTTACACCGATTTGTATCCCTTTTAACTTTTAAGTTTTCTGAAAATTTCAAAATTCTAATATGATAGATTGTAAGTTCGTTGTGCGGGTTTCTCGTTAGCCACTAAATCTGTGTGACATTGTGTGTGTTGGGTTTCTCATTAGCCACTAAATCTGTGTGACATTGTGCGTGCTTTTCTTTGGAACCGACCTTATTTTCAATTTTGACATGGAAAAATCATATTTACAATTTTACACTAAATGTTGAAATTTTCATTTTGAAGTTAGTTTGTTCTAACTTCTCATTAATGATAATTGTTTGGATGAATTATATAAGTATACATGAGATTTGTTTAAAAAAATTGTAATTTAAAGTGCAACATCATCTTATATGTGAATTACATTGAATTTGTCACTGTTTTGTATTAAAATTTAAATGCTAGACATTACAGCGTCACAGTTCTGAGTTTTAACTTTTACTACGAACCACCAGCAGGATCATTAGCAGCACCCATATCAGGAGGTTAAGAAGCACCATGGTAATAAGGGAGAAACATCTATAGGAAATATTTGCCTCCCTTTTTAACTGGAATGTTCGAAACCTGCTCTGTCTTGAAACTGCACCTACACTCTGCAACTAGCCAAAAAACAGATTTGAAATATTTGACTAATTTTTTATATAATTGAAATTCAAAAACAAATGATTTTCTCCATGCTAGATGCAGTCCTACTTAATAAAATGTGTAGTACTGCTTTTAATGCAAGTATTTTGTTAATTCAAATTGCCAAGAAATCATTTTGGGGATAGGTTCAGCATTTTGGTGAGTTATAAGATAATATGATATTTTTCCTTTGCAAACTGCACTTTAAAGTTATTATTTTTATAAATATTTGTGGAATTTGTTATATAATTTAATTTATTCAGTATTACTTGAATTGTAAGTTCGTTTTTATTATTTAAATTTAAATTTAGCCAGTAATGTGAGGGAGTGTTTCACCATTGACTCAGTTTCAATTCACAGTACTCAAGGCATCTAAATCTGATTCTCATATTATCATGCACATTTTCAATTTATATTCTAAGTTCTTCCATTACTAAAATTGAATCATTTAAAAATTCAATTTGGTATGTACATTTAATGTTTACACTTTATTTAAAAATAATATATATATATATATATATATATATATATATATATTGCCGCTCCCAGCCCGGCGCTTCCTGTAAATTTGGCAAAGCTTCTAGCCGTACGGATACTCATTCAATCAGAAGTACCCACGTACAGGAAACTCGTGCAGCATAGTATATCTTCTCATGCTTAAATATATATATATATTAGATGACTCGTAAAAGTTAGGTTTGCTTTACTAAGAACCACCAGCACGATCATTAGCAGCACCCGTAGCAGGAGGTTAAGAAGCACCACGGTAATAAGGGCGAAACATTTATAGGAAATATTTGCCTCCTTTCTTGACTGAAATGTTGGAAATCTATTGTGTCTGTCTTGAAACTGCACCTACACTCTGCAACTAGCCAAAAAACAGATTTGAAATATTTGACTAATTTTTTATATAATTGAAATTCAAAAACAGATGATTTTCTCCATGCTAGATGCAGTCCTACCTAATAAAATGTGTAGTACTGCTTTTGGGAAACTCGTTCTACCTCTAGAAACTCTCTTTGGAGACTCCCAGCTACTCACACTCTTGCCTGCAACATGCACTGACTAACTGGGTTGCATAGCACTACCACTAGGGAACTTGTTCTTGCCTATTTTGTTGGAAATATTTGCCTCCCTTCTTGACTGGAATGTTGGAAACCTGCTCTGTCTTGAAACCCTTTCTTGGAGTCTCTCTCTAGCTAGAACTGCACCTACACTCTGCAACTAGCCAAAAAATAGATTTGAAATATTTGACTAATTTTTTATATAATTGAAATTCAAAAACAGATGATTTTCTCCATGCTAGATGCAGTCCTACCTAATAAAATGTGTAGTACTGCTTTTGGGAAACTCGTTCTACCTCTAGAAACTCTCTTTGGAGACTACCAGCTACTCGCACTCTTGCCTGCAACATGCACTGACTAACTGGGTTGCATAGCACTACCACTAGGGAACTTGTTCTTGCCTCTTTTGTTGGAAATATTTGCCTCCCTTCTTGACTGGAATGTTGGAAACTTGCTGTTTCTTGAAACCCCTTCTTGGAGTCTCTCTCTAGCTAGAACTGCACCTACACTCTGCAACTAGCCAAAAAACAGATTTGAAATATTTGACTAATTTTTTATATAATTGAAATTCAAAAACAGATGATTTTCTCCAAGTTTTAAAATTGTTTAAAATATGATTGTTTGAGCAACTCTTTCTCTAGGATACAAGAAGGCTGAAAGATTTTTTTTCTTGTATATTTGAAGCTCTCCATTATTATATAAAAGGATTTTTTTCTTGTATATTTTTATGCTCTTTGCCATAGTAATGTCATAGTGTATGAAGTTTTAAATTGTTTTTATTATTTTTATTATATGTTGGATGTGATTTTGATTGAAAATGCTTATTTTTTATTTATTAATTAAAAAAAAATTATTAGAAAAATTATTGCTTTAAGCCTTGGAATTTACAATCAAAATTAGAAAATGTATTTATATCTAAACTATTTATGAAAAGTTTAATATTGTTTGATTTTCTCTACCATGTCCTTTTTACATATATCTAGAATAATATTATTTGTAGTTTCCGATTTTTTGTAACATTTTACTACCATAATCAAAATCTATAAAAATAATTGTTGAAAATGCGACAAGATGATGGAGCTTAGTGAAATGAAGTCGCCTTCACTAAGTGGGCCCGCAGGCTATTTTTGGCGCAAAGTCTATTTTTAGACTATGTCTATTTTTAGACATATGGAGCATGGTCCGGGGGTTGCAGTATGTTATTCTTGGAGTATTGGTCATGTTGGTAAAAATAGATGGACCTCTATTTTTAGACATTTAGGTCGAAGTCTATTTTTAGACTGCCTTCCTAAAAATAGGGAAGTCAAATATTATTTACCCTTAATAATATTTGGACTATAAACAGCAGTTTACTCTCTTGGAGCACTTCAGTTTGAGCTACGGATGTGGCACATGCAACTGCCAGAAGGAAATACGCTTTTCCTATGGGTTTGATGGCATCATGCATGGTTGACTTCAGTTAGGACTTCAGTGACAGAAGTTTGGTGGAGTTAATGAGATAGCTAGTGGAGTTGTGTTCGGTTTAATTTAGTTGAACTAGTTGAGATTAGTTTAACTAGCTAATCAATTAGTTATGAGTGGAGTGAATTAAATAATATTTAATTCATTATTTTGTAACTCATTATTCAACTCAAGAACACATCAGTTCACTACAGTGCATGATCAGTTCAGAGGAGACAAGTGAAAGAGATAGATGAAAGGGTGGAGTTAGCTATCAGTGGCGACATCAGTTGTGCATGAGATTTGCACCACACTTGGAGGAATTTCCCATGATGATTGTGCTATCAAGCCAAGGAGATTCGAACCTTGGATCTCTATATAGGCAGGCCTAGATTGCGCAATAGAGGCAAGGCAATTGGCGGTGAGTTTTGAACCAATAACCTGTTCAAAACTGAGCTAGATTGTGTGTAACTTCATGAGATAGTACTGAGTACTTGTGAGGAGTATTGTATTGAGTTTGTTACATGATTTCTCCATTATAATATACACAATAGCTGCGGGTTTTTCAGCTATAAGCTTTCCCCATACATACTGTGTTAATGTGTATGATGATTTGATGTGTTATCGCTTGATTTTATTTCCGCATGTTTGATGATCTGAGTGGAAGAGATTATGTGTTGCATATAAATTCGAATTGTATGTGATCGGGATAGTCTCGGTGGATAATTAATCATTATTCAGAAAATTTCTGATAATAATATAACATTATAATATCTTGAAATGGAGCTAGCTAACTCAAATATAGTATTGCAAATCCCTGGCTAAGTTAGATGAGGAGGCTATGTATTACTTAGTATTGTATCCATATCGGGGTTGCAAGTTCTATGGGTTCAAAAGAACACTTGCAAACAATTTGTTTTCCATATGACCTCTCTTTTTCATAGATAAATTTCATTCTTTTAGCCATTATGGATTTGAGAAAAATACATCCTGATAGGCCAATAAAAAGCCTTAACAATGAATTAAACATGAATAACTATTAAATATGGGTAACCAAGCAGCATCAAAACAAACAACTAAATCACCAAGGCTAGTAGTGATAAATAATAAACATTCTAGGATACTTCAAAATTCCATGTAAATAATTTTTTACCTAAAATCACTAGATGGTGAGGCCCATAGCAACAACTGCAAAAAGAAATGCAATATAACCAATCAAACTACATCAACAAAACATATGGTCTTGAATGAGGTTTTGGACTCTTTAGATATAAATGTACATCGTGGCAATGTATCTTATATAAAACTTTAATCCATGTGCTTAACCTTAACATTGACACAAATGGAATACAATTTTACTCATTGCTTTATGATAGAAAAATATTCGGATGAGTATTGCCCACATATCCGAAGTCAAAAGGGATAGATTAAAAAGGGATGCTCCGGTCATCTATAAAAGATAAATTAAAGAAGCATGACATATTAGTAATGCAAATTAGATATGCGTACCAATTATGTTCATATAACACAACAAACAGATGATTCAATACAAATGTCACATAGAATTCATATTTATCTCATGGGCCTTCAACTTAAATTATATATCTAGCATTACATTAAGCTATAGGAGATAAATCAAAGAAGCATTTGAATGTAAATTAAACATGTGTAATAATTATGTCCTTTAGTTTAATAAATAGATAATAATTTGTGAATGCCATATCTAAGCTATATTTCATCTAAGTAGCTTTCAATTTAAACTTATATCTAATGTTAAATTATATAAAAGAATAACAGTAATCCAAACTTCAAAAAAATATTTAGAACTTTAGTATAAAATGTGACATAATTTTCCTGTGTGGAAAAACATAGTTATCGAGAGTTCAAAACTCATGCATTTGAATAGAAAGTGGGTATACAAATGAGCAAGTAGATTTTTTCTAGAAATGAGGAAGTGAAGGTTGATAGAGAGCCACACAAAATTGCAAATTCATACCTTAAAAAAATTGTTAGATCCTTTTAAAGAAAACATATTTAATCAACTTTCATTGAAATATATGATAAACTCAACCCAATTTTATGAAAAGTAGTATACCATTTTTTACATAATTTCACATAATACAAATAGATAAATTTTACTTAAGTATTGTTATAAAGATTTGTCTACCCATTGAGAGATGGCCAAGTGATTGAGACAGGGCATCATCATAATAAAAAACCAAGTACAAATTGTAGTAATCCTAGAATCATGCTTTACATAAGGTAAAATTGGGGAACTCATGACTTGTACTATAGATAAAAAACATTTACCTTTACCAAAAAATATATGATAAAAATTGACAAACTACATAAGCTTAAGCTTAAGGGGATATAATCCTTCTTGCCTTCCATATAGATAATGAAAATGATTGTTCCAAGTCTCATGTTGCTTCTCATGTTACTTTATAAACCTTGATTGGAAATAAAAATAGGAGGGCAGAAATGTAAGAAATATAAAACATAATGAAACACAATGTAAGAAATAGAGAACATAATGAAACACACACATACATATATCTCTAGACAATCAACACAATTATTTTCCTATGAATCCTTATGGGAGACAAGAAACCCTAAAAAGTAATGATGCTCTAGACTCCTGTTTCCCTAGGAAATCCTTATGGGAGAAAAACAACACTAAAATGTAAACATGTTCTACTCTCTCTTTTCTGGTATGGAAAATATGTGAGTACAAAGAAAGAGGTAATCTCTCTAGAGTTAGCTAAGACTTTTAGCGTGTAAGGTTGCTATAAAAAATTAACTTCATACATTTTTCTCTCTAACTTCACACTCCTAGTTGTATTTTCAACTATGGAACAAAATACAATAACACAAAATGGAACTCTTATTCCTCCTAGTGGCCAAGTATTTAACATAGCGTGATAGCCAATTAAGTGTAAGATTTGACTCTGTCAACCATTAACGAGGTTTGTGATTTTAGAACTTTTAGAGTCTTGTTAAAATTCCACATGTAGCTAGCTTTCCATGCATGAGTAATGGGGCTAAAATGTCATTCTCTCGTACCATGACCTGGTCAACATGATAGGTCAACTTACTAAAGGCATAAATTTTGAATGAACTTCATTTGATGTTTTTCTTGCACCATTGGATATGTCTTTAAGTGTAGAATAATGGTCAAGATTTCGGCACAAGGGATAATCATTTGACCCCCAGAAATGTCATTTAATGCCTCAAAATGTCTCCAAAAGGTTTTAGACCCCAATTCTCCACCCACCATTAAAATGACCCTACAAGTTGATTCTTTCAATTTTTTCACTCTATAAGCATCAAAATATATGACAAATAATATACTTATCCAATCTAGATCATTATTTAATAATTTGTTAAAATTATGAGTAAGATATGTACATCATGGAATTTAAATAAATAGCGTTAATTCATTGAACACCCTTGAACATGTTCCTTGTTGATACTTTGAAAGTAATACGTTTTGAAAAATAATTTGTAAATGGATTCTATTTTCCACATTCTCTCAACCATATCAAAAACCTTCTTATAATATTTGAAACCTAAGGTCTTTCCCATACCAAAGTATGTTCTTTTAAAACATGTTTTCTTGGTGATATGGGTGATTTAGAAATGATTGGGAGAGAGAAATTCCTCATTTAATAAACAATATGTTTGGTTCATGCCACTAAGCCAAGAATTTTAAATTCAACTGACTTTTAATATAACCAACTAAATCCTGCAAAAAAAGAATAAAACAATTTATGTTAGGGTTGTGGATTTAGGCATTGAAACAACACACCATGATATTTCAAATTTAAAAATAATGGTTTAGTCCTAGGTAGCTCAGAATCCTATTTGTTTTCAAAATAAGGATGCACTCCCATTTGATTCTCATGATTAGGTTGTAATCATGAGGCTCTCGCTCAAGAGTGGACCTTCCCAAAATCTTGTGACGTCTTGTCACAAACAAAACCATCAAACTAAAAACACATCATGCAAGAAACATAGCTCGCTAACATATCATTTTTCTCCTTCAAAGAAAAAAAAATTCACATCATGTGAATATCTCCATGTACTCTTACATATTGGTGTACAAAGCCATCAACCAAACACAAGTCGACAAAACATGCCTCTTCAAACAACTGACTCTCAAGTCAAATAATAGAGCTCATGTACAAATTTCCATATTTGTTGCATTTAAGTGTGTCAACGTAACTCTACTTTCAACATCTTGCTTCATGCAACATGCACCATACTTTGAATTTGCAAAGAAATTCATGAAACATCAAAATACATGCAAGGCCTTAATTGGATAAGAAATCTAACCATCCGTTACCAAACCATTTCAATGGCGCTTCTTTTAGTTGCACTTCATCATCATGTGAATCATCTTGACCCTCATCGATTATGGAATCCTCTTTTCCATTCTTGTCATTATCTCTTTCCACCTTCTTCAAATGTTGTGGATGACTTGTTGGATACAAAGTCCAACACTTGTCTACAAGGTGACCTTTCTTAAGGCAATGAGTAATAAACAATTGCATCTTATTTTCAACATCATTTTCCTTGTCCAATGGGCCTTTGACTTTTTGCCTCATTTATTTAGAAAGTTTCAATGTGCATGGATATCTTCTTCCAACATCTATAAACATTATTATTATTCAAACCACAAAGGAACATGTGCAAGTTCTTTTATATATCTTATGTGAATATTTACCATGTTTATCATAATCAAAAGAAATTTGATTAAAGGCAAATTTATACCTTGAACATTCACCATTGTCGCCTTCTTGAGGAGGTGAATTTGATGACGTAGTGGCTCTCCTCTGAATACTAGCAATGAATTCAATGACTAGATAGAGCTTTCAACATCCTCTTCTTTTACATTCTCATTAGTTGCATGTTTATTAACATCTTCTTGCAAATTGGGTGTCAAACTTTTCCATTCATCATGAACACAAACTTCACAAGCTTGAGGTAATGAACACGAAATAAAATTCCTTCTTGGAACAACTTCATGTGCCTCCTTGGCTTTGGAGCATTCTCCATCATGTTTTCCATAACCAAGACCCAAATAATTAGACCCTTCCTCAACAACATTTGGCTCAACTATGCCTTGTACATGTTTGCCTTTAACCCTTTACTTTCATAACACATTTTCATCAAAAATTTGGACCTTATTCCTCTAGTGTGTCTCTCAAAAGCAGGTACACATTAATTTTGAGAGGAAATTGAAGACAGAAACCAATAGCTAATTCTTCTAACTAACCTTGACTAAAATGAGCTAAATTGTACTTTGATACCAACTTGATTTGAATATGGAAAAACTAGTTTTATTGGGCTATCTCCCTCATTAGTTAAATAAAAATGTGTTTAGGATCATCTAAAGTTAGCCAATTGGGAAGGGGTTTGTGTCAAGCTTTAAGTGTATTTTGTGAGAAATTTATGAGTTAATTAGCTTTTAAAAACTCATGTGTACAAATAAAATGCAAAATTTTTATTTAAGGAAATTTTTTTTCCCTCGATCCAGATTCCGATCATTGGACATGTAAGAGGAAGAAAGAGGGAATTCACTTTTCAAATTCTAGACCTTGTCTAAACAAAAATAAACTAGAGGTTTGGTTTTCAAATACATTCACTTATTTGGAAAAGTTCTAGCTACCAAAAGTCCATATGCCAATCTACCTCCCAAGAAATCCATTTATTACACCACTGGTTAGTTTTTTGTCTTCCTATATTCTTTATCAACCTCTTCTAGTGATTCTTGAAAGGTGGATATTTTTAATGGCCTCTAGTGTTTACTTATACAAGTTCTATAGGTAGAGTATGTAAAGGGCCAGGTAGCCTCTGGATCTCATCTTTTATGAAAGGTGACATATCTAGTAAATGCCCCTACAGTCAATCTCTGGAATGGATCTAAATAGAAGTATTTCATTTTAATATCCATAAAACACAACAAATTTAAGGTAAACTATGTACATGTGTCATTTCTCCCACAAACTAAAGTGTATAAGTGGTAAATTTTATACCAAGTGTGCTCCCACCATGTAAAGTGAAATTTGGTGAACTTATCATTTTTATAATTTCTTTTTTGATTAAATTTAGTTTCACACATGATCAATTATTGCTTCTTCATGTGCCTCCTTGGCTTTGGAGCATTCTCCATCATGTTTTCCATAACCAAGACCCAAATAATTAGGCCCTTCCTCAACAACATTTGGCTCAACTATGCCTTGTACATGTTTGCCTTTAACCCTTTACTTTCATAGCACATTTTCATCAAAAATTTGGACCTTATTCCTCTAGTGTGTCTCTCAAAAGAATGTACACATTCATTTTGAGGGGAAATTTAAGATATAATCCAATAGCTAATTCTTCTAACTAACCTTGACTAAAATGAGCTAAATTTTACTTTGATACCAACTTGATTTGAATAGGGACAAACTAGTTTTATTGGGCTATCTCCCTCATTAGTTAAATAAAAATGTGTTTAGGATCGTCTAAAGTTAGCCAATTGGGAAGGGGTTTGTGTCAAGCTTTAAGTGTATTTTGTGAGAAATTTATGAGTTACTTAGCTTTTAAAAACTCATGTGTACAACAAATAAAATGCAAAATTTTTATTTAGGAAATTTTTTTCCCTCAATCCAGATTCCGATCATTGGACATGTAAGAGGAAGAAAGAGGGAATTCACTTTTCAAATTCTAGACCTTGTCTAAACCAAAATAAAATAGAGGTTTGGTTTTCAAATACATTCATTTATTTGGAAAAGTTCTAGCTACCAAAAGTCCATATGCCAATCTACCTCCCAAGAAATCCATTTAGTACACCACTGGTTAGTTTTTTGTCTTTCTATATTCTTTATCAACCTCTTCTAGTGATTCTTGAAAGGTGGATATTGTTAATGCCTTTAGTGTTTACTTCTACAAGTTCTATAGGCAGAGTCTGTAAAGGGGCAGGTAGCCTTTGGATCTCATCTTTTATGAAAGGTGACATATCTAGTAAATGCCCCTATAGTCAATCTCTGGAATGGATTTAAATAGAAGTTCTTCATTTTAATATCCATAAAACACAACAACTTTAAGGTAAACTATGTACATGTGTCATTTCTCCCACAAACTAAAGTGTATAAGTGGTAAATTTTATACCAAGTGTGCTCCCACCATGTAAAGCACAATTTGGTGAACTTATCATTTTTATAATATCTTTTTCGATTAAATTTAGTTTCACACATGATCAATTATTGCTTTGAAAGTTGTGTTCTACATCATTTGTGTACACTAAATTACAAATTGATTTTTTGAAATCTATTTTGTGTAAATGTCGACCAATAGATATATATCATGGAGGATGAACGACGAAGATCAGCCGAATCCCATATGGAGGTTCAGGGATCGGGGGATGTTCACGGTATTTAAATATAATCTTAAATCTTCATACATGTGTGTACATATGGAATTGATTTTTTATTAACTTTGTGAGTTAAATTAGTTGTTAATAAGTTTCATATTTTAATTTTTAGGAGGTAAGAGGAGAAGGGTTTCTACTCCATCCATGGAGCGTGTCCAAGGTTCAACTGGTCGAGGTATGAGTGGTAGTAGGTTGCGGGAAATGGGTGATATTTATTCCCCCGAAGGCCAATCAACGACTGCTGGTTCTCAACAGAGTCATTGTGGGTCTGGTTCTCAGCAGCATCATTATGGGTCTGGTTCTCAGCAGGGTCATGTTGGAGAAGATGTTAACCAACAACATCAAGGTTGCCATCAATTTCAATATTTTTTCATTAAATTTTTACAACTTATTTTACACGTGTTTTTTCTAATATATGAAATTATATATATATATATATATATATATATATTGATGCAGAGGCCGAAAATGTTCGAGCTAGTGGTAAAAATAGACGCAGGGCAACCCGCTACATTCAAGAAGAAGGCTGTCAACCTAGCACAACTTATCCGGCCGAGATTACTGATATACCATGGGAAACCAACATGGCGGAATGCACCTTACAAAGGTGTGAAAGCCTTCATGCAAAATTGCAAAGAGATATCGTGGCTTTGTCTCTACCTGCTGAGAGTCGACAAAGCCTTGAAATACTTACACATTCATTGGGTGAAATGGTAAATGTGTACAAAAATCTTGGGCCAATGACTGATTCATTTGTAGAACTGATGAGAAAGAGAAAAGAAACAGTGATGGGTCACGATAAATGGGAGGACATAAAACAAAAAGTTACAAGAGAAGTGGCCAAGTCAATGTTTAATTATAAGGAAGGGCCAAAAAGAAAAATGTTGAAGGTGCAGTATTTCAAGCACCCAGACATAGCTTGTTATTTGCATGATCGGCATCTTGCGGCCTTTGGAAGGCTTCCATGGAATGATGAGGTTCCTGTTTATTTTGCACAAATGTTTTATGCAGAATTTTTTTTGGGTATGAAACCCAACTACAATGACCTTCCTTCATAATTTTTTGGCCCGGGGAAAGGTCGATTATATGACCGTAAGGGCGCTAAGCAAGATGTGGAGTTGCCTTGCCTTGAGCCGCCATTGGTGAGTCGACTGTTTCGAGTCGAAACTCTGCGATCAGAGATGGATGCGACTTCTCAAATAAGTCGAGAAGCAAGGGATGTTATGATCGACAATGTTCATAGCGGATTGAGTGGAGTCGATCTTTGTTTAAATCGACAAAGAGCACATGAAAATGCATGTGCCAATTTTGTTTATCGTACAGATGAGGATATTTACAACATGAATGTTGAAGATCTCCGAACATATGCAATAAATTGTCGCAATGGTTTGCAAGACCTATTTTTTCATGAGGAAGAGGGCACCGGAACGGTATGTGTTAGTGACCTTAGGGTTTGAAATTATTTTTACATATACATGTGTACAATTTGTAATAAATACATGTGTATGTACATGTATACATTTATTTGTATGTGTACATTAATCTAACAAAAATGTATGATTATATGTTAAAACAACATTTGCAGTTCTCAGGCATGATGCGTGACGAAAATGTTAATATCACGTTCGGGACCTCTGGTTCAAACGATGCAGATGGGTCTGACCATCATGATATGTTGGAAAATTTTAGTGTTTTTTAAGTGACTCTAAAATAAATAATTGTTGCCACACATGTACATGTATGTATATATATAATTTGATAAAATGTTTTCACAGGTATCGATTCCGTCTGATGTTTTTGGGATGGCGGTACCTTCTTCTTCCTTGGGAGATGTACCTTCTACTTCCTTGGGAGATGAGCCACAAGTATGGACAATTTTTCACAAGTTTAAAATTTATGTTTAAAAGTTATATATATATATATATATATTCTACCTCAAAAAGTTCCATTAAAAATTGAGATATATATATATATATATATATAGAGAGAGAGAGAGAGAGAGAGAGAGAGATCTATATTTTGAGTTATTTAAAATTTTTTGAATTTAGGTTCCTATAGAAGATTTCTTTAATCCGCGGACTCTAGAGACGAAGATAGGAACATCCACAGCATTTGAACAAGTTGTCTTTAGTTCATTTTTTTAATATTATTGAAAATAAGTTTATATATGTACATGTGCATTTTCATTTGAAAGTTTTTAATATATATATATATATATATATATATATATAACTGTACATGTATATTGTACAGTTTACCACTGCAGATGTTCCTATGGGAGAACCTGTTCATCAAATGGAGAGGGAACCTTATGAGTTATTGCATGATTTTTTTGTTATATTTTGTTTTTTACATGAAGTTCTAGATATATATATTCTCATTCATTTTTAAAACATCAAATTTTAATGTTCAAGTACATGTGCATTGTGTATGTAGGTTTCCCATTCACAGGATAGGGCGCTGACTGAGACCCTAGTAGGGAAGACGCGAGATCCGTCTCCATTTGATGGACATGATTTACAGTAGATTTGATTTCAAAATTTAGATGGTTTTAAAATTTGTTAAACTTGATACAGTTTGATACTTGTGAGATTTACAATTTTTGGACATATTTTATTACATTGTTATTATATAATTTGTTTTATTTAATTTTTGGATGGTTTTAGTACATTTGGCATGTGAATGTGAAGTAATGTTGTCATCTGAAATACATTTGGCATGTTAGGTAATGACATAAATGTGTTATAATTTGTTTTGTTTTTAAAATTTAAGTTTTGGATGCTTAGAGTACATTTGGCATGTGAAGTAATGTTGTGATCTATATTTTTTTGTTAAATTAAAAGTTAAAAGTTTTGGATGGTTTCAATCTACATTTGGCATGTGATATTTAATGTTAAATGTTTTTGTTAGATAGTTGAATTATAATTAGCATGGCATGTGAAGTTCTTAAAACTCAAGTTTTGGATGGTTTCAATCTACATTTTGCATGTGATATTTAATGAACTTTAAATGTTTAATGTTTTAATGTTGTACAATGTCGTTAATGCACTCAAATAGGTAGCCTTGTCGATTTATTTACATTGTTGAAACTTTTTACCAAAAAATCCAACTAGTTTTTCATCAATGCATGTATAGAAAAACTACTTGGAACAATTAATTGTGCATTCTAGAACATATCTATCCAAGACAAGTAACATTTTTCATCAATGCACATTGAACATATCCGACCATTGGACAAGCAGATTTTGTACTAGATTTTCAATCAGGATTAGAAATGTGGGTCAAATCCCACCAAAAGTCGGAGAAGTGCTCTGAGTCTCTTGTCTGAAAGGAATTTTCGTACAAAACTATACTGCAAATGATTTATTTACATTGTGTCCATACTTTTTACCAGAAAATCCAACTAGTTTTTCATCAATGCACATAGAAAAACTAGTTCTAGTTAATTGCATTATAGAACATATATATTGAGTACGTAAATAATTTTTCATCAATGCACATAGTAAAACTAGAAAAATTAATTTCATTCTAAAACATATATATATATATATATATCCAATACATATAACATTTTTCATCAATGCACATGTATAGAAAAACTACTTTCAGTTGATACTAGAGCACATGCTTGTATCCAAACAATTTGTACATGTGCAAACACTTGCACAAATAACATAAGCAGCTCAATTTTTAGTTGAGTACTGGAAGTTCTAAAACATATTTAATCCAAAGATAATAAATTGTTGGACAATTCACTCAAAAAATTCTAATGGAATTCCATCCTCAATAATCCGTTCATGATCGGATTTTGACATTTTCCATCTCTTAATTTTCGATTTTTTCTTTGATTGAACTTCTATTAACTTTATGCGTGCTGCACACACCAAGTGACTATATTGACAACTTATGGAATCAGGTTCATAGTCTTCAAAGTAAACAAAGTCTCCACTTTGATGAGTTTGTTTGAAAAAATAACCTTTCAGTATAATAGACCCTCTGTCATACTGAAATCTGTGATCATCATAGTTTTGTAATAATTTCATTTTTCGTTCAGTGCAACGCATCAAATAATACTTCACATTTTCATCGTTGTCAATAGGTGCAATTACAGCAAAAACATCTCCTGCACAATAAAATAAATTTAACAAAATTATGCATATTTAAATGTATTTCTAGATCTTTAAATCATTAGAAAGTAATTCAAATGTTACCTTCTCTAACAAGATCAGAAACTCGATCACCATCGGATGATATTGTAGTTTCCTCTGATTGCATTTCTTCAAACATTGTAATAGACATTTTACCTTTGTATTTAGCTCTGTATGTTTCCAATCGTTCACATACATTTTGTTAAATCACAAACGTCATTGGATTTTGTGTTGTCTATGCAAACATCACAAAAACAAGAATATTTTCTTTTATCCAATGCAAACACATTTCTGGACGACTTTGTTTGAATTGAATGCAATTTTTGAGTCCCTTTTATTGTTTCAACATTATTTCCAATTGATCTATCTACGTCTTCGATTCCAATATGCCAGAAAAACCTTTATATGGAAAATTAGAAGAAGAATTTGTAAATATGATATCAAAATACAATCAAAGATAATCATTGCATGATAAAATGTACAATGTTTAAAATTAGATTTCCAATATAAATTAAATTGACTGTACCTTCGCACTTCTCTTGATGGGTTTCTCTCATGGCTTAGAGCAACGATGCACCATTGAACAACTTCTTCAGCATTCACAAGTCGGCTTGCAGAGTGGTTCATTTTATATCTTCGAAGTACTTGTTTTATGCATGCTCCTGCACCGTCATGTTCTCCTTTTCCATGGCCAGTCTCAAAGAAATTCCAACAATGTTTAATGCAGGTTTTCTTATGAAGACAACACAACCAAAAGAATGATCGTGCAGATTTGAATTGTCCTGCGCATCCGTCTGACCATATCCAATGTTCATTGAATGTTATTCCATGATTTTTCAATGAATCATAAATTTTTCCAAAACAATGTTGTACAAAACATGTATCATGTGTACGATCGTCACTGATATAAAAGTGATATTCTTTAATGATATGTCGATTTTCACTCGTGCTTTCTATATGATCGGCATTTTGTTCAGCATGTCTATATAGAATATGGAAGAGCATGGAGACTTGGTCAGAATGATAGTATTCACTTTGAATTTCTTTTTGTGGAACAAATGTGTAGTTTTCTGCAAAATCAATCACTGACAAAATGGTCCCTGGTGGAAAAAATTCATGAGATTTTTTGAATTGCAAGTCTTGCCATCGAGCTCTATGGGAATGCTTGGTGTATTTGTAAATTTCTACCTCAAACTTTCTCAAAAAGTCTATCAGAAAAATTTCGTCTTCTAGTAATTCAATTCTTTTAACACTATTTGCACCTTGAATCGATGTATCGATATATTCATATCTCTTCCATTTCACTTTCATGTTGGACAATGATTGATAATTTATATCAATACGATATTTGTTTTGAAATTTAGTCAAATTTCTACAATCATCGCATTTTTTACCACCAACACATTTCTTTTTGTAAAATAGTTCATCGCTTTCTCTTTCACATAGAATTTGAGATATGAAATCACGGATAGTGGAAGGAGGAGGTGAATCCTTCCATATTGTTCTACCGAAATCAAGGAATGTGTCATAATATTACTCAAATTCCACATGATAACGGCAACAACAAGTGTCGCGTACGGTGATAGGTTTTACATACCATGGTTTTTGTTGAACAAAAGCATTGAGTGAAACATAAATTTGATGATTCTCTTCTTTGCAATTGTTGAATAGCTCTATTTGAGTGGCTTCTAAGAGATGTTTTTCATGTTCTTCGTACTGATTTCATGTTATTCTTCTTCGCATCACATGCCTTGCAGTTGGTGAAACACGCGAATTGTTCTTCCAATATTCATATATTATTTTTTTAACATTTTCTCCAAGTCTATCTTTGTATGGTTGCCTACAAATAGCTCTCCAACAAGCGAGTTCATCATTTACATCTATTTGCAACCAAAATTTCTGATGTTTGTGCAAAGTTTTTCGCGAGGTTCCCAGTGCTCGTGCCATAGATGTTACCAAATGATTTTCTTGAGTACTTGAGGAAACCATTGCCATCTGTATTCCTCTACGTACAATTGAAACATCTTTCTCTCTAGATCTCTTAATTGACTTTATAGCACTAATATTTTTTATCACCTCTTACTTCATTTTTTTTATCTTTGGTTGATTTTCGAATACCAAATAGTGTCGTAGCTTCTTTTAATTTCCTTAATGATAGGAGACCTTTCAAAATTTGAGCTTGAACTGTCACCTGCTCATTTAAGAAATACTTTTCAAAAATGCAGTTAACACGATATCGTATAACATGGTCAGGTTTTTTATCTCCATATGTGTGAGTGTCAACATTTTCTAACATCTCATTATCGATAGTGATTTCATCTCTACATATTCGAAAAAATAGTACATATTCAATAAATAACTAAATTAATAAATATATCTAAAATTTCAAATATTTTTCAAATTAGTTCATCAAATAAAAATTAAGCTTCACATTTTACATTAGAAAAATTTTAAATATATCAATAGATCATAATATTTACATTTACATACCTGCTTCAATTTCTACTTGAGGTTGATTTTCTTCTTCAATATTTTGAGGAATATCTCTGTCTGTTTACATATAAACAAAATATTTTTCAAACTGTTTCATCAAATAAAAATTAAGCTTCACATTTTACATTAGGAAAATTTTAAATATATCAATAGATCATAATATTTACATTTACATACCTGCTTCAATTTCTGCTTGAGGTTGATTTTCCTCTTCAATATTTGAAAGGGCTTCTAACTTTCTTTTGTGAGATTGTCTCGTCTCTTCTCTACGTTCTTCATGGTCTCTTTTTCGATCATATTTTCTTGCACAAGTTCTTCGATTTCCCATGATAATAGGGTATTAAGTTAAAAAAATTTCCTTCAAAAAATTAGACAATAACTCAATTACAAAAAATATCACAAAAGATTTAATTTAAAAAAATTCAGTGTAATTTTTTTGCAAAAAATACATACTCCAATCCAAAACACTTACTTTAAAAAATTCGAGAGAAAAATGTCTTATAAAAATGGAACGAAGCTCAAAAGATTTACTTCAACAAAAATTCGAGAGAAAAATGTCTTATAAAAATGAAACAAAGCTCAAAATATTTACTTCAACACAAAACACGTACATACCTCCAAGAAATGTCTTTTGAATGTACGTCCAAGAAATTTTTTTAAGTTCAAAACATTTTTTGTCAAAATCAGGCCGCCTCCAAGAAATGTCTTCCAAAAAAATTCTTTAAACCCAAAACAATTCTTTGTAAAATCAATTTGCTTCCAATTGCTTCCAAGAAATGCTACCCAAACTTTGAAGATAAGTTTTTGAACCCAAACCAAGATCTTTGTAAAATGAGATGAAATGTGCGAAATGTGCGAAAATTGTGAATCATTTCGCGGCAATTTATATTGTCGCGAAATGTGTTTTAGTAGGGGCTCCGCAAAACTTTCCGGCCGATGGAGAGTTATACAATAGTTCGGCCGAACTTTTGCTTGAAAGTTCGGCCGAACTATTAAGACGTTAGATTTAATGAGCCTGCGGCGGAAAACATAGTTCGGCTGAACTTAGATTAAAAGTTCGGCCGAACTAACGCGTCACCAATTACGCAAAAACTAGGCTCTGAATATGGTTCTGCAACTTTGGACTGATTAAACTCCCTGAAATGTTGTGAATTAATTGTCAGAACCAAGACAAGAATTTTCAGAATTGATTCTACTTTCAGGAAATATAACTTTTATGGAATTTCATAAACGTTTATTAATTTTAATTATTTTTCTAATAAAATGGGTGCAAACAATTTTTGAGGGTCATTGTGATTCAGTGAAATCAAAATTTTGTATCTCCCAAAATAAATTGTAAAAAAAATTGAAAAAATTATGGGGCATTACATTGGTCCGTCGTCTCTAATGGGTAGCTTTTAGATTTTTAGTTTATAACTTATATGTTAAGAAATTTCTTGCGACGCAAAACATATCCAAAATACGCAGTTTTTCGTATTGGACCAATTCAAAAAATTCTAGTAATTATGATATGCATCCATTGGCTTTGTAAATATGACGAAACCAAAGTAGACTCTATCTATATTGTTGTAACACATTTTGTTTTCTCAAAAACACAAATTTTCAATGAATACAACATTGCGTCATAACATGACTTCTTATGAATCCTTTGATTGTTAAGAAACACACACTCAAAGAAACGCTAAGTTGACATATCAAATCCGCATAAAAAAATTTCAAAAAATAAGTAATAGAAAGCTAACAAAATTTCTCACAACTTTTATTTTTATCGCAAAATGAAATTCTACACAGAAAAATTGTTATAGTTTGCAGAAAGTTGAAGAACCGAAAAAAATGAAATTTTTTTCTCAAAAAAGGGAAAAAAGTGTAACCTAGCTTCACATTTTCACCCAGGGTCTTAAAGTATTGTGTTATGTTATACAAGTGATTATTGATATAATATTTTGGAATATAGAATGACTTTGCTTAATGTTTCATTCTTCTCAATTTTTACAATTTGTTTATATGAGTTGTGTTGATTTGTTAAGTGTTTCAACTCTCATTGCTGTAAAAACCATAATTCAAACTTCAAAATATGGAAAAAAATATTTTAATCTTTAGGAATTAGTTTAAAAATTTTGGACAACTTGAAACCCAACACACAAGAGATTCCAATGCACATCTATAGATGCATTCTATGTCAGTGTATATTAAAGACAAAAGAAGATTAAGAAGAACATATGCAAGTTGGTATATGGAATATTTTTCCATTTAGATTAAATATTTTAGTCTTTAGTTGTGGTAAACATATTAATTCCTACAACTCTGTTAATCTGGTTGATCAATTACATGATTATACAACCCTATATGATTATTATTGTGAAAATTTCATCTTATTTCTATTTAAAATTCAATTTGGACCCAAAAACAAATAAAAAAGTTGTGTTTAATGAAAATGATTCATTTATAGACATCAGATGTCATTTTGTATGATTGTTCCAAAGGTTGTTTGGATGGTTGCAACTGATGGTAGTTCAAGTTTCATTGGCAAAGTTTTCTCTAATGTAATTTTCTATTTATGTAAATGTTTGGACCACTTAATCAATTATGATTTGAAGAAGGATTTGAGGAAGACCTTTTGTAGAATATAAAATGTTTGAATACTTATGTCTACTGAATTAGATCTGTTTAGGGTCAATTAAACATTGAGGAATCAAAAAGAAATTTTCACAAGGATTAAGATGGAATCCAAGATTTTATATTTCTAATTTTAATCTTAATTTAGAGTATTATATATTTCAATTTTGAGGGTCATACTTTTAAATATGTTTGCTAATTTTTTATTTAAATATTTCTAAATATATTTTAATATAAATTATTATGGATAACATGTTCCATATTGTGTTATTTGTTTCAAAATCATTATTTTGTTTCAGTTTTCTAATTCAAAGGAAGAGGATTAAGTGACTCGCAGAACTTGTTAAATCTTGCACTAACTCTAATTGGAGTAGAATAACTATTTACCATTTTTATTCACCTTTTCACTGGTGTACATACATGCACAATTTAAAAAACCACGTTTTATGTTATGTACATAGATAGATAAACACTTTTTTTTCATTCCCAAACAAATTGCCTAATGAATTTGGAAGCAGCTCCAAACTGGAAGCACCTTCCAAAGATATATGTTTAAGTTTATTTGGATTCTGAAAAATAATTTGAAATCATATCAAAGAGGAAGCACCTTTCACATTGACGCATGTTGGAGGTTCATTAGCTCTCCGAAGGAATCAGACAGTGACACCACGCTTGAGAATTTGTTGATTACAAAGTATTTTTTTTATTTATCATAGTGTAATGGTAATATTTTAAGTCAAACTCTAGAAGCTTACTCCTTTAACCTTATCATTATCCTAAAGTTAAAAATTTCCATTTGAAAAAGTTATAACGTCTCATTATACCAATCACTCGTTCATCCTGAACAAAGCATTTCATGGATTGCAAATAACCGAATTTGTCAGGAAACCTTGTGACTGTGAGTACTTCGAGTCATGGTGGATGTCACATGGAAATTATTTCTAGGGATTTTAGCTACCTTATAGACTTCAGAATGTCTGAAAGGGAATCCTATATGTTTAACTCTTGCGGATCGGGAAGCGCACTCTACAATGTTTACATTTGAACTATAATAGATATTCAATGATTAAAGTCTACAACATAAGATTACATGAAGAAGAATAAACATAGACATACTTTCCTACTTTGAGATTGATGTGGCCACAATGTGTTCAGTCTGCTCCCCTCCACTTCTAAGAGTCTTGAATTCCTCATGGAATCTAGTAGGACAGGGAAGAGTGACAACATATATACCACTAGAGACATTTGAGATGTGGTTGTTTCACCCTCCTCAATATGTCTTCTAAATGATCTTCACTATGTAATTAAAATCCACTTAAAATAAAACTATCTAGGCTAAAGATATCTTTAATTGGAAAAAAGGCTTCTAATTCACTTACATGATCTACATCATCTAAAATTATTAGAGCATGGAAAAACGAAAGAAGCTTTTTAAGAAATCCCTAAGTAAGTTACTTTGCAAATAATATGTCTTCTAAATGATCTTCACTATGTAATTAAAATCCACTTAATATAAAAATATCTGGGCTAATTATTTTTAATTGGAAAAAAGGCTTCTAATTGATTGACATGATCTACATCATCTAAAATTATAAAAGCATGGCAAAATAAAGGACGCTTTTTAATAAATCCCTAAGTAACTTACTATGAAAATAATATACAGACATTATTTACCTATAACTTCTCACACATCGCATAAGAAAGAGGATGAATCGCAACTTGATCTGTTACAGTTGAATAATTATTTGGCTAGAGTGGTTTTCCCAACTCCACTTACATCCACAATGCCCACAACCTTGGCCTTCACACGCTTACTCTCGTGCTGCTGGGGGAGAACTATTTTTTCAAAATCTTGTAATTGTTCATTCAAGCACCAACTAGATTATGCATAGCTTGGAGAAAAAAATGCAGTGTGGATAGAGGCACAGATAGCGTGTATTATTTGGGAAGAAATGTTGTTTCCCTCCTCCAATTCCTCCTTGTCAAAAAATACTCTCAATCCATGATCAAGAATACACCTGTGAAGATTGGTGGCGAAGTTGTTTTTCACATCCGGACCACGATGGTTGATAAACACACAATAACAAGAAGTCAAGGTTGTTGAAGAAGCAACACTTTGATGGGTTCTCCATTGATACTGGAATGCCTGAAAACCTAAAATAGTAATAAAACACCGCAATAATTTTAGTCAAATTTTATTGGTGGAAACTACAACCACATTTTTGAGATGTAGTTGATGCCAAAGAAACGTCACCATTTATGCAAGCGTGTATAGCATCCTACCACTGATATGAAATTTCCTCGATGCAACCATATTTTTCTTTTTCTCGTCCATGCACTAAAAAACACGTCAAGTCTCCTTTTTTTCTAAAAGATGGGTTGAAAAGGATATTTATCCAACTCGTCTGGTGAATAATTTGATATGCACTTCAAATTTCACTCTTAAACATTGTTCACACTGTGCCAGTGATGTCCATTTTCATGACCATTAATAATAATGGCCCCACAAGTAGTGCCATTTTTTATCTTCTTGCCGACCAACACAAAAGAAATGCCAAACACTTCACACCATCTCACATTTTCATTTTCACAATTTTGATTTTTATGCCTGCCCAATACCTGAAGCGAGAAATAATCCACTCCAACTCCATATCTTTTACTGTCAGGGGGCCTGATTCGTTCCACTCCTCCCAGCTCACTGGATGGATCTAATTTTTAAGTTATGGTGCTTTTAAACATATATCGAGAGCATTAAGTCATTGCAAAAAATTTATCCAAGAAAGGACTTACGACTTCTTTAGGATACATGCACTACACCTTATTTGAGGTGGAAGTTATTAGTGCACAAGGCACTATACAACTGCCATGTTTAAATGGTGTATCTTTCCCTCTTCAACTTTTTGCTGTTTTCTTTTCTGTTGTACTCAACTTTTTGTTGGGGCTAGTGTTTCTACCTTTATGTATTTTTATTTTGATTCTCACTGTATGGTTTCGACTCTTGGGACACTGTGAGTCATTGTTTCTCATTTTGGTATGGAAAGGGTTGTTGGGTATGATGTTGCACTTGCAGGTGTCCTTAATATGGATATGGACAACGATGTCTACAACTTTCAATGTTGTCAAAGAATGCACTAGTTGTTTCCTTTTTTTTTTGTACACTAATGATAGTAATTTGCATTGGTACATTATATAAACCATTTCCTCTTAAAAAAAACAATGGTTGAAAATTCAGAGTCCATCACATCTAGGGTTTGTTATAGTTTTGAATGTGACCATAGCAACAATGCATCTTCGATGTCAAAACATGTATTTTTAAATTAAAATTTATAAAAATATGGTTTATAATTTGAAATATTTAATTATTATTAAAATAATATATAAATACCTCGGATGTGGGTGCATAAACCGAAATGTGAGGTGGCAGATCCGCAGCGTGGCACATGGCCTAGCCACATGGCCACACACGAGGATCGTCCTGCAGGCAATAAAGCCTTCAGCTACTCGCTGCACACAAACAAAGCTGGCCCTGCCTTTTGCGTTAATGATTGTTCGGTCCACCAGCCTGAGAGTTACTTCTTGGGGTCGCTCCCCTCTCTACTGTCATTTGACTCCTGTAGACTCAGTCTCTCGGCTCTCTCTGCTCAGTGCTCTTTTGTGCCCTTCAAGATCCTCTACGACTTGCATTTGCAATTGGATGTGTCGTCTCTGTATACTAGTCACCCCATTGTTGCGTCGTCTCTGCACTCCAACCACCCCAATTCCTTGCTTCCCTTGCACGCAAGCCATCCCTCTGTCTCTCCCCTTGCTCATGCTCATTCCTGCTCAATCATGTCGCAGAGGCATAAAATGAGGTGTCTTCAAGGCCGAGGCAGGGGCTAGTCCTCACACCCACCCATTTCTATCCATGAAGATAGCCGCTCCCCTCCTCCCGAGAAAAATTCGACCCAGTTTCACTACGACTGCACTCTGGACTACCCTCGGGTCACCGCCACCATCACGGTGAGTTTTCAGGAGATGCCATCGAGCTCTGGCTTTAGAAAGTGTCTCAAAAAATCAACAATTTCACTTGCTCCCCCTCAGCATTCTTGGAAGTCGGAGGTGCTGCCATTCAAACCAGGAGAGCGTTCCTCCAGTAGTGAAGGCAATAGAAGCAGCAGTCTTGTTCGCTCTGAGGATAAAAGGAGGGATGGTAGAGGCAGCTTGGTTCGCACCGCCACCATGCTTGAGCCCAACGTGCAGCATTCAAAGAAAGATGAGGATTGTTCGGATGACTACAGGTGTCTTATCGTTGAAGTGCCTCTTTCTTTGCCTCATGACAAGTAACATGCCATGCAGCCTCAGTTATGAGAGGTTACCTCTGTCTGTGTTGTTTTATCTTTCAGATATCATGTTTTTTATGAACCATGTGATGAATTCTTGCTCCTTTTTTGTTAATGCTGGTTTCCCTACTCAGGGTAGCAATTTTTGGACCGGTTTCCCCATCTAGGGTAGTCACATTTATGTTTTTTTGAACTCTGCTCCCTCTGAAATTGGCTAGCATAGCAATTCCGGAGGCAAGCTTCGAATTGTAAATTATGTGAAAATTAATAGAATAGTCTTATTTAGAAATATATATATATATATATATATATATATATATTAAATACACTATAATGTGAAATGAGTTCTTCATCATTTTTTTTTTCTCTCATTCTCTCCAGAATAAAAATATTTATTTATTTATATTTATGATAAAAGTTTCAATGAGGTTTTTACATTATTTTTTCTCATTATTTTGAATTTTAAATTTAAATGTATTATTTTCAATTATTAACACACACACACATATAAGTTTCAATGATATTTTTATATTATTTTTTCTCATTAATTTGAATTCTAAATTTAAATTTACCATTTTCAATTATTAACATAAATAATTAATATCTCTTAAATATTGATTGAAAAATATAAATTATTAAGGATAAAGAAGATAATTATACTAAGGATTTTTTAACACCTTCTGTTACATATAATAATGTTTTACTAAAATTTTGAAAAAATATTTATATAAATATTTGTTAAATTCATAGTGAAATTAGTGTGAATATTATATGAATATTATTTACATAAAAATTATGATGATTTTTTTTATAAAATAGTTTTTATTTGCATAATCAACTCTGATTCTTAACCCTATTTCATAAAATTTTAACTAATATATGTAAGTATCTATTTAAATAAACATATAAATACTTCTCTCACGTGACAAGATGTGACAAGATGACAGATCTATTAGATAACATGATATTCTACAACCTAATTAATAAATGGAATGGACCCTTAAAATTAAAATTTGACCATACAATTTTTATCAAATTGTTTCTTGATATTTAAAATATATTTCTTAAGTGGATAAATAAATTTATTTTATTAAAAATATATATAAATTAAACCCCTTAAATTTATATATAAAAAAGGCCAACCAAGTCCATTTTCCTCTATTAATTATGCCAACTAATTTTGTAGCGATTTCATGCATCGGATGGAAAACTTGGCCCATGGCCATGTAAGGGTACAAGGGAGTTGACAGTAGGCGGGAAACCCATGATAAATTTTATTGATCGCAATTAGTAGTGTTCACTGGAGTTGTGCCTCTTAACGTGTTGGTTAGTTAAATTTTAGCGATGTCATCACTTGTGGATAAAATATTTGTCAATTTGTTCCATTCGCCCGAATTATCATTCAAAATTCAATTCATTTGATATTTGGTGGCAACCAATATTCACTAGCAATTTGCACTAGATGTTGCAAAGGAAACATCGTAAGGAAATAACGTAGCAAAGAGTAGCATTAAACTGTTACTCTTCCATGATGACAATGAAAGTGCCACCAAATGTTTCCAAAGGGTGTAAGTAGAATTTTGAATCTTAGTTAAAGAGGGGGCTCTCAGGAATTACATCATTGACATGACAGGAGTATCCATAATATCGGGTTCTCTCTTTTTGGTTATTTATTGTAGTTGCCAAAGAATGCACTTTAGGGATAGAAACGATATTTTTGCTTAGAAATTATTGACCAGAAGACCCCGATTTTGTCTTTTGTTGAAACATCCATATGTATTTTCAGTTGCAACACTTGTGTTTGAAGTATTTTCCTACTTGAAAGGTTGGAATTTATCCACACCCTATTTATATATGTCATATTTATTTGGGATTCAATATTTCTTGAAATTGATATAGCTCTCTTAGGTTTCATTCAGACCTATTTACATTGTTCCCCCAATTCAAGCTCTAGCAAACATTAGTATCATTCCATTTTTTATCAATCTATGGATCGGATCATAGTGACCTGCATCGAATGATTTTGGATAGATTATAAGAAGATTAAGTTGAAGCCAAAATATGAATCTTTTGAACTCAAGGATGTTGAAAATATCAAATTACCATACTCTACCAAAAGTATGGTAAATTTGAATAATGGAGATCGACACATTTGGTCTATGAAGCCTAGAAAGGACTATGAACCTAGACTAGGATACCAATGCCCTTTTAATTGATAATATCAAGAACCCATGAACAAGTGATTAAATTTTCTTTGAAAAATCAAATGGCTATCCAAACAAAGTTACTGATCAAGCGAGAAATATTACCTCAAAACGAGAACTCTAACAAAAAAAACATCAACATTTTTTTTATTTTTTTATTTTTATTTTTTTTGTTCGGGGTAAATTTTCAACATTTTTTAAAAATGGAAGTAAAAGCCAATTTATTTTGTGCAAAACACAACCTGAAAATGAAAAAGTGTTGATATTGGAATAATGTCGCCAATTTTTTTGTGCAAAAACACACTTAAAAAAAAAGTATTGATGATGGAATAATGTTGCCAATTTTTTGTGTGCAAAAAAACCCTGTAAACGAAAACTATTGAGGCTGAAATAATGTTGCCAATTTTTTGTGTGCAAAAACACCTTGAAAACGAAAACTGTTGATGCTGGAATAACATCTTTTTTTGGGGGGTAAATTGTCAACATCTTTTAATAATGACGTTAAAGATAAAATATCATGACTCTAAAAAACCTTGAAATTTCAACAATAAATATGAAATTAAAGATAAAATATCAAAAGTCTTAAAATTTCAAGGATGATATTAAAGATAAAATATCACCTCTATGAAAATCCTTAAAATTCCAACAATTTTCAGCTATGGAAATTTGAGTAAATATTTTATTTGAAAATAATTTTAAGGTTTTGAAATTTACAAATGTTTTTTAAAAACTCTATTTCATTATTGAGAAATATTTTTATTTTATTTTATTTTCATATATAATATTAATAATAATAATTTAATATTAAAATTATATTTCTTTTGAATTTAATAAAGCGAAACTAATAAATATATCAAATATTATACAAAAAAAAAGTGTTGTTTCTATCTGCTAAGGAAGTACACCATCAACAAAAATTTGTTCTCTTAGACTTATTACTTCTACATGCTTTTATTTTACATATTTATCCAATTAAATATATTGAAAATATAAAAACATTGAAAAATAAAAACAAAAACAAAATAATACAAAAAAAATAAAAATAATAATAACAAGTAAGTGAAAATATATATTTTAACATAAATCATTTAAAAAACATGACCCAACAAAAAATAAATTTAAAAAAAAAAAAAGGTAACTAACAAAAAAAAGAAAAAAAATGATAAAAAAGAAAACCATCAAATAAATAAATAAATAAATAATATTGACAATATAAATTAAAACAAAAAAAACAAAAAACACATTAAAATAAAATAAATAAATAAAACATAAAATATACACACAATAAGAACAATTTAAATGAAATAATTGTCTGTGGGGTCTTGGTTAAATGGTGATGAGGCGAGCTGTTATAGCACTCATCACAGGTTCAATTCCCTTCCCTGATCGGGGTGATGTATCTAGACATGTTATGAAAAATGGAGTAAAAAAGTGAAAAAAGAGAAAAATGAAAGGCACTACCAAACTTACAAAAAAAAAATTTAAATGAAATAATTGAAAAAAAAACATTTAAAAAAATTAAACTAATAAAAAAAACATTCAAAAATAAACTAAAAAAAAACCATAAAAAATAAGAAAAATAATAACTCAAAATATAAAAAGAATATACAAAAATGAAAAGGAAAAAAATAAAAAATAAAAATAAAATTAAGGTATTAAAAAAAAAATTATTTCAATAAATAAATAAATGGAAAAACAATAGATAATTCAAGAAAAAAAAATCAAACATTTGTTTTTTAAATTTACAAAAAAAAATGACCATATGAAACAATTAAAATAAATATTTTAGAAATATTTAAACTAAAAAATTAAAATTAAAATTAAATAACTAAAATACAAAAAAAATATAATAATAAAAATTTTATTTTTATAATCTACACTTTACAAATTGTTAAATCTTTTTAGTAATAATCACATGCAATGGAACATGGTCGACGCGTTTCTAACCAACCGGTGTGATTCATCATTAGACTAAGTGAGAGATCAGATTAAGACATTAAGTTTAAATAGATGTAAAAATGACTGAACTAGCTGTTAAGATAACGACTAGTTTAACTTTACCGTTACATTTTATTTTTAGATTAAAATGTTTATATATTTATCGATTTTATTTTTATTTTATTTATTTTCTTATTATTATTATAAATATTATTATTAAACTTATTAGTTAATTAATTATTTAATCAATAGTGATAATAATATGTAATTATGTATATATATTTTTATTTTATCTAATTGATTTAATTATTTATGTATTATTATTATTTATATATTATTTTTAATTATATATATGTTTATTTATTTTTAATTATTATAATAATTTTTTTGAAAAGAAAATTAAAATAAAAAATTTTAAATAATTAAAATTTAAATTCTAAAAAAATAAAAAAATGGAATAAAAAAACATTTTAAATTAATAATAAAAAACCAAAATTCATATTTTTTTTATTATCTTAAGACAATTATAAAAAAAATGAAAATATATATATATATATATATATATATATATATATATATATATATATATATATATAAAATAAATTTACAAAAATAAAAATAAAAAATCTAACCTCTTGGTGATCTAACCTTTTTTAATAATTTCTTTTATTAAAAAATATTTTTTTTGAATTGTTTTAAAATGTTTTTTTTTTTTTTTGGTTTTTTTATTTTATATTTATTTTCTTTTATTTTTTAATTTTTTAATTTAAAAAAATTATATTATGTGTGTATTTTTTATTATTATTTAAAAAATGTTTTTATTTATTTAGATTTTCATTATTTTAAAATTTTAATTTTAATTTTCTTTTTATTTTTTTATTTTTTTAAGTTTTTATTATTTTACAATAATGTATTTTAATTATTTTATTTTATTTTTTAAAATTTAAAATTTAAAATTTTATTTATTTTTTAAATATTTTATTTTATCGCTTTTTTTAATATGGCTTTTTTTTTACTTTGAAAAAAAATCTTTTTGATGTTTTTTTTGGGTTTTTTTTTTTTTTCAATTATGTGTTTTTTTAAAAACAAATTCCCCATTTATTTATTTATGTTTTTTTTTTTAATTTTTTTGTTTAAATGTTTTACTTTTACAAGTTTATTTTGTTTTTATATTTATATTTTGATGGTTTTTTTTTGTTTTTTTTTATGTTTTTTAATTTTATTTTCCTGTTTTGTTACCAAGATGAAAATCACCAATATTAAAAAAAATTATCCACACTTAATACATTAGAAAATTTAAAGTGTAAAAAATAAGGCCTTTAAACAAAAAGGGTTGATGTTGCCTCTAAAGAAAATGTTCATACTTGATAAATGGAAAAATTTAACATGTAAATAATAATCCCCTCGAAAAAATGGGGTTGATTCTGCATCACCACTTTTCATAATTGATATGAAAAACATAACATTTGGAAAAAAAAAAAAAAAGGTGCCTAAAATATGCTAAAAAAAGGTGGTTTTGCATTACCACTTTTCAAAAATAAAGTAAAAATAAAGGTTCCTTCAAAATTGTCGAATGAATTTATGTTAAATTTGAAAAATATGGCCAAATTCCACCTTGGGACAATCCATTTGATGGAGATGATGATTGCGTTGGATTCCTCATTTCGAGGGGTCTGAGATTGATCTAAAGATCATCTCATTCAAAAAAGAAAAAGTGAGACTTTGAATTTATTCTTTCACATGTGCAAATTGTTCGGGTTGGCCTCAGCTTAATGTAGGCTCAAGGATCCCAATAGACGTGCTCTTTACCCTTAACTAATTGTATAAATAAGAGTGACCTCTTACCTCATTTGATCATCATTCACTCACACATTCGTTTCTCTCTCTCCACTTCAGATTGGTTCGTACAGCTTGGGTTTCTCTCACTCTTTCACATGTGTGGAAAAGGAGGCTAAAAATTTCAAAGACCAATTGCAAGTTGAATTTCCATATTTTAGACCAGCGTTGAGCAACACTGAATACGACTTATTTGACCTATTTTGGCCATGTTTTTCTAGGATTTATTTTTATTTTTGCATATCATACTTGCTAGCACAGAAGTCGAGGCATTTCATTGAGTTTGACCTACATTGACCGCACGCTTGACTGAAGTTTGACCAACATTTCAGGGGATGTTTTCGGTTGACTTTGACCCTTCTTGGAGGTCGAGTTGAATAGATTTGACTGAGCTGCTAAGGGGATGATTTGAATAATAATAAGAAGAATTGATCAAAGGTTTTCCCCACATTTAGGTTTTTCCCTGGCATCCGCCAAATAATGTGTCCTCTTGTCTCAGCCTATCTTCTACATTTTGCGTTATGTTCTATCTGCATTAATTGTCAATGTGATTAATGATTAATGTGATTTCTAGTGGAAATAATTGGGTTGCTCAGGAACATTGAATTAAATTGTGTTAAGCATAGAACATATCATTATTAACTAAAATTAACATGGAATCAAAGCACGGGTGAAGACAAAGCCCAGGCAAGAGAGAGACTCAAGAAATGACAAAGATCTGTTGGACAAGGACAAAAACTCAATGACTTCCTCATCTTACTTCAAATACGAGGATAATCTCAATGATAAATTTTATTATCATGCATGGAAGATGTCTTTGGACTTGACTTTGGAAGAAAATGATGTCATGGACTATGTGCAAGGAAAACTTGTGGAGCCTCCTTCAAATGCACCAGCTACTACTAAGACAAATTACAAGAAAGGTGAGGTCAAGGCTAAGAAGATCATAAGGGTCTCGATTCAAAAACATTTTGTTTCTTACATTTCTAATTTGGGCACATCTAAGGAGATGTATGACAAATTGGTTAGGATGTTCAAATCCAACATTGCAAACCAAATCCTCTTTCTCAAGAACAAGCTGAACAAGATAAAGATGAAGAGAGGGGAATCCATCCAATCCTACTTCATGAGGATTGCTAAAAACAAAAATGATATTATATCTATTGGAGAAGTTGTTGCTAACAGGGAGCTCACTCTTATTTCTATTGGAGGTCTTGCCGAGCATGGGATGTTTTTACCACCACTATCCTTAACAATGATAAGATTCCAAGGTTTAATGAATTGTTGACTAGATGCACTCAAGAAGAGACAAGGATGATGAAGAGACACAAGCTTTCAAATGGAAATGAACCACTGTATTTTCCACTCGTTCTAAGAGGAAGAATAGTGTTGTTCCAAAGAGACAAGGTCCAGGAAGACAAGGATTCAAAGAAGGAAGAAAGGGAAGATTCTTCAATTGTAACAAGTTTGGCCACTATGCTAATGAGTGTCCTCATAAGAATGATATATTGTGAAATGATGACAACAATAATAACCAAAAAAATTCAAGGGAAATGGAAATCAAAGGAATAACAGGTTCAAAAACAAAGGAAAAAGGAATGCTCCCATTACACGACATGGAAATGGTTGACCTCCCAAAAGGTCAAGAAACTCTAGGTATGAGGAAAATAATGTTGTAAATAAGAAAAAAATAATTTTATCTTATTTATGTCATTACTATTGGCTCTCCTCCGAACACTTTGGATAATTGGTTGATTGATAGTGGTGCCTCAAGGCACTTCACTAGGTACAAGGAGGCCCTCTCAAATTTGAATGAAAAGAAGACTAAATTGGAAATCATACTTGGAGACAATGCCATCTACCCCGTGAAAGGGATAGGGACTATTACTTGAAAAAGGCTTCAAGGTAGCATTGATGGGAAGGTACGTATTTGGAAAAGGAACCTGAAAGATGTAGTTACACTTGGATTTAGGGTTGAAGGTATCTATCAGGTTGGAGGAATTCCTTTAGGAGCTATGACTTGCGACACTTCTCTTCAATCCAAATTATGGCACCAGAGGTTTTCTCACCTTAGTTATAAAGCCCTACCTAATGCAAGGAAGATGGTCACAGGTATGCCTAAATTTAAGGTAGATCATGAAGGTGTTTTTCAGGGTTGTGCAACTAGAAAACATACAAGGGGACCATTCCCCTCAAGTGAGAGTAAAACTACTAACATTCTTTAATTGATCCATTCTGATTTATCTGGTATTTTGGTCGTAACATATTTGGAGGATATTTCTACTATGTTATTTTTGTGGATGATTTCTCTCGCAAAACATGGATCTATTTCTTGAAGAAGAAGGATGAAGTGTTCAAATGGTTCTGCTCTTTCAAAGCCTTGGTTGAAAATCAAACAGGGAAGAAGATCAAATATTGAGGATCGATAATGGAACCAAATATGAGTTAAACGAATGAATGACTATTGTAGAGAAGTTGGCATTAAGAGGGAGACCACTACTTTATATACTCCTGAGAAAAATGGAGTTGCCGAAAGGAAGAATTGAACCATCATAGAATCCACTTGTGCCATGCTTCATGACCAAGGCCTACTGAATTTCTTATGGGGAGAAGCTACCAACATTGTCGTGTATGTTCAAAATAGATTCCAACATCAAGCATTGAACTTCAAGACACCCGAAGAATTTTTCACTAGTAAGAAACCTGATGTTTCTCATTTTATAATTTTTGGTTGTCTCATATATTTTCCTGTGTTGAAAGAGAAAAGAAACAAGCTAGATGCATTTGAGAAGAAAGGAACATTTGTGGGCTACATTGAAACTTCAAAGGCATATAGGATCTATTTGCCTAGTCAAAGGGAAGTGGAAATAATTCATGAGGTCACCTTCGACGAAGATGTTTTCCTTGGGAAGGTTAGGGATCTTCCTATCCTAAGTAAGGACAATGATGATGATGCAGGAAAGAAAGATGAACCTTCAACAAATGAAGTGATGCATGATGTTGAAGGCCTGATGGATCCCATTGATCCACCTCTTGGTGAGCCCTCTACCTCAAGAAAAAGGCCCTTGTGGCTCAAAGACACTCTTGAATTTGTTGAAATACATGTTGCACCAAGGGGGGGGACTTTCATGAAAGTGAGAAGTTGAACAAGTACCAAGGGTACTTAGCTACCATGAGTACCATTTTTCAATCTGAGCCATGTACGTTCGAAGAAGTCGTGAAGCACCAAGTATGGAAGGATGTGATGGATGAGGAATATGAATCGATTATGAAGAATGATTTATGGGATTTGGTTACTAGACCCAAGGACAATTTTGTGATCACTTCAAATGGATTTACAAAATCAAACATGGAGTTGATGGGAGTGCTAAAAAGTTCAAGTCCAGGTCCGTTGCTCGAGGCTTCTATCAAAAGGAAGGAGTGGATTATGATGAGATATTTGCACCAGTTTCCTGATACACCATTATCTGACCTATCATCGCTCTTGCTGCCCCTTAATTAGGATGGATCTTACACCAAATGGATGTTACATTTTCTTTCTTGCATGGCTCGCTTAAGGAGGAAGTCTATGTAGAGAATCTTGAGGGGTTCTAAGTTCAGGATCATTAGACACATTTATGCAGGTTGAAGAAAGTCCTCTATGGGTTGAAGTAAGCCCCTCGGGCTTGGTATGAGAGGATCGATAACTATCTTATGAAGTTGGGATTTACAAGAAGTGAAACTGACTCAAAACTATACCTCAAGGTTGAAAGGACAGGGATCTCATTTTGGTACTTTATGTGGATGATCTCTTTCTGACGGGTGCATACCCTCTCATTTATCAATGCATGAGGGAGTTAGCTTTAGAATTTGAGATGAAGGACCTAGGGTTGATGCACTACTTCCTAGGCTTGGAGGTCTGGAAAAATTCTAAAGATATTTTCCTTTCTCAAGGAAACTACATTGTGAATCCTATAGAGAGATGTGGGATTGTGGATTGCAAGTTTGTCTACTCCGATGAAAGTCAACTTCAAGAAGCTATGTGGAAGTGTTGTTGGGCATGATTTGGAAAATCCTTTCGAGTATCAAAAACTTGTGGGGGCCCTAATATTCTTGGGGAAATCCCGTCCAGACATATGATTTGTTGTGAATAGATTGAGTCAAATTATGCTCGAGCCTCATCACATACATTATATTGTTGAAAAGAATCTCTTGAGATATCTCCAAGGCATAATCAACTATGGTTTGAGGTACACTGTCGGGAATTTGAGGCGACATGGATATATTGATGTTGACTGGGATGGTAGTGTGGTGGATTGTAAGAGGCATATAGATGTTTCTCCTCGTTGGGATCTACTTCGATATCCTGGATGAGCAGGAAGAAAAAATCTATTGCTTTAAGCATTGCCAAGGCCGAATACATTGTTTCTAGTATGGCCTATTGTGAAGTTGTTTGGTTGAGTAAGCTCTTTAGTGACCTATTGGAGCATGTGATGGATACCACCATCATCTACTGCGACAATAAAATTGGGATTCTCCTTTCAAATAATCCCGTGTTGCATGACCGATCCAAGCATATTGGTATTAGGTACCACTTTATCTGGGATATGGTACAACGGGGAGCAATAAAGCTCCATCACATCAGGATTGATGAGCAGGTCACAGATATTCTCATGAAGCCCTTAAGTAAGGTAAAATTATTAACCTTCTGTGAGAGACTTGGAGTCATGGAAATACCCTCCTATGAGGGTCTCGAATGAGTTGGACACTGAGCTTTTGGAGCTCCTAGGGGCTAGGGGTACTTCTTGGAGTTATGAGCGACCATAGGGTGAGTGGTTCAACTTCCCATAATGGTGTGTTGTGTACAGGGTGAGTGGTTCACCTTCCCTAGTGATACCCCATGATGGATTGACATGTGTGTAGGGTGAGTGGTTCACCTTCCCCTACGATTAACATATGCATAGGATTGAGTGGTTCACATTCTCCTATGGCATATGAGCAGGATGAGTAGTTCACCTTCTCTTGTCAATGCCCTAGCAAACATCCTACCCATGCAGTCACCGACTCATGGGAAGTACCTCTAATCTGGCCAATGAGTTGGGAAATAGGATAGGGACCATATCATTACTGCTCGATGCATCGTGTATTTTCGTACTCCCTATGCTAGGATGCATGGTGTTATACAAATTGATCTTAGATCAATTTAGGTTATACCTATGGGTTAGCTTATGTTAGTGGAGAGAAGCAAGGTCTTTTGACTCTCTCTCGATAAATTCTTCTTCATTATTACTTCATGGTTCAGCGGGGTAGAGAAGAGATGACAGAGATGGTACATGATTAAAGGATGCGATGGTGATTAGTGATACTAGATGGATTGGCAGGCTGAATTCTCCCTAGTTGAGAGGGAGTGTTAAATTTGGAAAGTAGGACCAAATTCCACCTTGGGACAACTCATTTTATGGAGATCATGATTGCATTCGATTCCTCATTTTGAGAGGTCCAAGATTGATCTATTTATCATCTCATTCAGACAAGAATAAGTGATATTTTGAATTTATTCTTTCACATGTGCAAATTGTTTAGATCAGCCTCAACTTAATGTAGGCTCAAGGAGCCAATGAAGGTGTCTCTTCAACCTTGAAGAATTGTATACATAAGAGTGACCTCTCACCTCATTTGATCATAATTCACTCACACATTCTTCTCTCTATCCACTTCAAATTAGTTCGTACAACTTGGGTTTCTCTCTCTCACACACACGTGTGGCAAAGGAGGCCAAAAGTTTCAGAGACCAATTGCAAGACGAATTTCCATATTTCATACCAGCGTTCACCAGGGCTTGCTTGAACTATTTTGACTGCACTTTTCTTGGTATAATTTCTATTTTTTCAGTTTTTACTTGTTGGCACATAAATCGAGGCATTTGACTGAGTTTGACTTGCGTTAAAAGCAGGCCTGGCCAAATTTTGACTAAGTTTGACCAACATTTTAGGGACTGTTTTGGGTTGACTTTGACCCTTCTTGGAGGCTGAGTGGACTAAATTTGACCCAGCTGTTAAGGGGTTAATTTGTTGTTGATTTGACTAGCATTGACTTTATAGTTAGGGCTACAGGTTAACTATTGTTGACTGCTATTTTGACAAGGCTCATTTGACTATGTTTTCGGCAAGTGACTTTGACCTATGTATTCTCTCTCTCTCTCTCTCTCTCTCTCTCTCTCTCTCTCTCTCTCTCTCTCTCTTTGTTGAACTATTGAATAATAATAAGAAGAATTTATCAAAGAGTTTTCCCCACATCCGGGTTTTTCCCTAGCCTCCGCCAAATATTATGTTCTATTGTCTTGGCTTGTCTTCTGCATTTTGTATTATGTTCTATCTTCATTCACTCTCAATGTGATTAATGGTTAATGTGCTTGCTACTACAAATAATTGGAAATTTTCATTGGGATGGTAAGAAACATTGAAATAAATTGTGCTAAGCATAGAACATACCATTGTTAACTAAAATTAACAATTTAAAGAGAAACACTTCTTTGAAAATTTTAATGAGATTTGTAAAGGTGGACTTTAATAATTTCTCAACCTCTACCTCCTTTGAAAAATATTTATCTTACTTTAAAATTTTCAATATTTGATGAAATTAAATTTAAATATTATAATAAAGTTAAATTTATAATTAAATTTGGAAATTTAAATTTAAATAAACATAAATCAATGATATATGTTGTCTTTAGCTAAAAATTTATTCCAAAAATAATTATAATTTCAAATTGAACCAAACAAATTTTAAATAATAAAATTGAAAATATTCAAATTTAAATTGATTTTAATGAATATAGATGGCACTTAAAACAAAATTTCTAAGAGAAATACAAAGCAATATTCATATCAAAATTACAAAATATCTTGTGTGGTGTGAATTCATGTCTCTTATTCTTTGCATTTACTATTCTATCTACGATTGCTATTTATCATTGTTAAAATTTGACAGCTTAGGGATGAATTTATCCTAGAAGATATTTGAACCACCTATAATAAATTTCATTTCTAACAATTCTAATATGACATTCCAAAAATAGTAAGTCACATCCCAATTTGGAAGTGACTTTCCAAAAATAGAAAATCATGCCTACATGATCAAGGATGATCTCAAGATATGGTATCCACTTTTAAATCAAATCCATCATGAATATGCAAGTCAAGAATAAATATTTTTATCCTTACTAGTACTATTATTATTATTACACTATTATTTATAAAATATTCTAAAGTCATTCACCTTTAATGGATTAATAAAAACGAATTCTCTCATGAAATAAGTAAATTAAATTGAGAATCTCTTATTTTTCAAATTGAACCTTTCTCTTGGAATAAAATAGTAACTCCACACTCAAGAGAATGTAACTCTCCCTGACTAATTCAAATTACGGAAAAAGTGTAACTCCTCATTAATGCACTTGTAACGCCATCATTCAATTCGATTTGTAACTCTCACCAAATATTATCTCATATATAAGTATAACTCTCTCTCTCTCTCCCTAATTCGAATTGTAACTCCTCAAGACAAGTGTACCTCTCTCTATTCTTGAGACGAGTTACATTTCTCCTCAAATAACTCCTCCCTCATGGAATTCAATTCTCCTATTATTAGCTCAAGGAATAAATTCATTTTGTAACTCCTCCCCTTTCTCATCTATTTAAACAAGATCAAGTGAGAGTTGAGAGTAACATGTTCATTTTGAAGAAGGAGAACTAGAGTTGAATGTGTGCAAGAGAAGTGTGAGAGCAAGTAAAGAGTAAGAGTAAGGGAAGAGATGGAGCAAGTGTGCATGAAAAGATCTAATCAAGAGAAGGAGGAGATCTCCAAGAAAATAGAAAGAGCACTTCAGCTCCAAGTTGATCAAACATTGGTGACTTTATTCTTTCTCATTCTCTCTCTCTCTTTGTAGTTTGCTAAACGATTGAAAAAATCTAATAGAAGAACAATAATTTGGGTTTCCCCTTGTGGGTTTTGCCCTAGTTATTGAACCTAACTCTCGGTGTCTCATATTTGTGCTTGGATGTTTTCATATGATTCTTAAGTTTATGTTCTATCTACAATTGCTGACCTGAAAAGTTGTTAAAAACATATATGCATTCTAAGTATTTGTAACAACATAGTACATTCATTTTTCTGCAAAGCACATTCAGTTTTCTGCAAAGTACATTCAAGCTTCTGCAAAGTACATTCAGTTTTATGAAAAGTAAATTAAGCTTTCTACAAATCAGATTCAGTTCCATTCAGTTTTCTTCAAAGTACATTCAATTTTCTGTAAGTACAATCAAGTTTAAGCGTACAACTTTCAAGTTTCTACAAAGAATTTTTAAATTTTTGCATAAAACTTTTAGATTTTAACATGGTATCAGAGCCTTGGTGAAGATAAGTCCAAGGAAATTAGAGATCACCTGAAGAGAACCCACTTGTTGCCAAAGTTTTATGATTAAGATGACTTCATCCTACTTCAAGATAAAGGAGAAGTTGAATGATGTTTCAAACTTTGGTTCATGGAAAACAAGGGTAGATATGACTTTTGAAGAACATGAAGTTCTGGAGTATGTTGAAGAAACAATTGTTGTTCCACCAGAGAATGCAAGTGTTGTTGTCAAATCCAAATTTAAAAAGGGTGAAATCAAAGCTAGAAAAATCATCCTTGATTCTCTTAGTGATCATCTCATTACTTATGTTTCTGGTCTAAAGAAAGCTAAATAAATGTATGAGAAACTAATAGGCAGGTTTGCAATTAGTAACTTGAACCATATTATTGCTTTGAAGAATCAATTGAAGGACATTAAGATGAATATAGGAGAGAGTTTCAAGCATACTTCTTGTGAATGACTAAAATCGGGAATTAATTGTCCATATTTAGTGAATATGTACCCGACAAAGAAATGGAGTTGATTGTGATGGGAGGTCTTTCTTCTATTTGGGAGGTTTTTATCACCACCATCAACAACATCAACACTATTCCCACATTTAGCTCCTGGGAAAGTGTATCCAAGAAGAGGCCAAAATGATCTCCAAAGGGAGAATTTCACATCATGAAGAAGGAGATCCTACTGCATTTTCGGTCCGTGACAAGATAAAGAAAGATAATAAAAAGAAATCTACTTTCAAATCAAATAAAGGGAATCTAGACATGTCAAAAGTTAGATGCTTTAACTGTAAAAAACATGATCATTTTGCTCGTGATAGTAATAAAAGAAGTAGAGCTCCTAGATTAAAAAACAAATCTGATTCCCTGAATCGACGTCCCTGCTCGGCTCCTCGCCTGGCCGGCGGCCAGCTCCGCAACCACTAAGGGGTGGACCGATTGTTTTCTCAATTTAATTAAAATTTTTAATATATATATGTGTGTGTGTGTGTGTGTGTATATATTATTTTTTGTTTTCATTTTTAATTTTTTATATTATTTATTTATTTATTTTTAATATAATTTATTTTATTTTTTTTAAATTTAAAAAAAATGAATTTTGTGTTTTTTTTTTTCATTATTTTAAAATGTTTTTATTTTCAAATTTCATTTTTTTTAAGATTTAAATTTTAATTATTTTAAAATTTCTATTTTATTTTTGTTTTTATTTTTATTTTTTAGTTTTTCTTATTTTCAATTACTTTTATTTGTATTTTGATTTTTAATTTTTAAATTTTAATTTTAATATTTTAATATATTATTTTTATTATTTTATTTTATCATTTTTTTTATTATGCGGTTTTTTTAAAACTAAAAAAAAATGTTTTCGATGTTTTTTTTTCTTCTTTTTTTATTATTATTATTATTTTTTTTAAAATTATGTGGTTATTTGAAATAATTTTCCCCAATTATTTATTTATTTATTTGTAACTCTTTTTTTTGGTCTTTTTTTTATTAAATTTCTTATTTTTTTTTACATTTTTATGGTTTTTTTTCTCTCTCTTTTTTTTTTTTTAAATGTTTTATTACCAACATGAAAATCACCAACATTAAAAAAAAAGTATCTACACTTAATACATTAGAAAATTTAAAGTGAAAAAAATAAGCCCTCTAAACAAGAAGGGATGATGCATATCAAAATTACAAAAGCTCTTGTCTGGTGTGAATTCATATCTCTTATTCTTTCATTTATTATTCTATCTACAATTGCTATTTATCCTTGTTAAAATTTGACAGCTCAGGGATGAATTTATCCTAGAAGAAATCATATCTTTCAATTTTGTTTGAACCACCTATAATAAAATTTCATTTCCAACCATTCTAATATGACTCTCCAAAAATAGTAAGTCTCAATTTGAAGTGACTTTCCAAAAATAAAAAGTCATGTCTAAATCTTCAGAAAAATTTTAGGGGCTAATATTCGCGGGTGGGCTTTACTCTCATACAAGCCCCTGCCAATTTTCATATTAAAATGGATGCTCTCCTTCGTCACTTTCTTTGGCAAGGAGGGAGAACAAAGAAAAAAAATACAATTTGGTAAGCTGGAAGCAGGTCACTCAGCCTTGTGAGAGAGGAGGACTGGGAATCAGATCCTCTAAACTTCTAAACCTTGCCTTTGCTGGCAAACTGGTTTGGAGACTCATAACTAGCAAGAATGCTTGGTGGAAGTCAGTTCTGGAAAAAAAATATCTCGGCTTCCCAAGGCATCAGCTTTTAGATCACGAGCTACCTAACAGAACGTGCTCAAAAATCTGGAGGATGTGTAAGAAAGCTATACCATTTCTTGAACAAAACACTTCCAAAGTGCCCAAAGGCGGCAGCTACATAAGAATTGGGGAAGACAAAATAATGGGGCAACAGCCCATAAGTCAATGGCCTGGTACACAGCAGATTCTAGCTTTTTTCAACAGTGCAGGTATACAAACTCTGGATCAGATCTCTCAATGGGAAGCCCACTCTCATACCTGGAATGGTTGGACCTTCCCACACATACCTGCAGATACAGAAATCAGCCTCAACAACCTGAAAGACTATCTTCATGGTATAGCACCTTCCAAACGCTACCTTGCTGATGACTTTCGATGGGACCCTTCAGGCACAACCTATACTATTAAGGCTGCTTATCATTAGATCTGCAACATCGAATATCCCATGGCTATCTGGGCGCAATGGAGACTAGTTTGGAAGGCAGAAACTCTCCCAAAAATTAAATTCTTCTTATGGATCCTCCTAAGAGGGAAAGCCCTCACCTCAGAGAACCTCACAAAGCGAGGAATAAATGGGCCATCTCGCTGTCCAAACTGTCAATATGAAGAAGAGACAAGCCAACATCTATTCATCAACTGTCCATTTGCCTCAGCTTGCTGGAAGGAAGCTTTACGGAGCCACAATATCCCTTGGGCGCCTAGCACTAGCATATTTGAAGCGCTGCACATATGGAAAAAAAGCTACCCATGGGGAAAAAAAACAAACAACATAGCTCGAAGGGTCTGGAATGCCTTGCCCTATACCCTTCTATGGAACATCTGGTTGGCAAGAAACAGCATGATCTTCAAAGGTAAAGAAACCAGCGTTAGAAAGCTCTATAACAAAGCTTGGAGTCTCAATTTGGAAGCTCTGTCCACAAAATGTCAAGGGAATTTGAATGTGCTAGATCTACATGTTGAAGAAAGGAATTACATAGGGCATATTCTAGACAGAAGCAACATAGAACAAAACAGAAGTAATCACAGTAGCAGAGCCAACTCCAGGTGTAGCTGGAAACTCAGGATGAAAGAAGAAGAATTTGCTCGATGGCTCAGGAACTGCAATACCCATTATCTCTTTTTCGATGGTGCCTCCAAGTCCAACCCAGGAATGGCTGGGGCTGGAGGATTCATTTGCAACGGTAATGGTGATGTGTTAACAGAATATGAATGGGGACTGGGCTCTACATCCAATAACAGGGCTGAAGCACTCGCCCTCTTCCAAGGTTTTCTCCAGCTTAAGAAACTTGGTATAACCACTGCTATAATAATTGGAGATTCTGCCATTGTTATAAGTCTATTGGTAAGCAACAGAAAAGCCCAAAATTTGATTCTATAGCAAATCATAGGGCAATGCCAATCTCTTGACCAGCAGATGAAAGGCAATCGATTTTACCATGTCCTTCGTTCACTCAACAAAACTGCTGATGAACTGGCTAACAAAGCATGCTCTCACACTGTTGGCAACCTCCGGTGTAATGGCTCTGCCCAGTATTTTTTCTTGCCATGATCAGGTTCTTTTTCCTCAGCAGATCCGTCCCACAGCAGATCACTGCTCTTGGTCTCTGAAACCCTTTGCCCAGCTTCTCTGCAAAGTCTCACACTTCAGCTTTCTGTCCACTGGCGGTGATCCCCACAGATGTAACTTCTGCAGCATCCAAACCTTACTCTCTCTAGAACGCCCTTTTAAACTCCATTAAGCTCTGCGCCCCCTGTGTATTTAACCTCTTGTACTCAATCAAATGCTTACAAACACCAGCTGATCTCTTCCCAAATTCACTCTATCGATCTCAGTCTCATCTAGGACACTGCTCCACGAATTATGCGTCTATGTCCACCCAGACAGAGTTACTCTGCTCCAGAACTTGTCTTCTTGCGCCTTTATATTCGCCCCTGTCAGCTTCACAGGCAGCCCTGAAGACAAGTCAAATATTGGCAAACAAAAAATTCTTTGAATTAATCGAGCGGCAATATTACTACCTCAACGGGCGGCAATTGCATCACACTTGCAAAATTAAATATGAAATGTAAAGTCTGTTTTATGTTACTACAGTTTGTTAGAATTTATATTGTCTCCTTCTTTCTCATAGTGAAGGAAGCAAGTTGTAAAACAGAAATTGGCACCAATCGCATCTACTGTTGGCCCTCCCCTTGCCAACGCCATCTTGTAAAAATTTCGGAATCCGTCTCCCTCTCTCTTTGAATGCAATCGACGACCCAATAATTGAAAAAAAAAAAAATATTCATCGGATGGGCACTAATTTCCATGGCTTTTCCAAAAAAAAAGATTCGCCAATTTCCATTTTTTTTTATAAAAATGATTCGCCCAAATTTTACAATATAAAATTATTTTACGTTAAAAATCGCCAACATTATATAGACAATATGTATAATATCATTATAAATTTGAATAGTTTTATGAATACATCAATAAACATTTTATAGTTTGCATATTAGGGACTGGTGAGATTCACCAATTTTTTAAACTTCAAGATAATTTTCCATCCTTAAAATTATCCCTAGTCTAAATGATCAAGGCTGATCTTGACATATGGAATCCACTTTAAAATCAAATCAATCATGACTATTATTATTATTATTTATAAAATATTCTAAAGTCATTCACCTTTAATGGATTAATAAAAGCAAATTCTCTCATGAAATAAGTAAATTAAATTAAGAATCTCTTACTTGGAAAATTGAACCTCTCTCTTTGAATAAAATAGTAACTCCACACTTAAGAGAATGTAACTTTCCCTCACTAATTCAATTTATGGCAAAAGTGTAACTCCTCATTAAATGCACTTGTAACTCCCTCATTCAATTTGATTTGTAACTCTCACTAAATATTCTCTCATATCTAAGTATAACTCTCTCTCTCCCTAATTTTAATTGTAAATCCTCAAAGAAAGTGCACCTCTCTCTATTCTTGGGATGAGTTACACTTCTCTTCAGGTAGCTCCTCCCTCATGGAATTCAATTCTCCTATTATTGGCTCGAGGAATGAATTAATTTTGTAAATCCTCTCCTTTCTCATCTATTTAAGCAAGAGCAAGTTAGAGTTGAGAGTAACAAGTTATTTGTGAAGGAGGAGAGCTAGATTTGAGTGTGTTCAAAAGAAGTGTGAAAGCAATTGAAGAGTAAGAGCAAGGGAAGAGCTCAAACAAGTTTGTAGGATAAGATCTAATCAAGAGAATGAAGAGATCTTCAAGAAAAGAGCAAGACCACTTTAGCTGCAAGTTGATCAAACATTGGTGATTTTATTCATTCTCATTATCTCTCTCTCTCGTTGTACTTTGTTGAACAAATGAAAAAATCTAATAGAAGAAGAATCATGTGTTTTTTCCCCTTGTGGTTTTTTCCCTCACCATTGGATATAACTCTCAGTGTCTCATATTTTTGTTTGGATGTCTTCATATGATCCTTAAGTTTATGTTTTATCTACAATTGCCGATCTGAAAAGTGGTGAAGAACAAATATTCATTCTAAGTATTTGTAACAACATAGTACATTCAGTTTTCGCAAAGCACATTCAATTTTTTGCAAAGTACATTCAACTTTCTGCAAAGCACATTTATTTTTTTGCAAAGTACATTCAATTTTCTTCATAGCACATTCAATTTTCTACAAGTACATTCAATTTTATGCATATAACTTTCAAGTTTCTACAAAAAAAATTTAAATTTCTGCATAGAACTTTCATATTTTAACATGGTATCAGAGCCTTGGTGAAGACAAGTCCAAGGAAATCAGAGATCACTTGAAGAGACCCCACTTGCTGCCAAAGTTTTTTGATTAAGATGACTTTGTCCTACTTCAAGATAGAGGAGAAGCTGAATGATGCTTCAAACTTTGGTCCATGGAAAACAAGGATAGATATCACTCTTGAAAAAAAACAAAGTTATGGAGTATGTTGAAGACAATAGTTGATCCATCAGAGAATGCAAGTGTTGTTGTCAAATCCAAACTTAAAAATGGTGAAATCAAAGCTAGAAATTTTTTTCTTGATTCTCTTATTGATCGTCTCATTACTTATGTTTCTGGTTTGAAGAAAGCTAAAGAAATGTATGCCAAACTAATTGAAATGTTTGCAATTAGTAACTTGAACCATATTATTGCTTTTAATAATCAGTTGAAGAACATCAAGATGAATGGAGGAAAGATGATTCAAACATACTTTATGTGAATGACTAAAATCGGGAATCAACAGTCAACAATTGGTGAAGTTGCACCTAAAAAAGAAATGGTGTTGATTGCACTTAGAGGAATTTCTTTTGTGTGGAAGACTTTTATCACCACCATCAACAACATCAACACTATTCCCACATTTTATGAGCTCCTAGGAAAGTGTATCCAAGAGGAGGCCAAATTGATGTCCAGAGGGAGAATTTCACATCATGAAGAAGGAGAACCTACTGCATTTTCGGCCTATGAAAAGAGAAATCAAGGTAATAAAAATAAATTTTCTTTCAAATAAAATGAAGGGAATCTAGACATGTCAAAAGTCATATGCTTTAACTGTAAAAAACATTGTCATTTTTCTCCTGACTCTAAATAAAGAAGAAGAGCTCCTAGGTTAAAAAAACAAATCCGATTATAGAAAATAATCTTATGAAAATAAAATAAAATGGCATCCTAAGAAAATAAGAAATCCAAGATATATAAATAATGCAGCGGAAACTCAATCAAAATATTTTCTTGTTTCTGCTCTTTCCAGTCTTCTTTTGTAAATTCATTTGATAGTTGGTTAGTTGATAGTGTTTCTTTCAAACATTTTACTGGTTACAGAGAGGAAATCTCTAATATAGTTGAGAGGGAGAATAATTTAAATTTTATCCTTGGAGATATTATACTCACCAAGTTAAAGGTTATGGTTCAATTTCCTTTCAGTTAGATTCTGGAAAAAAAAAAAAAATCTGCAAGAAGTTTTGTATTTACATGTTTGAAAAAGAACCTTGTATCTATATCTTCTCTAGAAGATAAAGAAATGAAAGTTGCTTATTAATGGAAAAGTTCTAACTTGTCCTTTTAACTCAAGTTTGAGAGAATCCTTCACTCTTGGATCAAGACGTGAAGGGCTTTACAAATTCAATGGTATATCCATTCATGCATTGGTCCATTATACAGATTTTCAGTGTGAGCTATGGCACATAATAGGGAATTTCGAGGTCTAAAATGGGCTTCCTAAGAAAAATGTACAACCAAAATAAACTTTATAAGAACCAATAGGATTCAAGATGATGATGTCAACCATGGGGGATGATTCACCATTTTTTAAGTAAAAAGGTAAAAAGATTAAAAAATAATAAAAAAATAAAACTATTTTTTCAACTTATCTCCCAAAGTTTATTCAAATACTCGAGCATGTATATTTGTTGGATGAAAATTTAATTCCTCATCCAAGGAGTACCCATGTAACATATTTTCGATGGACCCTGCTACACGAAAATAAGAAATAAATGAAAAAATGTTATTGCAATCACAATTTTCATGTAGCAGGGTCCATCTAAAGTATGCAACATCGGTACTCCTTGGATGAGGAATTAAATTCTACATCTAACAAGTTTTTCCACTCGAAATTTGAGTAAACCCATAGAGCGATAAGTTGAAAATAAGTGTTGAAAAAGTACTTATTTTTTTTTCCCTCTAAAATTTGATGACGTAATCTAATATTATTTGATTTTTCCATTATTATTTTTATAATTTCCTAGGAGGCCCATTTTAGACCCTCAAAATTCCCCTAATGACATTTTCTCACCTACACTACAAAGCCATACCTCATGTAAGGAAGATGGTTTCTCGAATTCCTGAGATCAGAATGGATGATGAAGGAGTTTTCTCAAGATGTGCAAGTGGAAAGCATTTAAAGGGACCATTCCCTTCAAGCAAAACAAAAACAAGTGAGGTATTTTAACTCATACATTCTGATTTATGTGGATCTATGCTTGTTACTTTTCTTGGTGGATACTTGTATTTCACGAATTTTTTTTATGGTTTTTCTCGAAAGACATGGATATTATTTTTTTAAAGAAAGTGGAAGCATTTGACATGTTCAGATATTTCAAGGCTTTGGTTGAAAATCAAATGGGAAAGTTGATCAAAGATATCTGATATGATAATGGGGGAGAGTTCACCTCCAATGAGTTTAATGATCTTTACAAAAGACGTTGGAATAAATAAAGAAACCAATGTGTCATACAATCCACAACAAAATGGTGTGGGTAAGAGGAAGAATAGAACCATTATGTAAGAAGTCACAACCATGTTGCATGATCAAAAGCTAACGAAGTTTTTGTGGGGAGAAGCTGAAAATACTGTTGGTTATGTGAAAAACAAAACTACTCATCAGACCTTAGAAAATAAGACTCCTGAATAATTCTTCACTGGTAAAAGGCCTGAGGTGAGTCACTTGAGAATCTTTGGTTGTCCTGTGTACTTCCATGTTCCGAAAGAGAAAAAGAACAAACTGGAAGCTTCAGGTAAGAAAGGTAAGTTTGTTGGTTATTTTGATAATTCAAAATCTTATAGAATTTATGTACCTGGTCAAAGAACTATTGAGTTTAGCAGAGACATAAAATTTGATGAAGATACAACTTTTAGAAAATCAAGAGACTTTCCTCCTCCTACCATTGTTGAAAGACAGTTTGTTAATGAAAAGGACCCTGTATTTGAGTCTGAATCGGAACCTGAGAATGAGCTTGTTGATAATCCAATGGGTTCCATGGATCATCTAGATCCTCCACCTCATGATCCTCCTACGAAAAATAGACCACTATGGCTATGAGATACCTTGCAAGATGCTAAAAAATATGTTGCCCCAAGAGGAACATTCAAAGAAAGTAGAAATCCAAGTCATTTTCAAGGGTACGTTGTTGCCATGACCAACATCATTCAGGAAGAACCATGCACCTTTGAAGAATTTGCAAAAGAACAAGTATGGAAATATCCCATGACTGAATAATATGAGTCCATCATCCAAAATTATGTCTGGGAAGTGGTTCCTGGACCTCAAGGTAAATCTGTTGTCACTTCCAAATGGTTGTTTAATATTACACATGGTGCAGATTATAGTATGAAAAATATAAGGCTAGATTTTTAGCTAGAGGATTCTGTCATAAATAAGGAATAGATTATGATGAGATTTTTGCACCTCTAGCTCGATATACTACTATTCAAAATGTTGTTGCCTTAAATTCTAACCAGGGATGGACTCTTCACCAAATGGACGTGAAAATTTCTTTCTTGCATGGCTTCCTCAAGGAAGAGGTATTTTTTGAATAACCACAAGGCTTTGAAGAGCATGACAGGGAAACTCATGTATGCAGACTGAAGAAAGCCTTATATGGGTTGAAGCAAGCTCCAAGAGCTTGGTATGCTCGCATTGATAGCTACCTGATAAATCTTGGTTTCACAAGAAGCAATGTAGACCCAAACCTCTACTTCAAGACAATCCAAGGTGTACCTTTGATTCTAGTATTGTATGTTGATGATTTATTCTTGACAAGAGGAGAACCTCTTATCCTCCACTGTAAGAGGGAGTTATTTTCTGAATTTTAAATGAAAAACCTTGGTTTGATTCATTAATTTATGGGTATAAAGGTCTGGAAAAGACCTGGTGAAATTTATCTTTCTTAAGGAAAATATGTTGTTAAGCTTCTTGAAAGATTTGATATAGTATAATTTAAGTCCATGCATACTCCTATGGAAATGAAATTTAAGAAATTATGTGGTAAAGTTGCAGGACCTAGTCTATAAAATCCCACGGAGTATAGACAACTCATCAGAGCTTTGATGTTTTTGGTAAACATTAGGCCTGATATATGCTTTGTTGTAAACACTTTAAGTCAGCATATGGTTGATCCCTTTCATGCCCACTAGATTGATGCAAAACATGTACTCAAATACTTGCATGGAACTATAAATATAGGATTGAAATATACTGCTAAAAATGTAATACTTCAAGGATACATTGATCCTGACTGTGCAAGTAATTCTGGTGGTAGAAAGAGCACTTCTAGGTGCTGCTTTAGTTTGGGATCTTCCATGATATCTTGAATGAGTAGAAATCAGAAGTCTATTTCACTAAGTACAATTGAAGTTGAGTGCATTACTGCTAGCATGGCTAGCTATGAGGCTGTTTGGCTGAGAAAGCTTTTGGGGAACATTTGAGCAAGTGCTAGACACAACAGTTATATATTTTGACAATAAGAGCGAGATTTTTCTTGCAAAAAGCCACGTGTTTCATGAAAATTCCAAGCATATTGAGATAAAATATCACTAGATCCAGGATATGGTGTAAAAAGGAGTAGTGAGGCTCCATCACATCTCCACTAATGATCAGATAGTTGACATACTTACCAAGCATTTAGCAAAAGGAAATTTCTTGGTTTTTAGAGAGTGCCTTGGACTTATGGATGTGACCCCTCCAGGAGGTGGCCATATCTAATCGAGAATAATGAGTTGTGTTTCCTCCCTGTTAGAGCTCACAGGATTAGGGAATGATGTTGGAAAGTTCCTGAGGATGAGGGACCTCTTATGTAGTGTGTACCACAAGAGTAGGCCTCATGATGCATCTGACCCACAGTTTGGGATTTGGGAAGAGCCACCTATTTGGCCAATAGGTGGAGTGAGACTTGTATGTGTGACATGTCTAGGATACAGGTTTTCCACCACTTGACACTTGGTTTTGTTTGATTGTTTACTATGTGACTTGTTTGAGTCTTGCCTAGGTGATGCCTATGTTCTATCACCTAATTTTTTTTATATGAAAATTGGTTGAGTATAATCCTTGTCTATGTGACATGTGATGGTTCTTTCCTTTCCAAATTTGTGTCAAGTGGATGATTCTTCTTTAGATTGCGACTTCATTTTTACAGATGTTACGGAGCAGAGTTGAACTAAGATGAATGAAAGAGGTCAGAGGAAGCAAAGATCTTTGATGCAGAAATAAATTCCTCCCTAGCTGAGAGGGAGTGTTAAAATTTGATAGATTAGGGATGGATTTCTCCTAGAAGAAATCATATCTTTCAGTTTTGTTTGAACCACCTATAATAAAATTTCATTTCTAACAATTCTAATATGAATTCCAAAAATAGTAAGTCACATCTCAATTTGGAAGTGACTTTCCAAAAATAGTAAGTCACATCTCGATTTGGAAGTGACTTTCCAAAAAATAGAAACTCATGTATAAATGATCAAGGACGATCTTGACATGTGGAATCCACTTTAAAATCAAATAAATCATGATTATACAAGTCAAGATTTAATATTTTTATCCTTACTAGTATTATTATTATTATAATACTATTATATATAAAATAGTCTAAAGTCATTCACCTTTAATGTATTAATAAAAATGAATTCTCTCATGAAATAAGTAGATTAAATTGAGAATCTCTTGCTTGGAAAATTGAACCTCTCTCTTGGAATAAAATAGTAACTCCACACTTAAGAGAATGTAACTCTCCCTCATTAATTCAATGTATGGAAAAAGTGTAACTCCTCCTCAATAAATGCACTTGTACCTCCCTCATTCAATTTGATTTGTAACTCTTATCAAATATTTTCTCATACCTAAGTATAACTCTCTATCTTTCCCTAATTCTAATTGTAACTCCTCAAGAAAAGTGTACCTCTCTCTTTTCCTGGGATGAGTTACACTTCTCCTCAAGTAACTCCTCCCTCATGGAATTCAATTCTCCTATTGTTGGATCAATGAATCAATTTATTTTGTAACTCCTCTCCTTTATCATCTATTTAATCAAGAGAAAGTGAGAGTTGAAAGTAATATGTTGATTGTGAATAAGGTGAGCTAGAGTTGAGTGTGTGTAAGAGAAGTGTGAGAAAAAATGAAGATTCAAAGCAAGGGAAGAGCAGGAGAAGGTTTGTAGGAGAATATCTAATCAAGATAAGGAGTATATCTTCAAGAAAATATCAAGAGCACTTTAGATGCAAGTTAATCAAACATTGGTGAATTTATTTATTCTCATTCTCTCTCTCTCTCTCTCTTTGTACTCTGCTGAAAAATTGAAGAAATCTAATAGAAGAAGAATCATTTGGGTTTTCCCCTTATGGGTTTTTTCCTCATCATTGGACCTAACTCTCAGTGTCTCATATTTTTGTTTGGCCATCTTCATGTGATCCTTAATTTTATCCTCTATCTACAATTGATGTTCTGCATTCTAAGTATTTGTAACAACATAGTACATTCCATTTTCTACAAAGCACATTTATTTTTCTACAAAGTACAGTCAACTTTCTACAAAGTACATTCAGTTTTCTACAAAGTAAATTAAGATTTATACAAAGTAAATTTAGTTCTATTCAATTTTCTACAGAGCACATTCAATTTTCTGCAAGTACATTCAATTTTTTGCATATAAGTTTCAAGTTTCTACAAAGAATTTTTAAATTTTTGCATAGAAATTCCATATTTTAACATGGTATCAAAGCTTTGGTGAAGACAAGTCCAAGGAGATTAAAGATCACATAAATATACCCCAATTTCTTCCAAATTTTTATGATTATGATGACTTTGTCCTACTTCAAGATAGAGGTGAAGTTGAATGATGCTTCAAACTTTGGTCCATGGAAAACAAGGAAATATATCACTCTTGAAGAACACAAATTTTTGGAGTATGTAGATGACACAATAGCTAATCCACAAGAAAATGAAAGTATTGTTGTCAAATCCAAATTAAAAAAGGGTGAAATCAAAGCTAGAGAAATTATTCTTGATTATCTTAGTGATCATCTCATTACTTATGTTTCTGGTTTGAAGAAAGTTAAATAAATGTATAATAAACTAATTGGCATGTTTGCAGTTAGTAAATTGAACCAGATTATTGTTTTGAACAATCAGTTGAAGGGCATCAAGATGAATGGAGGAGAGACGATTCAAGCATACTTCCTGGAAATGACTAAAATCAGGAATCAATTGTCAACAGTTGGTGAAGTTGTACCCAACAAAGAATGGTGTTGATTGCGCTTGGAGGCCTTTCTTCTATTTGGGGGATTTTTATCACCACCGTTAGCAACATTAACACTATTCCCACATTTGATGAGCTCGTGGGAAAGTGTATCCAAGAGGAGGCTAGAATGATCTCTAGAGGGATAATTTCACATCATGAAGAAGAATAACCTACTACATTTTCAGCCTATGACAAGAGAAAGAAAGGGAATAAAATAATTTTTCTTTCAAATCAAATAAATGGAATCTAGACATATCAAAATTTGGATGCTTTAACTGCCAAAAACATGGTCATTTTGCTTGTGACTGTAAGAAATAAAGAAGGAGAGCTCCTATATTCTAAAACAAATCTGATTATAGAAAAGAATATTTAGAAAATCAAAGAAAAGGGCGTCCTAAGAAAACAAGAAATCCAACATATAGAAATAATGCAGTGGAAAATCAATTAGAATATTTATTGTTTCTGCTCTTTCCAGTTCTACTTCTGTAGATTCATTTCATAGTTGGTTAGTCAATAGTGGTGTTTCCAAACATTTTACTGGTTACAAAGAGGAACTCTCTAATCTAGTTGAGAGGGAAACTAATTTAAATGTTATCCTTAGAGATAATTCTACTCACCAAATTAAAGGTTATGGTTAAGTTTCATTTCAGTTAGATGATGGCGAATCTATTTTTTTGCAAGAATTTTTGTATTTACCTAGTTTGAAAAAGAATCTTGTATCTGTATCATCTCTAGAAGATAAAAAAATGAAATTTGTAGTTTTTTAATGGAAAATTTATAATTTGGCCTTTTAACTCAAGTATGAGAGAAAACTTCACTCTTGTATCAAGATGTAAAGGGCCTTAAAAATTCAATGGTAAACCCATTCATGCATTGGTCCATGATATCGATCTTCGGTGTGAGCTATGGCATAAAATATTTTCTCACCTACACTACAAAGCCTTACCTCATGTAAGGAAGATGATTTTTGGAATGCTTGAGATCAGAATGGATCATGAAAGAGTTTTCCAAGGATGTGCAAGTGGAAATAATTTAAAGGGACCATTCCCTTCAAGCAAAACAAAAGCTAGTCAGGTACTTCGGCTCGTACATTTTGATTTATGTGGACCTATGCATGTTAATTGTCCTGGTGGCTACTTGTATTTCATGATTTTTGTTGATGCTTTTTCTCGCAAGACATGGATATTCTTTTTGAAAAGAAAAGAAGAAGCATTTGACATGTTCAGAGATTTCAAGACTTTGATTGAAAATCAAACGGAAAGTTGATCAAAGTTTTTCGATCTGATAATGGGGGAGATTTCACCTCAAATGAGTTTAATGATATTTACAAAGACACTGGAATAAATAAAGGAACCATTGTGTCATACAATACCCAACAAAATGGTGTGGCTGAGAGGAATAATATAACCATTATGGAAGCGGTCAGAGTCACGCTGCATGATCAAAAGCTACCGAAGTTTCTGTGGGGAGAAGTTGAAAATATTTTTGTTTATGTGAAAAACATAACTCCTCATCATGCCTTAGACAATAAGAGTCTTGAATAAGTCTTCACCGGTCAAATGCCTCAGGCGAGTCACTTGAGAATCTTTAGTTTTCGTGTGTACTTCCATATGTTGAAAGAGAAAAGGAACAAATCGGAAGCTTTAGGTAAGAAGGTACGTTTGTTGGTTATTGTGATAATTAAAAGCTTATAGAATTTATGTACCTGGTAAAAGAAATATTGAGTTTAGTAGAGATGTAACATTTGATGAAGATGCAACTCTTAGAAAGGCAAGGGGCTCTCCTCCTCTTTCCATTGTTAAAAGAAAAGTTGTTAATGAAATAGATATTTCATTTGAGTTTGAACTGGAACCTAAGAATGAGCTTGGTGATAATCAAATGGGTTCCATGGATCCTCTAGATCATCCACCACGTGACCCTCCTCCCAGAAAAATACCACTATGGCTGCAAGATACCTTACAAGATGTTGAATAACATGTTTCCTAAAAAGGAACATTCAAAGAAAGCAAGAAGCCAAGTCATTTTCAAGGGTACATTGCTGCCATGAGCACATCATTCATGAAGAACCATGCACCTTTGAAGAAGCTGCAAAAGAACAATTCTGAAAAGATTCCATGACTGAAGAATATGATTCCATCATCCAAAATGATGTCTGGAAAGTGGTTCCTAGACCTAAAGGTAAATATGTTGTGACTTCCAAATGGTTTTTTAAGATTAAACATGGTGAAGGTGGTAGTATTGAAAAATATAAGGCTATATTTGTACCTAGAGGATTATCTCAGAAACAGGGAATAAATTATGATGATATTTTTTCACCTGCAAGTCGATATACTACTATTCGATCTGTTGTTTCCTTAGCTGCTAGCCAGGGATGGACTCTTCACTAAATGGACATGAAAATTTCTTTCTTGCATGGCTTCCTCAAGGAGGAGGTATTTGTGGAACCACCACAAGGATTTGAAGAGCATGATAGGGAAACTCATGTATGCAGACTGAATAAAGCCTTATATGGGTTGAAGCAAGTTCCAAGAGCTTGGTATGCTTGCATTGATAGCTACCTGATAAAGCTTGGTTTAACAAGAAGCAGTGCAAACCCAAACTTATACTTCAAGATAGTCCAAGGTATCAATTTTATTTTGGTATTGTATGTTGATGATTTATTCTGACAGGAGGAGAACCTCTTATCCTCCAGTGTAAGAGGGAGTTAGCTTCTGAATTTGAAATGAAATACCTTGGTTTGATGCATTACTTTTTGCGTCTAGAGGTTTGGAAAATACCTGGTGAAATTTATCTTTCTCAAGGAAAATATGTTGTTAAGCTTCTTGAAATATTTTCTATGATAGAATGTAAGTCCATGCATACTCTTATGGAAATGAACTTTAAGAAATTATGTGGAAAATTTGCAGGACCTAGTCTAGCAAATCCCACAGAATATAAACAACTTAATAATGCTTTGATGTTTTTGGTAAATACTAAGCCTGATATATGCTTTGTTGTAAACACTTTAAGTCAGCATATGATTTATCCCTTTCATGCGTAGTGGATTGATACAAAACATGTACTTAGATACTTGCATGGAACTATAAATCTTGGATTGAAAAATATTGCTTAAAAAGTAAGAATTCATGGATATACTGATGTTGATTGGGAAGGTAGTTCTGTTGATAGAAAGAGTACTTCTAGGTGTCGCTTTAGCTTGGATCTACAATGATATCTTGGATGAGTAGAAATCAAAATTCTATTGCACTAAGTACAGCTAAAGCTAAGTACATTGGTGCTAGCATGGCTACTTATGAGGAAGTTTGGTTGAGAAAGCTTTTGGGGAACTATTTGAGCATGTTCTAGACACAATTGCTATATACTATGACAATAAGAGTGAGATTTGTCTTGTAGAAAATCTTGTGTTTCATGACAAGTCCAAGCATATTGAGATAAAGTATCACTATATCTGGGATATGGTGCAAAGAAGAGTAGTGAGGCTCCATTACATCTCCACTGATGATCATATAGCTAACATTCTTTCTAAGCCTTTACCGAAAAGGAAGTTCTTGGTTTTTAGAGAGTAGCTTGGAATTATGGAAGTGACCCTTCCAGGAGCTGGTCACAACTATTCAAGAACACTAAGCTTCCTTTCCCCCCTGTCAGAGCTCACAAGATTAGGGAAATATGCCTGAAATCTCCTAAGGATGAGGGACTTCTTGTGTATTGTGTGCCACAAGAGTAGGCCTTAGTATGCATCTGACCCACAGTCTGGGACGTGGGAAGAGCCACCTATCTGGCCAATAAGTGTAGTGAGACTTTCCTGTGTGACTTGTCTAGGATGCATGTGTTCCACCAATTGACACTTGGTTGTGTTTGATTCTTGTCTGTGTGATTTTTTTGAGTCTTTCCTATGTGATGCATGTGTTATATCACCTAATTTTTTGAGATGAAAATTGCTTAAGTATACTCCTTGTCTATGTGACATGTAATGGTTCTTTCCTTTACAAATTTGTGTCAAATGGATGATTCTTCTTTAGATTTCAATTTCATTGTTACAAATGTTACAGAGCAGAGTTGAACTGAGATGAATGAAAGAGATCACAAGAAGAAAATATCTTTGATACAGAAAGAAATTCCTCCCTAGCTAAGAGGGACTGTTAAAATTTGACAACTCAGGAATGAATTTCTCCTAAAAGAAATTATATATTTCCATTATGTTTGAACCACCTATAATAAATTTTACTTCTAACAATTCTAATATGAATTTCCAAAAATAGTATGTCACATCTCAATTTGGAAGTGACTTTTCAAAAATAGAAATCCATGTCTAAATGATCAAGGATGATCTCGACATATGGAATCCACTTTAAAATCAAATAAATCGTGATTATACAAGTTAAGAATTAAAAATTTTAGCCTTACTAGATTTATTATTATTATTATACTATTATTTATAAAATATTCTAAAATAATTCACCTTTAATGGATTAATAAAAACGAAATCTCTCATGAAATAAGTAAATTAACTTGAGAATCTCTTACCTGGAAAATTGAACCTCTCCCTTGGAAAAAAATAGTAACTCCACATTTAAGATAATGTAACTCTCCCTCACTAATTCAATGTATGGAAAAAGTGTAACTCCTTCTCATTAAATGCAATTGTAACTTTCGCATTCAATTCGATTTATAACTTTCATCAAATATTCTCTCATATCTAAGTTTAACTCTCTCTCTCCTTCATTCAAATTGTAACTCCTCAAGACTAGTGTACTCTCTCTCTATTCTTGGGATGAGTTACACTTCTCCTCAAGTAACTCATCTCTCATGGACATCAATTATCTTATTATTGGCTCAAAGAATGAATTCATTTTGTAACTCCTCTCCTTTCTTATCTATTTAAGCAAGAACAAGTGAGAGTTGAGAGTAACATGTTCATTGTGAATAAGGAGAGCTAGAGTTGAGTGTGTGCAAGAGAAGTGTGAGATCAAGTGAATATTAAGAGCAAGGGAAGAGCGGGAGCAAGTGTGGAGGACAAGATCTAATCAAGAGAGTGAGAATATATTCAAGAAAAGAGAAAGAGCACTTTAGTTTCATGTTTATCAAACATTGGTATTCATTCTCATTCTCTATATATCTTTGTACTCTACTGAACAATTGAAGAAATCTAATAGAAGAAGAATTATTTGGGTTTTCCTCTTGTAGGCTTTGCCCTGGTCATTGGACCTAACTCTTAGTGTCTCATATTTTTGTTTGGATATATTTGTAGTAACCTTAGATTTATGTTCTATATACAATTGTTGATATGAAAAGTTGTAAAGAATAAATATGCATTCTAAGTATTTGTAATAGCATAGTACATTTAGTTTTCTAGAAAGCACATTCAATTTTTTGCAAAGTAAATTCAAATTTTTGCAAAGTACATTCATTTTTCTGCAAAGTAATTCAACTTTCTGCAAGTACATTCATTTTTTTTAAAAGTACATTAAGATTTCTGCAAATTACATTAAGTTCCATTCAATTTTATGCAGATTACATTCAATTTTTTGCATAGAACTTTCAAGTTTCTACAAATATTTTTTCAATTTCTGCATATAACTTTCAAATTTTAACAATCATTGAAAGATTATATCATTTTAAAAGATTGCTAATGGAATATAAGAATTGGTGGTAAATTAAAAAAATCAATGTACCATTCAATTTATTACCACAACCTCAATCAATCACATAAGCAAACAAACACAATATTTATAATGAAAAGCAAGTAGAATATCAGGAGGGAAACCCACTATTAAAAAGGCACAATGTTCATCTTTAAATCAAGCTAGAATACCTAGATGTATAATTATGACTACTCAACTCTAAGTGCTTAGATCATCAATCAATGTGTAACTACACTTTCATATAACTATGTCTATTTATAGTCCAAAGTCATTACACAATGTTAATTGGTAAAATCAAAATTGATTATACATTATATGCATAGTTACTTTATACAATAGATGTGAAAATCTGTTTGAAAAATATGATATCATGATATTCAAATGAATAAATGAAATTAGCATATTAAACTCTCATCAAAGTATGAAAACACATTAATAGTTATTTAAATAAAAAACACATATAAATAATTTTATAAAATTAACAATATTTTATTATATATACATTAATGTCTTCAATAAAGTAATATATTTAAATATTATACACCATTTTCATAATAATAATAAATACATTTATCATCATAATTGTTGAGGTATAAAAGGTATCTTTTTAACACCTATTTATTCTACATTAATTATCAATCTAGGAACGACTTTTTGTTTCAATAGTGTACTCTGTCTGACGCTGCAATTCAAGCTAAGAGTAATGCTTTGTAAGATGTAGCACAGTACTCTAAATACAAGAGTAAACATATGCTTGAAAAAGAGATCTAGTTACAAATAACATAAACTCAAATGCTCTGAAATCTACCTATTCACTCAGCAAACATCAATCGAGGATACAGTAGCAATAACTCATTCCTCTAGAAATTGATGCAATTGAAATCAAACTGGAACAAGACAAATCAATCTGGGAATGAGGAAGCAATAACCAATGTTCTCTACAGTTGACAGTCTTGATTTAGAACAATTAAAGAGAAATAGAAATTGAACTAAAGCTGCTATTGAAAATAAACTAGGAAAGCTCTTTGAAAGAAAACTCTTTGCAATCTGTAACTAATGAATTGGAAATGAACAACACACTAGAATTGAGCAGTAATGTAAATAAGAAACAAACTGTTAACTAAAGGAATTGAACAACAAATAATAACTAATGAATCTGAATAGCAAACGTGAACTTAATGGAGTCAAACAACAAATTCTATTAAACACCAACCCTGTCGACAACAAACGTTATTAAGTAATCGAAATGAACAGCAATCCAATGGAACAACAAATAGAGTTGAATATTGAACAACAAAGCTTTATAATAAATAACAAGATGAATAATACAGGAATTAAGATCCTTGTTGAATTAGAACAACAATGCAATTCATTAACGCAACACAGCAATACCAATAAGCAATTCAATAGCAACTAACTAACTTCGCAAATGTAATAAAACCAAACACAATTATCACACAACAGTAATTAAAAGATAGAATACAAACAACAAATCGATTCCACTAGGGTCGGGCCCATAGCACCAGTGAAACATTGTTGGATTACTTCAGAGCTTAAGAAATGGAGCATAAATGCATCCTTGTATTAATCAAACATAAATAGTGTTTACAGTGATCGCTCTCCGATTATGAGAGTTAATAAGAAAATACAGGGTTATACAGAGAATGCTCAATTAATGATTCGACTCCTTCAATCTCTAAAGGCATTGCCTTTTATAACAATTTTGACGGATAAGACAAGGAACAAGGTAATACTGAACAACGATCCCTCACGATCGAGAGATCTTGAGGGATTCGCTCCTTTTCTTTCTTTGGCTAGCGTTTGATCTCCTTCGATTGCAGTTGTGACGTTCCCTATCTTTGCTTAGCTATGTGTTTAGATTTTCTTTTCTTTGACAGGATATGGTCTATAACTGGAGGAACAGCAGTTACTCCTGCTTTAGCCTCGCCTCTGGTATATTTGTTCACCCTGTTTGATTCCTATTTTTGACAATAAAAGGCATTTTTTAGTTACTTTTTACAATAAACATAATTCTTTGCAATTATATCATAATTCTATAATAAATCACCTTTCTAGAATAAAAAGAGTTATGTTTAAAGGAAAAAGATGGGGAAATGCATAATGAATTCATACCTTTTTCAATGCTCAACATACCCCCCTGCTTACCTTTTTTCATGTCCTCATGAAAACCATAGCTTACATATAAAGCAGTTAAAGAATAAGTTGGATAGGGTTTTTCATTAAGAAGTCTAAAACCATGATTTTCAGCTAAAGCTTCGAAGATATGCACTGTCTGTCCTTCAAGTATTTCATAAATGGCTTTATAATCTGTTGCAGGATACCATGCAATGGGGCTTCGAATCCTACACCCTAGCCAGAATGGGCCTTCCCTCAAAATGAGGTTGCTATAGAGAACCAAGCGGCTAGCTGATAATCCAAAATTTTTATAGTTAAATGGCTCTCTATTTTGAACATTCCGATTGGAAATCCCCCATCGCAATTTGGCTGCTATATAGGCCTGGTCTCTAATAGATAGAAAATATTCTACCCCATTCAACACAATTTCTTTATGGACAGGCCCCAGTACTTGGATAACACCCTTTCTTGTCATGAGGCTCTTCTGCCTAGCCCATAATTGCAATGGGTGTTTTGTTTCACTCCTAACCCTCAAGTCTAACTCATTTTCTTGCCTTTGGAAAATATTGTAGGCCTTGATCCATTTCAACTAATTGACAGCAAATGAAATAAATGCTTGATATTGAATGTCACCCACAAAATGGCTGGGATTTATCTCAATTTCATTCACCAATATAAGATTATGCAAATAAAACTCACAAAGGAGACATTGTACCTTAACCCCATAGAGTTTACAGCATTTCACAAAATCCTCTATAGTGTTTAACTCTATAGAATTTCCTGCCCTAACTGCTTTAATTTTTAACTGTAAATATCTCTCTAATAAAAATAAAGCATAATTCTTGGTAGAGCATCTACAAGCTAAAACATCTGTGTATAATGAGCAGAGAGTATCCATTTGATTCCGGGATATTTTTAATTTATTCATTACCTTTTCAGCCTTCTCTTCTACCTTCCAACACTTCTCATAGGCTTCAGCCTCTGCTGCATGGATGTTCTTCATCTGCTACTACAACTCCTGGTATTTTCTTCTAGGGACATTATTATCTTCAAGTTTTTCCCTTTCCTGTCGAGCCTGTCCCAACTCCTCTTGGAGTTTGGCTATATAAGGATCAGTAAAAGTGTTTTGACTACAGGCTTGTGCACTTTCAATTGAGGTTGCTACTTCTAGAACAGTTGCATCTGGAACAGCTGCCTGTTGTTCCATATCTTCATGATTAGGCTCAACCTGGGTTTCCATAGTCTCTACGACTTGAGGCTTTGTTTTAGTGGCTAGTTTCCTCTTTTTCGGGGCTCGTTTGGTGACTATGCTTCTCTTCTTTGGGGTTTTTTTGGGCATTTGCTTCATTTTAAGAACCCTAATAGTCTGCCTAAGTTGTTCCACCAACTTTTGAAGCTTTTGTCGTTCCCTACGAAGTTTCTCAATTTCAGTTACTTTCTTTCTCCTCCTTGTTTGAACAGTTGTTCCTTTGTCTGAACCCAATTTCTCAGTTGGGGTTTGCTTCTCAGCATCCATGCCTTCGGTTGGGCTTGCTTCTCCATTTCCTGTGTGGAGCACTTCTTCAGTATTCATATGCTCCTAGCTACATTCTTCAAGGGTAATAACCCCAATTGTCTCTGTTGTTCCCTGAGAATTTTCAGTTTGGAACACTGCTTTAGTGTTCACCTCTTCCTGTCCACACTTCTTAGGGGAAGTAACCCTAATTGATTCTTCTGTTCCGTTAGGGTTTCTTTTTTCTATTTCATCTGACATTCCCTCAGTTGTCTCTTTATTGGTAACAGTTTGCTCCTAAAATTTGTTGTTATCAACATTAAGGTTCAGTGGGTTGTAGGGCTGCACATATTCACTCATGTTGGCCAAAATTTGGGCCAATTGGTCCTCTTGCAAAGGGATTTGTGGTGAACTTGCAGTGGTGGTTTCAGGAGGCTTTTCTCCCTCTCTTTCATTCTCACTGCTGCGATTATCTTCTTCCTCTCCACAGGTATGGTAACTACCTTCTTCCTCATCAGAGTAGTGAATCTCTTCCTCTACACTAGTATGAGGACTTCCTTCTTCTTCCTCAATTCCCTCTTCTTCATCATTTCCTTCTCATGCTCTGCTTTGTTCCTCACCATCGGTGTGGTGACTTTGCTCCTCTTCATCCTCATCAGTGCGGTGACTCCCTCCTTCAAGTTGTGGGGGCTGTTCATCCTCCAAGCTGGGCAATTCCAAGGGCTGGCTACTGCTACCTTGAGGCCTTCTATCATCCCCCTACTTCTTTTTACCTGGGAGGATTGTCTACATTTTGATTGCTCTGCTGCTGTGCTAGCCATTCTCTTTCGTTTTGGGGCAGGTAGGGCTAATCCTCCATCAATCGAAAATATCAATTCTTCCCAACTGGTCTGTTGTTGGGCAAGGCTGTAACTTACTATAAATATGATTAAGCAATGGTGGCTTACCATCATGTCTGTGTGACGAGCTTTTCTTATACTATGGGAAACATCATGTAGTAAAAAATTTAAAAATGTAGGCAGGTTTATGGTACATTTCTGTTTTAATATTGCTAATAGCTTAAGGTGGCAAGGTATTACCACATCTTTCCTCCCATCGCATGTTATGTAGGCCTGGACTACTTTTTCCAACTTTGTCCATGGTTCTCCCAACGACGCTGGTTGAAATTCTTTCCCTTTAATAACCAGGTTTTTCCCTTCATCTCGGAAAAGTTTCATGGCATCTTGGAGTTTCACCTTCTTATGGGTCCATATGGCTCCTTCCACTGGTAGACCAGACACTTCTGCAATTATTTCATCTGTTACTACTATCTGTTTACCTCTAATCATGGAGTAATCTCCCTGCGAATTTTGTAAAAACTTGATAGCTACTATTTCATGAGGTTGTTGTAGCCTTGTGAGGTATGTAATCCATCCCAATTTTTCCAAAATTTCTGGTGCAGCGTTTGAAACAACCAGCAATTGCGGCTCACTACGAATTGGTCGCCCTCCCATTTTACCTGCACACTGTTAATTCCTTAAAAATGTACAGAAATGCAATGGAACAACACAGCACAATATTTAGTGAATATTGGAATAATACCGTTAAGCCTTCTCTATTACTAAGAATATAAGAATTTAACTCGCATGCAGACATTAAAAGGCATGCATCCGCGCCCCCTGAAGGATGGTAGGTCGTCCTCGACCGTTAAATAAGAGAGTAAAGGAATACACAGCAGTCGTACAACATTTGGATAGCATACACACTTATGATATGATCACAAATGATTACATTACTGAAATCGATGCATAATATTAAATTGCAAAGAGATATGGAAATGTTTATGCAATGATTCAAAGATAATGGAAAGGGAAAACTTATGTGAACGCAAGTACTCATGCAGTCATTACCCACATAAACTATTATGATCAAGTTATAAATAATTTTCATGTATAATAGGTTCAAAAGAAGGGGTTTAAATATATACTCTCATTTGATCCTATATAAAGATATAAGAAAAAGGTTCATCATTACCATTGATTTGAAAAGTGTGACTCCAATACCATCAGCAGAGCTCTGTTTCCCACAGGTGTCCATAACCTTGACAAAGTTACTTTTTCACCCTTGGAACAATTATCCTTTATTTATGCCCAGGGAAGTTCTTTGTAATGTCATGATGGAGGCCACTATGTTGGCTTGGGAACTAGATGAACCACAATGCCATTCACTAGGAAGAAGTGAAAGGTGGACAGGTCGGCTCGTGATGAGACCTCATATTCCATGGGATTTTTATTATTTTTTCTGAGGTTCCCATTGGACCATATCCCTGGTGTGGTGGCCATAATGGGAATGTCACTTCACTGCTTCCTTATGATCATGGTAGGCTGGCTCTTGATGAGACCCCCTATCCTCCATCTGCCATATCATAGAATTGTTAATAATTACATAATTATTTTTCTTTTATCCTTTTTTTTTCATGTATAGCACTTCCCTACTTATATATAGAGGATGGCTCAACACTGCTTAAGAGTAGGGATGGTGGAATAAGTTTGGACATCTCAATGGAAAAAGATATGCCTTTATTCTTATTTAATAAATAAAGATCAAAGAGAGATAGTTTAGGGAAGAACCAGCATGATAAAAATACCCAATCATATTAATTTAAATGAAAATAAGAACAACAAAGCAATATAAATGGTTTTGTCCTTTCCTTTTCCTTATCATTGCAAAACTATTTCTTAAAAATAACAATTTCTTTTGATTTGCTGATTTCAGTCTTTTCTAATTTGTGTATCCTTACATAGATTGTGTGGTTGCCATCAAGAGAGTCATGAAGGATTCATAAAAATCCTGAAAATGTTGTTCAAAATCAAGAAAAAAAATACTCAAAAAGTGATGTTCCTTTAGAAAGGAACAGCAAAGACAATCTGCGAAAATGTTGTTCCTTTGGAAAGGAACGACAAACAAAAATAGGCGGAAAAATTGTTGTTCCTTTGGAAAGGAACAACAAAAAACTGTTGTTCCTTTGGAAAGGAACAACAACAATGCATGGCAAAAAACTGTTGTTCCTTTGGAAAGGAACAACAAAAACACTCGCAATCAAAAATGTTGTTCCTTTGGAAAGGAACAACAAAAACGCAGCAAGAAACTGTTGTTCCTTTCGAAAGAAACAACAAAAATGTAGCAAGAAACTGATGTTCCTTTAGAAAGGAAAAACAAAAAGAAACATTCAAACACGTCGTTTCTTGAGAGAAACCGCTGCTGTTCCTTAGAAAGGAACACCAAAAAGAAATAAATTATGCACATAAAAAACAAGCAAAATAAAGAAAAAAACATTATGTACAAATTTCAAAATAAAGAAATGATTCAGAGAATGGGTGCTGAGGAGGATTTTTCTCCCTCGAAAAGAATTTGCATGGTAGAATCTTCCCATAATTGTTGGTAAAAGGATTCCTGAGTAAGCGGTTTGTGGTAAAGTCGTACTTGATGACCATTAATTTAAAGGAATGTCCAGATCCATCAATGGTGGTTAATGTGATGGTGCCATTATCATGAACCCTTTGTATCTCGTAAGGTCCAAGCCATCATGTCTGGAGTTTTCCTGGGAAATCCTGAAACCTGGAATCATATAGGAGTGCCCAATCTCCTTCATGGAATATTTTCTCTTTGATGAGGGCATCGTGCCATTTTTCTCTTTGCTGTTGAATTAATGCAGTGTGCTGAAGAGCAGAGAACCTCATTTCATGCAACTCATTGATTTGCTATAATCTTCTGACCTGGGCTTCATTTAAGTCTAAACCCACCTCCTGGGTTTTTCTTAATGTCTGAATTTCAAACTATATTGGGAAGATGGGCTCTTTTCCAAACACCAATTGATATGGTGAATACCCCGTGGTACCTCTCCATGTTGTTCGATACACCCACAAGGCTTCTGGCAATCTATAAGCCCAGTCACGTATGTGTGAGGCAACTTTTTTTGTTAGTATGGATTCGATTACTTTATTAGTGCTCTCTACCTGGCCATTTTCCTGTGGGTGGTATGGAGTTGTGATTTTGTGTTGAATGTGGTAATTTTCTAATGTTTCAGCAAGTTTATTACCTACAAACTGGGGTCCTCCATCTGTAATTATGTCCCTTGGGAGGCCATATCGCACAAATATTTGGAAAATAAGTTGTATGACAGAGTCTTCTGTAGCTTTGGAAAGTGCCTTTGCTTCAACCCATTTAATGACATACTCGGTTGCAACTAGGATGTATGTTCTTTGATTCGATGGTGGGTTAATGGGACCAAAAAAGTCAAGCGCCCAGCGTTCAAATGGCTCAATTACTAATTGTGGGTTCAAAGGCATTTCGTCGGACTACCCAGGGTGACCTGCCCTTTGGCAACTATCACAGGCTTGTACAAACTTTTTGGCATCTTTAAAGATAGTAGGCCAAAAGAAGCCTGTCTGTAAAACCTTGTGGGCAGTTCTACGATCTGCAAAATGTCCGCCACATGGCCCATCATGGCATGTTTTCATAATATCAAATACTTCTTCCTCTCGGATGCGTCTCTTGATTTTCATATCTGATCCTGTATGAAACAGGTAGCCTCTGATCCAAGAGAATCGAGTACTACGCTGTATTATCTGTTTTCGTTCATTAGGCGTTAGATGTTTAGGCAATTTACCTATTGCTAAGTAATTTGTTATATCAGCATACCATGGGGTTCTAATAGTAACAGCAAAAAAATTCTCATCTGGGAAGTGATCTTCGACTGCTGCTGCATCTATTGATTTTGGCATTCGTGGCAAGAAATCAGCTACAGGGTTCTCTTTTCCAGGTCGATCTCTTATTGTGATATCGAATTCCTGTAATAAAATCAACCATATTGTTACTCTACCATTTGTAATAGGTTTATTTGCTAAAAATTTAATGGCAGAGTGATCGGTATATAAAAATACAGGATACCCAGTTATATAATGTCTAAACTTATTTACAGCATGAATAACAGCTAAAAATTCCTTCTCAGTCACAGTATAGTTTAATTCAGCAGGAGATAGATTTTTGTTAATATAATAGATTGCATATGGTTTCTTATCCTCCTCCTGCCCAAGCACTGCTCCAATGGCTGTGTCTGAGGCATCAGATGAAATTTGGAATGGAAAATCCCAATTAGGGCCCCTCAGCACGGGGGCTGTTGATACAAGCTTTTTCAGATCCTCGAAAGCATGGTCACATTTATCTGTCCAAATAAAATCAACATTTCTTGTTAGTGCATATAAAGGTGCAGCTATTTGAGAATAATGTTATATCAATCTTCTATAATAACCGGAAAATCCAAGAAAGCTAGGTACCTCTATTTGTGCAGTGGGTGTAGGTATTAACAAAATTATCTGAATTTTGGCTGGATCCACCTGAATTCCACCTGCTGAAATATAATGTCATAAGATAAGTTCTTCGATCATCATCATATGACACTTTTCATGGCTTAAAAAAAGCCTAGTGTCAATACATCTTTGCAACACCTTTTCTAAGTTTTCTAATGCTGGCTCAAAATCATCTCCGTAAGGTGTGAAGTCATCCATATACACTTCGAGCCCTTCATTTATTAAATCTGAAAAGATGCTGAGAATGGCCCTCTGAAATGTAGTAGGGGCATTGCATAGGCCAAAGGGTAAGAGTCGATAGGCAAATGTCCCCTAAGGACAGGTAAAAGTGGTTTTGTCTTGGTCCTCAGGGGCAATCTGGATTTGATTTTACCCACTGAAGCCATCTAGAAAAGAAAAGAATTTCTTTCCTGCCAATGTATCTAATACCTGTTCAATGAAGGGAAGGGGAAAGTGGTATTTCTAGGTTGCTTTTTTGAGCTCTCGGTAATCTACGCATATTCTCCACTTTCCGTTATTTTTCTTGGTACCACTACTAATGGGGAGACCCACTTGCTATCAGATATTGGGTAAATGAAATTAGCATCCAACAAATTTTGTAATTCAACTTTCACAATATCTTTAACGTGAGGGTTTAGTCTTCGTTGGGGTTGGCGAATGGGTATCGCATATTTTTCGGTATAGATGTGGTGTGTACATAACTGGGGGTCAATTCCCTCATGTCTGGATAATCCCATGCAAAGGCTCCCTTATATTTTTGTAGTAATTGGACCAACTTCTCTTCTTGTTTAGTAGTCAGATTTTTGTTAATGTTTAGAATTTTTCCTGGTTCAATTTCGATAATATTACTATTGTACACAGAAGTAGTGGGTATTATTTGATCAGGAATGTATTTCAGGGGATCTTCTTCTTCTTTATTATCAAATTTTGCCTTGATCATGTGACATTGTAGATGGGATCTGATTTGTGGTTTGTTAATGAAACTATTAATGATATCATCCTCTCTTTGGTCTTTGAAATCGAGGGCATCTTCTATGGTTAATGGCGATCTCATATTTTCCATAAGATATGATACAGGTTGTTTCCTTGTTTTAATTATTGATAGGCTTGGTTGGGCTGGGGGATATAAAGCTAAATTCTTGACATAGTTTCCCCTTGTTATAGTCATGTTGCCTTGTCGGCAGCTAATGTAAGCATCAACAGTTGCCAACCAACGTCTACCTAGGATTAGTGGGTGCCCATCTAGTTGGTTCTTTGGGTTGATAATCAGGAAGTCAACAGGGTACTCCCAGGAATCTACAGATACCATTACATCTTGTAGTGTACCTTCTGGTTTGACTACCGATCGGTCAGCCAATTCCAACAAGGTTTTTGTCGGATCTAATGATGTAATGCCAAGTTTTTGACAAGTGGTGGTTGTTAGGATATTAATTTCAGCTCCCAAATCAACTAAGGCATTTGGAAATGATTTCCCATTGATTTGCACCGTTACTATAGGATTGCATGGGTCTTCATATTTTACAGGTGTTTCCATTCCTGATAATAAGTCAGATAGAGTACCGACTACTTGGACAGTTGGGTTGGTTTTTGTTCTCCTCTTTGGCTTCTTTATACACAATTCCTTAATGGTTTTTTCATAAATAGGAATGTCTTGGATAGCTTGGAGGAGAGGGATTTTATACAATTTTCTTTTAATTCTCCCAGAAGATCAAAATCAGGATATTCTATTGGGCAAGGTATGATTAATCGTTCTGGGAATGGTGGAGAAGAGGTGGTTGCTTTTTGTGGAGTTTGATGTTGAGTTTGTTGTTGAACCACCTTCTCTTTTTGCAATGTTTGTTCTACAGGTAACGGATCTTCAGTGTGAACATTTTTATCTCCCTTTGTTTCTACTATGTGCCCAGATCTTAATTGAAGGTCATTACACTCCCTCAGTTCAGTTTCTAATTCTGGTGGTTCCATTATTTGGACAGACTGAACTGGCCTATTGTTTGGGTTTGGGTTGGGTTGGGCTGGGAGTTGTGGTCTTAAATTGGTCTGGGGGTTTTGTGGCAATGTATAGGGAGCTGGCAGTGTAGGTTGAGAGAGGGGAATTGTTCCAGCTGGCTGATTTGTAGGTCTTTTCCAGTTTGAATGCTAGGCTTGACTCTGCGAAGTGG
>CM076570.1:1031192235-1031429947 GCA_034641835.2 Pinus albicaulis | reverse complement strand
TAGAAATTCTTCATCATGCCCTTCATCACTGTTGCTTTCATAATCTTTAGGATTAAGAGTAAGTGGTATAACTGGCGCTCGATTTATAGAAATTTCATTTTGCTGCGCCTCATCATTTTTGTTCTCATCATCTTTAGGATTATGACCAAGTCGATTTTTTGACTCTCTATTCATGGTGAACGAACTCCCATTATATTCATCACTCTGAATAGAGTTGTTGCGTGACGAAGATGTTGATGTTGTACAAAGAAAAACTTCGCTATCAGAGGAAACCATGGCTTTCAACAAGAATAGGTTGAATGACACAAATTCCTCTCCCACTTACAATATATAGCTTAAAGACTGAAAATTTCCCTCCAAAAAAATTCACGAAAAAATATCCCTCCAAAATTTCCCCCCAAAAATTTTCGCGAAAAAACTTTCCCTCCAAAATTTTCATTTCAAATATTTGATACAAATATTAGTCAAAAAATGTATTTAACATTTTTTTAATAAACTGTTTGTGTTGAAATATTTAACTGATATTTATATTCAAAATATCCACAAAATATTTCTATCATGGATGCCTTCCAAACTAAAATAATGTTTTTATTTCAATGATTTAACATTGACTAGATGTAAGTATTAACTATAATATTACTATAATATCTACATGAAAATATTAACTATAATGACTACATGTAAATATTTTAAATTTTAAATTTTAAACTTACGTTATATTCATTTAAAATATATTTCAAAATTTATTAATAAACTGTTGGTTTTCAAATATTTCACCATACTTTCTACTCAAAATATCCACAAAATATTCCTTTCATGCATGCCTTCGAAACTAAAATAATTTTCTTATTTGAATGGTTTAAGATTGACTACATGTAAATATTTACAAAAATAACATGTAAATATTAACTATTTAAACTATAATATTAACTATAATTAACTACATGTAAATATTTTAGATTTTAAAATTTAATCGCACGATTTTAAACATTAAGTACATGTAAATATTAACTATGATAACTAAATGCAAATATTAACTATTTTATCTATAATATTAATTATAATTAACTACATGTAATTATTTCATATTTTAATTTTTAATCTGAGATTATATTTGAATTATTCAACATTTAGTACATGTAAATATTAAATAATATATTAACTATGATAACTACTTGAAAATATTAAGTATTTTAACTATAGTATGAACTATAATAAATTAAACGTAAATATTTTAAATTTGAAATTTTAATCCCACATTTGTTAAACAGTAAACCAATCAGACAATATTCGCTATATAATAAAAATGATTGTTTTTATTCATCACATCACATCAAGTTTTCTGGTATTTGTTAGAGCAAATTTCTGGAGGTGTTGCGTTGGCATTGGTAACTTCGTGGAGGCATTGCATTGGCATTGGAGGCGTTGTGTTGCTATTGGTAATTTTGTGGAGGTGTTGCATTGGCATTGGTAACTTCGTGAAGGCATTGCATTGGCATTGGAGGTGTTGTGTTGCTATTCGTAATTTTGTGGAGGCGTTGTGTTGGCATTGGTGACAACAATTTTTTGCATTTCAAAGGTTAGTTTTCCTTCTATTCTGTCAATTTAAAGACGATTTTGGGGAAAATCTGTTTTTCTATAGTTTTTTGTGTCCAAAAACTACTTTTTTAAGGTTTTTAGGTTCAAAAACCATAATTTTTTAATATTTTTTAGTGAAGAAAATGAAAAAAGAACTAAATTTTTTAGGGTTTTAAGGACAAAAATTTAGAATTTTTTTTCTTTTTAAAGATTTATAGGTTCATCTAGATAGAAAAATCCATAAAACGACCATGCACATAAAAAAAATATCAATATTATAACATTTTTATTTGTTTTTTTTTATCATAAATATATCAGTGGTTTCATTATTTAAAATGTTTTTTTTTTTGTTTTTATTGGAGAAATTTTTGATTTTATATTCTATTTTTTTGTTTTGTTTTGTTTTGTTTTTTTTTTAAATTTTAAATCTTAGTTTTATTCTTTTTAATTTTAAATCTTCAAATTTTTTTTTTCTTTATTGCTTTGTTATATATCATTTTTTTTTTAAATTGTATTGTTATATAGTGTTTTTTTTTTTAAATTTATTGTATTGTTATATTAAAACAAATGTTTTATTTATTATATTGTATTTTTTTTTCTTCTTTTAATTATATAATATTTAAAAACAAAACATAATTGTTATTTAATAAATTGTTTTTTTTTTTAAATATATTTGTTATATTTTGATATTTTTAACAAATTTTTTTTTTTTTATTAAATAATGTTTTAATAATTATTTATTAATTATGTTATATAAAAAAATTTAAAAAATTAAAAAATTAAAAAAAAAAGTATCAGGCCTGGGGGCCCTGAGGCCAGCGGGGCAGCCCCCGTGGCGCTGCTCGGCGGCCTCCGGCGCCCCACGGGTGTGAGTGCTGTCTGGTGGCAGACAACGCCCGCGGGGCGCCGGAGGTTGGCGGGCGGCGCCACGGGGGCTGCCTAGCTGGCCCCAAGGTCCCCGTTGGGCGGGGGCGAGGCGGGGTGTGGCGATTCCCGGAATCGGCCCCCCCGCCCAGCGGGGGCCTTGGGGCTGGCTGGGCAGCCCCTGTGGCGGGCAGAATCGGTCCCCCCGCCTAGCGGGGGCCTTGGGGCTGGCTGGGCAGCCCTCGTGGCGGGCAGAATTGAACCCTCGCCCAACGGGGGCCTTGGGGCCGGCTGGGCAGCCCCTGTCGTACCGCCCGCCGGCCTCCGGCGCCTCGGGAATCGGCCCCCCCACCCAGCGGGGGCCCTGGGGCCGGCTGGGCAGCCCCCGTGGAGGGCGGAATCGGCCCCCCCGCCCAGTGGGGGCCTTGGGGCTGGCTGGGCAGCACCCGTTGCGCCGCCCGCCGGCCTCCGGCACCCCGGGGGCACGACCTTGGGGCCGGCTGGGCAGCCCCCGTGGTGGGCGGAATCGCCCCCCCCGGCCGAGTGGGGGCCTTGGGGCCGGTTGGGAAGCCCTCGTCGCGCCACCCCCTGCCTCCGGCGCCAGCGGCGCGGGCAGCGAGTGCCACAACACCAGTGGCCCCAGTTTACGGCCCAGGTGGGGGGGGGGGGGGTTGATTCCCGGAATCGGCCCCCCCGCCCAACGAGGTCCCTGGGGCCTGCTGGGCAGCTCCCGTGGCACCGCCCGCCGGCCTCCGGCGCCCTGCGAGCAGCAACCACGACGTTTTTTTTTTTTTTTTTTTTTTTTTAATAATTAATTAATTAATTAATTTATTTTTTAATAAAACAATTTTTAATTTTAATTTTATTTATTTTTTTAAATTTTGTTTTTTAAATTAGTTTTTTTAAAATTTGTTTTTTAATTTTAATTTTAATTTTTAATTTGTTTTAAAAAAACAATAAAAAATTAATTAAAACATTGTTATATATAAAAATAATAATAAAATTGTTATATAATATAATAGACACATTGTTATATAATAATTGCTAAAAATATCAAAATATAACAAATATAATTAATTTTTATTTTATTTTATTAAATAACAATTATGCTTTGTTTTTAAACATTATATAATTAAAGAAAAAAACAATACAATATAATAAATTAAAAAAAAACATTTGTTTTAATATAACAATACAATAAATTAAAAAAAAACAAAACTATATAACAATATAATTAAAAAAATAAAAAAATATAATATTATAACATTTGTTTTTAACATTTTAAATATTTATTTTTTTTTTTTTAAATTTAAGTATAAATACAACATGATAAAAAAATTAATTTTTTCTTTTATTTTGTTTAATTGCTTTTATTTTATTTTGTTTATTTTTATTTAATTACTATGTAATGTGAAATAGAAATTTGTATTTTCAAATATATTAAAAGATTATATAAATTTATAAACTTTTATATTAATTTTTTATAATTTTAAGTTTATAATTTTTTATTTAATTGCTATGGAAAGTAAAATAAATTCTTATTTTATTTTATTTTGTTTATTTTTATTCAATTGCTATGTAATGTAAAATTAAATTTTAAAATTTCAAAATATATTAAAATATTATAAGTTTTTTTAATAAAATCATTGTCTTAAAAAAAACAAAATTTAATTTTAACATTTGTTATAAATAGTTAGTAATTTTTTTGTTTTTTTTTTTTTAAATATTAAACAAAAACTGAAGTTTGAAAATAATAGTTTATTTTTTAAAAATTGTTTTATATAATTTAAACACATTTTTAATTTTTTTATAAAATGTATTCAAAACATATTATATAGATATATATACATATGACTTATAATATTTTATTTTTAAATGAAAATTTTTATAGTTAATTTTACTGCTTTAATTTCAAGCTATTTAGTTTTAGAAATAAATTTTGTTTATTAAATTTATTTTATTCGCATTATTTTTCCATTAACTAATATATATATATATATATATATATATATATATATATATATATATATCAGAAAAATGACATCGAAAAAGATTTCTGTGAATGTTTCTGCACCTTGGGCAGTAGCTCCCAAATCTACAGCTGTAGCTCGACGCACTATGGATACAACTCCCAAATCTAAAGTTGCAGTTGGACGCACTATGGACACTGTTGGACGCAATAAGGACATTGTTGCACACACTAATAAAAGTCAAGCAAGTGGGGCACTAGGTTCATTAAAGCTTATTTCTGATTGGAAGAACGCCGAGGAAATAGATAAACCAATTTCTCATGGTATCTTGAAGACAGTGAAATGGAGGCCGATATACACATCTATCTGATTTGTGGTATGATTGACTTAAATGAGCCATATGATGTGATGGGCAGAGTACGAGACATATGTGTGGTCCCGAATACAAACACTATTTATGTTCTTGCAAGGAAGGTTCAGAAACGTGAGAAGGTTAGATATCGTTTATCAATCGTCAAGTATGACACAGATGAAATATCTTCAATTTTTTTTGAAGAAATATCAAGCAACATTGCAAATAACATTGTAAGTATGCTTATTTTTATTTCCTCTATGCATTATTGTAAGGATGACTCAATTTTTTATAAATTATTGATCATTGACATGTTTTATTTTGTTTCATAGGATTTTGTTCCGAGTCTTTCAAACATGTTTGAAGGTATTTATATGTTGGTGCCAAATGTTATGGATGCGATCAACACTTTCCACAAAGACAAAGCAGAGGAAAGGAGATTGAAGCAAAGAGCAATAGCTCGTGACACTGCAATAGTACAAAGAGGGGATCAACCAAGAGTCACTAAGGTGGGTCAATCTAGTAAACTTAAACATGTTTCTTTTGAAGGTGTCGAACATGAAACATAAAATTATGATAGAATTAGTGAGGATGAGATTAGAACTGTTGTGCAAAAGGAGTAAACATATCATACACCAAAAAGAAAAATTGCCAAAGATGTCTCTCTTTTACCTCACGAAGGAGAGCTTGTTTATAAAAAAACTGATATGTTATCCAATAAGATTAGGAAATAAAATATTGGTGAACCTGTAAAGGTCGTGAGCAGTAGTGAAGAACAAATTGAAAGCTCTCACAGAAGCAGAGAAATCATAACACCAGGTGCTGAGTTAGAGGATGGCATTGTTAAAACAAAACAAAATGCTATTCGACAAGAGTTGAGGAAGAATAAATTAATTCTTGGTGGCCAAACATTTGAGCTTAATGTTAACCAATTTTATAGCCCAAATGAAGGACAATCTCAATATCAAATTAGAAAGGCCCATCACCTACATGTACATAATCTGAAAACATTGTTTAGGTTCAATCCATATGCGCATGTGGTGGATTATGTGGTTCTTGTCGATCCACGTCAGGTTCCCAACAAACAAGCATTTGAAAAGACAAAATGTTTTGATTATAAATATTATGTAATTGGAGGGAACCATTCGATAGAGGCTAAGAGACAATTGATTGCAGAATATCCCAATAACTATCTTTTTCAAACAGTGAAATGCATCATTTACGCTGGCTTAACAGAAATAGAATCAAAGTTATTGGCATGGGATCATAATGCAGAAAATGAATACAGAATGAAAATGAATTTCATCCAAAGGGTCAGATTTATTCATAATGAATTCATAGAAAAATGTGGTGGGGATAATACACAAGTTAGTGTAGCATTTCAAAAGGAATGTTTAATGGAAACATGTTATCAAATTGATGAAAAAAAAGAAAAAGATGGAAAATTGAATACAAATCTCTTCAGAGGCAAAGATAACATTTTTCAGTTGGCATTTAGAACTGGTAAGTTTAGGATTTGATTGATGAAATTTTTGATCGGTGGGAGAATATTTCTATAAAAAATCAGAAGGTTAGAAAGAGTAAACCCATAATATGTACCAACAGTAAGGGGGGTCCTGAAATGAAGCAGCTTCCAGAGGATATGACTATTACACCTTGGAGAACAATGCAAGGTGTGAAGGATGATAAATTAGTCAAATCAGTATTAGCAAGTGTGAAGTCGGGTGAATTATCAATGGAAGAAATGTGTGCAGAATTTCAAAAGTAAGTTTCTTGAATTATTTCTTATTTTTCTTTCATTATAATTTTCTTTTAAATAAAACATAATGATGTTGGTAGAATTTTTTATACATGTCACTATATTAACGGTTTTAACTTGATTTATTCAGTCAGAAATTTTTTATGAAAATACAAGAACACATGGTTAAAATGTTGAATGAAGACAGTTGGGATGATGTTGTACGCAACTACCCAAAAGCAAGTTCTACATCAACACTAAAAGAGTTTTATATTGCATTCAATAAGGTATGTTGATTTATAAATTCATTTTATTCATATTTAAACTATTTTTATTTTACTATATATATATATATATATATATATCATTAAAGATGTCGAAGAAGGATGGAAATTGAGTACCAGATACTTTCAAAAACTTTATTGAAAAAATTAAGATGGAGAACATGAGAAGGAAGTGTCTTATGAATGTTGAACTTGATCCTACTCTTAATCATTACATTTGGAATGGGCTCGACAATGTCCAATATCAAATAATACAAGGTGACTGTGAAGACATTGCATCACTAATACCTAAAAGGGAATATGGCCTAGTTATTGCAGATATTCCTCATGGTTTCAATTTCCCAAACATTGAATATGATAGAGAACCATATACTTATCAAGCTTTTAGTAAAGTGGTTACGGGTTTTCAAGAAGTGACAACATCACCACTTTGGTGATTTGTGACATTTCATTCAGACACACAATTTCCAATGTTATTAACAAGCTTCAAGGGTAAAGCAAACTCAAGGATGCAACTTACATGGTAAGATTTTGAAGTTGTATGTTTGATTCCTCCTAAATTTTTTTATTCATGTAAAATTTAATTGAACTTTTAGTATGTTATGTTACAGGTAAAAGTCAAATATTGTTTCTTCCGAAGATCAGCCTATTATAAATGATTGTGAGTTCATCCATGTTGAATGCTGGACAAAAGACGATAGCTATAAACATATTATTATGAATCGAGTAGATGGGAAGAGTCATAGTCAAGTATTGATTTATGATGCAGTTGTAAGAAAACTAACATATGAGGATAAAGATGCAAAAGGAGAAAACTAATATTGTCTTTTTTACTTTTTATGTCTCCATACTAATTTTTTTACTTATTTTTTTTGTGCTTGATGATTAGGTACAACACTAGCATGTTGCCTACTAAAAGGAAGAAATTACATTGCCATTGAGAAAGACCCAATTCAATGCAAATTTATTCAACAAAGAATTAATACTCTTAAATTCCTTCCAGATGCGAAGCAAGAAGTTGGTTTGAGGAAATGAGATTTTAATGAATCGCATGTGGCAAAAAAAACAAAGGAACCTCAACCGCCATTATATGGAATGATTGGAAAGGGACACTTTGGACGATTTGCTGACATGAAAGATCCATTAAAAGATGACAATGATCAAAATGAAGAAGAAAATGCTGCGGAAGAAGCCATCAATGTTGTTCTAGATGATGTTGAAGATGTATTAGTTGATATTGTTGATGATGTTTAAGTTATGCTTGCAAACAAAGCTTATTTTTGAGAACTATTAATCAGTTTTACTTGTAATGTTTAGACTTTGATATTTTATCAGAACAACCATTTTTTTTGCAAAAAACATGTGATTGCTATTATTTTTTGACATAAAATTCAATAAAAATGTTATTTTCTTTAGTTTTTTTGTTAAGATTCTCCCAAAAAATTAGTTTATTTAACATTTTTTTTCCAACAAAAAATTTGTAAAGTGTATTTTTTCATTGTATTTATATTGAAAAATTGTATTTTTTGTCATATGGTTCAAAATATTGGTTTTTTAGCGACAATTTTTTGATGTGCATTGAAAAATTATTTAACAATACATAAACATGTAGAAAATATAAACTTTAGAGTATTGACCCTTTTTCCATCTTTTATCTATGTGAAAAAGTGAAGATATCATTACAAGTTTTTATTTTTAAAAAAAATTATTTATTTATTTTTAAAACACAAGTACATAAATGCACTTAAAAATAAACATCTCACAGAAGAAGAAGACATTAGAAAATCTATAGTGTCAAAATCAATCCTATAAAAAAACATTGGTGATGATACACCACCATTATTCAAAATCGACATAAAAAACATCACATAAAAAAAATTAATAATAAAAAAAAAATGAAAAAAACTTAAAGTGCCAAAAACATGCTCAATTTTTTTTTTCTTGATTCTGCATCGCCACTTTTTCAAAATCAGGTGTTTTTCTTGATACTTCAAAAAGTAGGTAACAATGAGGTTACCTATTTCATCGGTAACATTGTTAAAAATGAAGAAGAGATAGCAACAGTAACACAAGAGGCTTTCCAAAGCGAACCAAAAGATGACAATTGGTTGTGGCACTTGAGATTTGGGCATCTCAACTTTGGAGGTCTTAACTTGTTGAACAGAAAAGGAATGGTAAGAGGTTTTCCATTGATTGAGAAACCGGACAGCCTTTGTGAAGGTTGTATCTTGGGGAAACAACATAGAGAAAGTTTTCCTTCCGGGAAAAGCATAAGGGAAAAAGCACCCTTAGAGATTGTCCACTCAGATTTATGTGGACCGATGCAAACTCCATAACTTGCTAGCAGCCACTATATGCTAACATTTATTGATGATTTTACTAGAAAAACTTGGGTTTACTTTTTGAAAAACAAAAGTGAAGTGTTTGAAAGATTCTGCAATTTCAAAGAACTTGTTGAGAACCAAAGTGGGGTGCATATCAAAGTCCTAAGGACTGATAGAGGAGGTGAGTATATCTCTAAATATTTTCTACGTTTCTGTAGAGAAAATGGGATTCATAAGCAGTTTACAACTAGATATACTCCACAGCAAAATGGAGTTTTCGAAAGGAAGAATAGAACAATAATGGACATGGTAAGGAGTATGTTAAAGGCAAAGCATTTGCCTAATTATTATTGGGCTGAGGCTGTACATTGTGCAGTGTACATTTTGAATAGGTGCCCTACAAAAGCAGTTATGAACAAAGTGCTGGAAGAGGCATGGAGTAGCACAAAGCAAGGTGTCACACACATGAATGTTTTTGGATGTGTGGCTTATGCACACATTCCGGATCAGCTAAGGAAGAAGTTGGAAAGCAAGGGGGAGAAATGTATTTTCATTGGATACAGTGAGGAATCCAAAGCTTATAGGTGGTATAACCCATCCACCAAGAAGTTTATTGTGAGTAGAGATGTTCAGTTCATTGAGGAGGAAGCTTGGGATGGAAGCATAGAGAAAACAATGAATGTTAAACACTGTTTATCTCATGATGAAAATGATGATGAGTTGGCTGAAATACATCCCCAAATAGCAGCACCAACACAAGGGCAACAAGAGACACCCTTGAGGAGAAATGAAAGTTCTTATCCAAGCACACCACAAGGAGGAAATTCGAGTGCTTCTTCAAGCACTTGTACACATAATGAAAGAGGTAAGAAGTTCAGAAATTTAAATGACATTTATGAACAAGAGGCAGCAAATGAAGGTATGAACTCTTTGTTTGCTTTATATTGTCATGTTGATGACCCTATCCACTTTTAAGAAGCTATTAAAGATAGGAAATGGATAGAAGCTATGGAGGAGGAGATTAATGCCATAGAAAGAAACAAGACATGGGATTTGGTTGAACTCCTAAAAGGTAAAGATGTCATTGGAGTTAAATGGGTCTACAAGACCAAGAGTAATGCTGAAGGAAAAATAGAGAGACACAAGGCCAGACTTGTTGTCAAAGGGTATAAGCAGAAACATGGGATAGACTATGAGGAAACTTTCGCACTGGTTGCTAGAATGGAAACCATGAGAGCAGTGCTATCCATAGCAGCACAAAACAAGTGGAAAGTTTACCAAATGGATGTGAAGTCAGCATTCCTAAATGGAGTGTTAATGGAAGAGGTTTACATTGAACAACCTCTAGGCTACGAAAAGAAATTCCAACAGCACAAAGTGTGCAAGTTGAAGAAAGCTCTTTATGGGCTAAAGAAAGCACCAAGAGAGTGGTACAGTAGGATAGATTCCTATCTACTAGAAAATGGATTTGAAAAGTGTGAGGGAGAACCCACTCTCTACATCAAAGAAAAGGATGGTAAAATGGTGATTGTGGTTTTATATGTAGATGGTTTTATTTTTACAGGTAATGATGATTACCTTATTGAAAATTATAAAACAGTCATGAAAGAAGAATTTGAAATGACTGACATGGGTTTTCTGAGATACTTCTTAGGAATAGAAGTAGAACAAGACGAAAATGAGATTTTTATCTCACAGGAAAAATATGTTAATGAAGTGCTGGAAAGATTTAATATGCAGGAGAGCAAAGCAAAAATCACTTCCACAGTGATGGGATTAAAACTTAGTAGAGAGGATAGCAGCAAGGATTTTGATCCTAATTTGTATAAGAGCATAGTTGGCAGCCTTATGTATTTCACTGCAACTAGGCCCGATATAATGCATGTTGTTAGTTTGATTTCCAGATTCATGGAGAGGCCAAAGGAAGCACATTGGCAGGCAGCGAAGAGAATTCCGAGGTACGTTAAAGGAACCAAAAGGTATGGTATTTTATATACTGCTTCAGAATGTTCAGATTTAATTGGATACACTGACAGTGATTGGGCTGGAAGTGTTGATGACCGGAAAAGCACATCCGGTTATGTTTTTCACATGGGTTCAGGAGCCATTTCTTGGGCTTCTAAGAAACAACCTATTGTAGCGTTGTCTACATCAGAAGCAGAATATGTGGCAGCTACAATAGCAGCGTGTCAAGCAATCTGGATGAGGAGGATGCTAAGAAGTTTGTGCTAAGAGCAAGCAAAAGGAATTGTGATTTTTTGTGACAATAGCTCAACTATTGAACTATCTAAGAATTTTGTGTTTCACAAGAGAATGAAACACATTGACACAAAGTTTCATTACATCAGGGAATTGGTAAACAATGGAGAAATTGTTTTGGAACACTGCAGAACTTAGGAGCAGTTTGCAGACATTCTGACCAAGCCATTGGGGAAGAAGAGTTTTGAGTTTTTGAGAAAATTCCTGGGTATGAATGATAACCCAGTAGTTGAAAGTAAGGGGGAGTGTTGAAATGTTACTTTCAACTGTCCCTGTGCAGAGCTGCTTTCCATTTTTTTCTCCAGGATTATGTACTCAGAGCTTCTTGCTGAAATTTTCTAAAAGCCTGCACAACTGGACTGCCTTCTATTTTGTTGTGAACAGAAAGTTCGTTTTTTTTGCAGTACTCTGTATTTCAAAACAGAGTGTTAAAATAGAAACAGAGCATTTGTTTTTTGTTTTGAAACAATGGGGGCGTTTTTTTATTAAACAGTGGTCCCCACAGTGTCTTGTTGATGTTGGAGGATGCGATGCATTCATCGCAATCGCATGTTATATTATATAACAATCGCCCTCCGCCTTATGCCAAGGACCACGGGTGGTGTGGTCCCACAAGACCATGCGGCATTAAAATAGTCAATCGCAAGTTTGAATCGCATCGGGAGCGTTTTTTTTATGGCCCGATTGTTATATCACTGATGGAGCATTGTATTATGGCCCGATTGCAAAGTGGTGAACCGGACCCGATATAGTTTATAAACTCCCTTTTATATTTCATTGCGGGTCTGCCTTTCAATTAGAATCAGAACTTTTATGTTTGGCCCATATGTTTTATTATGAACTGGACCTGATGCACATTATAAAGTGGAGTTCATATTTGGTTTTCACGTTATAGACACTACTCACATCAGCAACCTTCTGGCGAACGCAATATGGAAATATGGACTCGATTCTATATTTCATCGCGCGTCCAAAACTTTGGGTGACGTCATATCATTTTGTGACGCGAAATCACCCATTGTGTTTTGATTGAATCGACTTTGAAGTCCGGAGGTCATCGCGTGACGAAGGTTGAAGTTTTACAAAGGTTTGTAATGTTTTGTTTTTATATGTTTTATATGCGCGATGGGTATATTTTTTATATATGTTTCAAACATATATTAAAACATTTGTGTAATGTAAAGCGTGAGCCCCCGACATTTGTTTTTAAATAGATGTTGTTTTAAGTTTTTAATATAGTTTGTTTTGTTTTAATATATGTGCGGCATATAAAAGTGCGAAAAGCCTGTGAGGCATTGAATGTTATGTTTTTATTTTGAAAGTACAACAGAGTGCATTTTGTATACACAACAGTGTATTTTCAAAGAGACATAGAGTATTTTAAACAGCACGTTGTTTGTGTGAGACAGAGTGTGTCTTTTTTAGAGACAGTGAACTTGTTTTTTCTGCACTGTGTTATGCAACAGTCAGAATTTGTAAATCCTCAACAGAGGAACTTTTGTAATAGTTTTTGGTTTTGAAATAGAAATCTTTTCAAGTGCAAAAATCTGTCTCCAATGAAGCAAAATTTTTATTTCTCTGTGTTGAAAGAGGAGAGCATTATTCTCTCTATGATTTGTTCTGGAATTTTCATAAATTCCAACACCTCTCAACTCTAGATGTTTGAGTCGACTTAAATTCCCAAACGAGTTTGGAAGCATCTGCAAACACAAAGCACCAGACAAATCGATGTGCTGGAGGTTTTCTAAGGTATCGAAGGAATCACGAAGCAGCACCATTTCTGAGCAGTATCTTAAGTCAAGGTATTTAGATGATGGCAGATCATAAAATTTTTCTGGCATGGTTTTAAATAGTGCATGAAATATGGCAATCTTTTCTAGGTGCTTCAGCTGCCCTATGGATTTAGGAAAGCTTAAAAGGGGAGCACAGATATTTAGCTCTCGCAATTGGAGAGGGGCCTGCCATTTATATGTTTCAAGTATCATAAATAAGTATATATGCTTTTGGCTTTACAAAATGAAATGGAATTAGTTTAAAAAAGCATACCTGAGATTCACGTTGCCACAATAATTTTAATCTTGCCCTTGCAACTTCTAAAACTCTCAAAATCTCCTTCCGAATCCAAGGAGGTAGGCAAGAGTATCCACACTTATACCAGCAGAGCCAAACGAGTTGTGGTAACTGTGCCCTCCTCAATATGCATTCTAAATAACCCTCTTTGGTTGCAACAAGTTGCAAATTGGAAATGTCACGAAGATAGAAATTATTGAACAGATACCTGCGATAGTTCCCTAATACCTCTTCACACGTTTTTTTGTACCATGACATTTCTGAACTTTCCACCATAATTTTCAAATCTGAAAAAAGATCTGGCCGATTGAGCATCTTAATTCCGCGAACTTATTACCTGTTCCTTCGAAAAAAAGGTATCCACGCCACAGATCTGTCATAATCTTGAATAAAGAAGCCTTATAATTTTTATCTAAACTAATACAAAAGAAATGACTCTAAATATTGATCTTCAAACCAAAAACAAAGCTTTGAATGATTGAAAAACTTACACAGGATGATCGTCCAAACAAATCATCAATGTTGTTGATCGTCTGATGCCGAAGACCACGGGGCATGATTTCTTCCTCCTCAACAATGCTTCTTCCCAAATCCCTAACATGATCATGCATTTTATCTTATATTCACTGTCCGTTTTAAAGAAACACGTGTTCTATATATTTCGAAGCCCCACGAAACCCCAAATTCTTGCGGCAGTATCTTTCTTCTTAGCTTTCTTCTCCTATAAAAAAAACAAGAAATGTTCAAGAAAATATGTCATTCCTCTAAATTAAGTGAGTCGTAGCTGATTCTAAGCCTTTCTTGTGTCTCAAGAGGTAGTTGGTAAAGCCGATTGAATGTATCTTCCCAGTAAAATCTTTCAATTTCTCCAAAGAGAAGCGCACCAAATACTTTTAATGATAGTGGCAAACGATGATATGCCAAATCTGCAAATTCTGGTTGTGGATGCGATTGACCAAAGGCGTGAAAGCAGAAAATCTCTTCGGAGTGCTGTCTTTTTAGCCCCTCTAGCTCATAAATTGATGCCTCTGTGATTTTTGCTTTCCTTGGGACTTTCTTGTCACAAGAGTGTTGGAATTTCTAAATAATTCCTAACACACAGAGGAATAAAAAAAATCCCTCTACAAACAAGGAGAATTAAATAAAAATTGTATTCATAATGAGAAATGGAGTAAAACCCTTTTTTATTAAAAGAAAACTCACTGTTACAAAAAAAATATTTCTCAGAACTTTAGTTTTGGATTACAACACAAAGCTACCTTTCTTTAACTAATACAAAACATAGTGCATATTTCTGTCTTTGGCTCTCTAGCTATTTGAGCATACACAGTCACTGTGCTTACAAAAATTACATACTCTATTTTTTTGTTTTACAAACAGTCCTCTTTTGTCTTTTACTGCCTTCGGTCATTCACTGCATTAGAATGCACACTTCACTTTGTTGTCTTTATATATATATTATAAACATATAAAGTTTATAATTACGCCGGAGGCGTTATCTTTGTTGGAGTGGGGTGAGCAAACACTGTTCACCCCACCCAATCAAATCATTTCTTCATTGCCCTTCTATCCAGTTAAAATTTGACAAGTGTAACGTCTAAAAAATTGACAAGTGTAAACGTCGGCTTCGGTCCACTTCCTTCTGGTGCTTCCGCGTCGGGTTCTTGACTCCCACTAGATCTTTTCGAATTGTACAAGCTTCTGCATCGGGTTATCGACTCCCTACCAGATCTTTGCCAAGTGTAGCGGCCTCGGGATCCATTCCTTATCGATTGTTCAGATTTTCCCTGTTGAATCAACGACTAGAAATGAAGGCCGTTAGGGTAACTAATTTAAGGTAGCGAGGGTTTTTCATTCTGGTCATTTTGATGGTCGAGAAGAACGAGAGCCACCTCTGCAACCCTTGTTTTTATCCTTTTCCTGTTGTGGATGCTTATTCCTGTGATGAATTCAGAATGTACGAATTTAAGGTTCTGCGTTGTATGAGAGGACAGAGCCATAACTGGACTGAGTGCCCTTTCGCTCACGTCGATGAGAAATAAAGAAGACGCGATCCTCCATGCTTTCATTATTTTGGAACTGCTTGCTCGAACTTCAAAAAGGGGACTTGCCGCTGAGGGGATGCCTGCGAGTTTGCTCACGACATTTTCGAATGTTGGCTTCATCCTGATACATCTACTCATCAGCTGATTGATTTATAGGAAAGTCAAGGTACGGTGGTAATGTAATCAGATTAAGCAGCCTGTATTTTGCTGCAGAGGTTGAATGGAAGATGGCTATATGGGTACGGTCTGATTCGTTTGCTGTGCAATATGTAGTCTCTAGCAGTTCAATCGGTGCCATCAATAAACCCCCCAGTGATTGGAACTATGTGTCTTAGAAACCCCTGATTCAGTAAAAGAGTTGGTCATGGCTCCTACCCATCAGATTGCAGATGACAAGACATTGTTTCTCCTGGGCGAGTACGACAAATCTGAGCTTCAAAATTTGATCTCGGAAATGGAGGCCATAGAAAAGGTAACGTTTACGGTTCGTGGGTCTCCACTATTCTTAACTACTCATTTTCAAGAATTTCGATTCCATTGACTTTAACTTATTGAGGAATTTGCATTCTCAGGATCCCCTTAAATGTGTTATTGCAGGCATTAGATGAATCTCCAGCCAACTGACAAGGATTTTCTTCAGTTATGATTTTGAATGGAATACCGGGAATATGTGAAATTGGGCTTTGTTTAAGGAGATATGAGGTCTTGATGAAACATGAATGGGCACTAGTCTATTTTTGGACGTTAGTTAAACATTGTTACCGATGAAATAGGTAACCTGACCTCAAAACGGGAACTCTAGCCCAAAAAGACTCAAAAAACATGAAAAAACACCCAAAAAACAAAAAAAGTGTATTCCAGAACGCACTTGGTTTTTTTTGAAGGTCAAATTTCAACATTTTATAAAATTATGCTAAAAACAAAATTGTTTCTTGAAAAAAGGATTGAAAAAACACCCTCAAAACAAAACTAGTTGATGCTGGAATAACAAAAAAAAAAATGTGTCATATTTTTGACATTTTTAAAAATAGAAATAACATTTTTTAATTTTTAAAATTCAAACATTAAAAAAAACCTAAAATTTAAGAAAAAAATAAATTTAAAAAATAAAAACATTTTAAAGCTTAAAATTAAAAAATATATAGGAATAAAAAAATAAAAATAAAAACAAAATAAAAATTTTAATTCAAACATTAAAAAAAACCTAAAATTTAAGAAAAAAATAAAAAATAAAAAATAAAATAAAAATTAAAGATTAAAATTTCAAAATATATAGAAATAAAAAAAATAAAAATAAAAGCAAAATAAATATATTAAATTAAAAAAAAAAGTTAAAAGGGGAAAAGAATTATAAAAAATAAAATATAGAAATTAAATTTAAAAAAGAAAAAAAGAAAATGTTTATTAAATTAAAAAAAAAAATTAAAAAAATTAAATTTAAAAATATATTAAATTTTAATAAATTTGAAACTTTAAAATAAAAATTAAAAAAATAAAATTCATTATTTAAATTAAAAGTAAAAAAATGAAAAATTAATTAAAAATAAAAAATGAAAAATAAAATACAATAAAAATATTAAATTTAAAAAAATATATATTAAATTTTATATATATATATATATATATATATATATATATATATATATATATATATATATATATATATATATATGAACTTAAATTAAAAATATATATATATTAGATTTTATTAAATTTTAAAAAAAAGTTAATATTAAAATAACAAATTAAATTAAAAAAAAAAAATATTAAATTTTAATAAATAAATGAATAAACAAATAAATTTTGAAATAAAAAATAAATTTTCAATATAAAGAAGAAGAAGAAAAAAAAAACATTGTTAAAATAAAATGTTAAAAAACTTTAAAAATCAATTAAAAATGAAAAATTGAAAAAAAATAAAAAAATAAAAAAATAAAAAACAAAATAAAATACAAATTAATTTGAAAATATTAAGTTTAATTAAAAACAAAAATGTGATTTTAAATACACAATTATAATTGAAATAAAAAAAAATATATATAAAAATTTTATGTAATTAAAAAAATAATAATAATAAAAAAAACATATTAAATTCAAATTTAAAAAAAAAATACAAAATTATTAAATGAAAAAACTAAACATAAAATTTAATAATAGAAAAAATATGAAAAAAAAAAACAATTAAATAAAAAAAAAAAAAAACAAAATTTAATAAAAATTATTAACAAAATTTAGAAAAAAAAAATATTTAAAACAAAAAAATGAATAAAAAAAAAATAAAAAAAATAAATTTCAAATATAAAAATTAAATTAAAGAAAAAAAAAATTTAAATTTTTTGAAAAAAAAAAGAAAAAAAAAAAAAGAATTTTTTGATCGTGGTGGTGCCGCCAATCGGCCTCCCACACAGGTGGCAGCGGAGGTCGGCCGGTGGGCGGGCGGGGAGGCTGCATGTAGCCCCAGCCCGCTCAGCGGTCGGCCTCTGTCACCACCTGGGCGAGAGGCCGATTTCGGGAATCGCCCTCCCGCGGGGGGGCTGCATGCAGCCCTTGCCCACCCAGCGGCCGGCCTCCGCCGCCACCTGGGCGGGAGGGCAATTCCGGGAATCGGCCTCCCGCCAAGGTGGCGGCGGAGGCCAGCGGCTGGGCGAGTGGGGGGTTGCATGCAACCTCTCTGCCCACCAAGCGGAGGGCCTCGCCACCACGATCATTTATTATTATTATTATTATTATTTTAAATTGTAAATTTGATTTTTAAATTGAAAAAATCTTTCTTTTTTTATTTTTTATGTTCAATTCAAATTTTTTGTTTTAAATTAAAAAAAAAATCAAATTACAAAAAAAATAAATTAAAAATTATAAAAAAAGAAATAATTTTTTGATCGTGGTGGCGCCGCCAATCGGCCTCCCACACAGATGGCGGCGGAGGCCGGCCGGTGGGCGGGCGGAGGAGGCTGCATGCAGCCCCCGCCCGCCCAGCGGTCTCCGCTGCCACCTGGGTGGGAGGCCGATTCCGAGAATTGCCCTCCCACGGGGAGGTTGCATGCAGCCCCTGCCCGCCCAGCGGCCGGCCTCCGCCGCCACCTGGGCGGGAGGGCGATTCCGCCCTCCCGCCCAGGTGGCGGCGGAGGGTGGCCGCTGGGCAGGTGGGGGGTTGCATGCAACCTCCCTGCCCGCCAAGTGGATGGCCTCCGCCGCCACCTAGGCGGGAGGCCGATTGGCGGCGCCACCACGATCATTTATTTATTTATATATTTTTTTAATAATTTTAATTTTTAATTTTTAATATTATTATTATTATTTTTAAATTTGATTTTTAAATTAAAAAAATTTATTTATTTATTTTTTTAATTCAAATTTTTTTTTTTTAAAATTTAATTTAATTTAATTAAATTAATTAATTAATTTATTTATTTTTTTTAATAAATTTAATTTGTTTTTGTTTTTGTTTGTTTGTTTTTTTTTTAATATTTTAGATTAATTATTTTTTAAAATTTAAAATTTATTTATTAAATTTAATTTTTTTTAATCTTTTAGTTTATTTAGTTTTTCATTTTAAAATTTTATAAATTGTTTCATTTAAAGAAAATAATAAATTTATGGATATTTGTTTTTTAATTATTTGCACGTGGTTTTTTTCTTTCTTCTTCTTCTTCTTCCATTTTTTTTTTTAAAATTTTTCCTTTCCAATTTTAAATTTTGTTTTTGTTTTTTTTTGTTTTTTTTAAAATTTTAATTTAATTTGATTTTTTATTTATTTTAATTATTATTATTATTATTTTAATTTAAATTTTTAAATTTAATTTTTTCTTTTTTGTATTTTATTTTTTTAATCTAAATTTTAATTTTGTAATTTAAATTATTTTTAAATTTTCTATTTTAATTTTTTTTTTTTTTTTTTTTTTTTACTTATATGGGTTTTTTTAATAACTGAGAAAAAAATGTTTTTGATGTTTTTTTTTTTAAATTTTTTTTTGGTTAATTTTTGTTTTTTTCTTTAAATTATGTGTTTTTTTTTCAAATTTTGTCATTTCTTTCGATATAATTTTCGAATATTTTTGTTTTTTATTTGTTTATTTATTTTTGTATAATTTTTTTTTTTTTTACGAGTTAATTTTGTTTTTTTTTCACATTTTTATTGGTTTTTTTATTGTTTATATATATATATATATTTTAATCTAAGTTTTGTGTTTTATTACCAACATGAAAATCACCACTCTAAAAAAAAAGGTTGATGCTGCATTAATACGTTTCAAAATTAGCATGAAAATCACCGCTCTAAAAAAGAAAATTGATGCTGCATCAATACGTTTCAAAATTAGCATGAAAATCACTAACATTTTAAAACAAATATTCATACTTCATAAATAAAAATATTAGAGTGTAAAAAATGTGCACAAAAAAAAAGGTGTGATTCTGCATCACCACTTTTCAAAATCAGGTGCTTTTTATGCTACCAAAAAAAAGTAGGTAACAATGCGGTTACCTATTTCATCGGGAACAGTGTTGTTATCGTCTATGGTAGAGGTTAGCTACTTTCAGTCATTGTTTCTTTTGCAGTCTGCTCATATCAAGTCTGTTTCCAACATTTTGAGAAGTGAAATTTTGATAATATGCAAACTGTATATTATGTATTTCGAGATATCTGACAAGGAAGTGAACCATAATTTTCTATCTTCCCTATTATCCACTGACCTTGATTCGCCATTCCTCCGTTTCTCACTAAGACATATGACATGGTGGAGGATCCTTCGACGAACCCAGTGGTCTCCTGGAGCAGCGCAGACAACAGTTTTATTGTGTGGGATCCCCCCGAGTTCTCTCAAAATCTACTGCCCCAGTGTTTCAAGCACAACAACTTCTCTAGCTTCGTTCGCCAGCTTAATACTTATGTGAGTTCTTCTGTTTACTTCAATTTTGTTTTCAGCGACATTGTGTTGTCAAGTTTGATGGAATATTCAAATTTGGGTCAGTGTTTTGTTGGGTATTGATTATGTGGAACATTTTGTTTTTCCATCTTATATTCTGTACTAAGTTTTTGCATAATAGTTATCGATTCGTCTTAACTTCTATGTGTCAAATTCCTTTCACATTGGTCGTTGAGGTTTGGTTATGAGGTCGGTCTAGGACGTCAATTAAGTCCTGTATCCCATGATTTTTTCACCTGTATGAATATCCCTTGAGTTTAACACGAACCTGTCCAACATGGATTGTGGATTAGTGGCCCTTCGATGAACAAGATAAATATGTGTTTACTTGGCCTGCCCCTCCTTTCCGGGTTGTGTTGTGTTGGTGCAGAGATTCTTGGTCTGGTTCTCTTTGGACGGTGTGTAGATGAGGGAACTTTAGCACAACAAATATAAGATGGTTTGTAATGGCCCATCACTTAATTGCATTTTATGTAGATGCAATTGACAAGATTTAGGGCACATAGTATAACATGGAATTGGGTGAATTGTCTTTAGCACTTTTTCTTGGCTTCAAATTTGGTTTAGAATGTTAGACATGTTCTTGGATATTTTTTTTAAACAGTGTCAGTATCACCTGCGATTGAATTTGCTCACGTTTATGACCAAACAGATGTTGAAGCCTGAAACAGTGGGCTCTCTGCATCTGTATAAAGTGCATTGGATAAACAGGATTAGGATATAACCATGATGTAGAATATCTTCATTGAAAAACACAGATTCTACAATTCTCTTGCAAATTCTTGGATGGCACTGTTATCATTGATCAAGAACCAGTGATTAGTGGACTCGAGTGATAAAATTTAATGAAGTTTTGGGGATTATATAGAAGGAAGAATATCCTAATAATTTTGGGACATTACCCATCCAAAGCATGGCTGTCAGCTCTGTGGTAACTTGGAGTTCTTGCTCACTACGGTGAAAGTGACATTCAATGGAGTTTGGTACAAGTAGCTCACAGAAGGCATGCTCTGAATCGCAATCCAATTTTGGGCATAGATTACGCAAATTGTCCAGCAAATTTATATCACAAAATGCATGTTATTGTCCTCAATCCTCATGGCAATCTAATTGAATGTTCAAACACCTATGAAAAGTTAGAGGTATAATTTATCATAAGATTATATGAAAGACAATATAATTACAAAAATGGAAACTGAAAGGAGAGGTTATGCATCAAATCATTCAAGTAGCCTCTTGAATTTATGAAATAGTGAAAGAGAAAATGAAAGTTCATTGTTGGATTTGCCTAGAGAATAGAGAACTGTCGAGAGAGGAGATGGAATGCGTGGAAATCAAAAAGAGCTCATCGGTGAAGCTATTGCAGGCGAGCGTAGCTTACTTCTCAAAGATTCTGGTGGTTCTGTACTCAAATAGTCCTGAGTGGGCTGGAAGAAATCTACGGTATAGCCATTGGTTGTAAGAAAAAAATTCCTGTTATTTCCTGCATGAGGCATTAAATAAAATGGTCTTTTTCCCAATGTGCATGGCTGTTCATTGCAATGCAAATATGTTTTTCTTTGCCCTTAATGTTATGAGTTACAACTTACATGTGTAAAATTGACCTCCTATTTAGCAATATACAGGGTCTATTTAAAATACTTGTAATTTAACATTGGGGATTTAGGCCATAACGTTTAATAGTAGAGCGTAGATGACCGTTTTACCTATTATTTTCATCTCAGAGAAACACATAAGAGGTTTTTTGAAGACAAGTCTAACTGTTCCATGTAATTTGACTTTTCCGGTAACCATAACTGGAATCTGGCTATGCAAGTGTGGGTGAAATGAAAATTTTCTGTTGCTTAAATTGCATTTTTCAATGCATAAAACAATTCAGCGCTCTCCAAAACCTGACGAACACTTGCATTGTGCAATATCAATATTTGAAATTCACAATTCTAGCAATCCTTTTAAACTTCCAACCAGATTTTGGACAAAATTGGTCAGAAAAATGTGTCTACAAATGGTTAAAAATGTAGAATGTTTAGACTACACGATTTTGTGATTTTCCTAATTTAAATTATAATTTAAATTAATAAACAATTAGTAGACGACAATGTGAAATCTTTAGTTATATAGGTATACTACTTATAAATTATGATATTTTGTGTAATATCTTATAGCTAAAACTTGTGTTTTCCACACTTCATATTTATTAACTTCCATATAACATTTAATGCCTTTGGAAGGGTCTAAAACTACCCAAACATTTAATTTTGTGATGCTAATGGAACTTGAAAGGTTGAAATTAATCCTATACCATTCTTGAATCTATACTAAACCTGACAAAGATTTCATTATCAAAATCTATTTAAAAAATAAGATGTTATCATGAGATTATGTTAGAGATATTCTTTGTAATATATATTGATACCTGTGATGCAGAAAGGTAGGACCAACAAAGAACACAAGGAATTGGTAAAAATACTTGTATTTTTGGAACAAAATTGAAGAAATAAGCAACAATACACCATATAGCTTGTCTTGGATAAAAATTTATAAAATTAACACCCTAGATTGTTAGTTGCATCATTTCTAAAGAGTTTACTCTTCTATATTCTATTTGCATATTTAAGTTAGATATGCATTGAAGCCCAAGCCGAGAATACAAATTGGATGAGACTATTGGAAAACCCAAGATGTGAAATCTTTTAAGATGCCCATGTTTACATTCTGGAATGTAAGAGCTCCAGTTATAGTGTGTGTAGTAGAAGCAAGCTCATTGCACTTGACAATCACAAGGACAAACAATTTCAAAATAATATTGAACAAAACAAGACAGATTGTTGATAGAGTAGGTTGTAGCTTAGAGGTGTGCTAAAATTTTAGCCTACCTGCAAATTCCATGTCTAAGCTCATTTTTTGCAATAGTTCTTCTGTCTTTTTGAGGGGACTAGTTTATACATCCTTAGCATCAGTAACAGGTACCTTGCTCATTGGATATGGCTGTGGTTATTTCAGCTCAGCCAGTAGACCTAAAGAAGCATTGAAGCAATATGATAGAAACTGCTGGAACTGCTCCTAAAATTCTACAATTTGAATGACATGTTATTGAAAACATGTCATTCAAGTCATTAAAATTAGGTTATAAAATTAGATAGTTGATAATGAAGTAAACAATGGTGGATTCATAGCTAATTTTAGAGTTTGATAGGTTGTGCATTTGCTCCCCAAATCAGACTTGCTCAACAATGGTTTAAAAATTTAATGTGAATGTTCATTGTTCCATAAAGTTGAATGTTTATCTTTCTTTTCATCATTTTGGCTTGTTGTGTCTAGAAGGAATTCAGAAGTTTCTACTTCCAGTTAACATAACATATGTGAGTCTTCTCCTTTGGGGAGTAAATCTGCAGCACGTGGCATTTTAATAAAGATGAAAAACCCTTGACAGAGATAAAAAAAGGAAAAATAAAAAATCTGCTGGAAACAACTCCTTCAGTGATACATATATAGATCCTTATATAGGAAAAAAGGTGTAGAACTTGAAAACATCATCCTTTTTATACTCCTTGCATATCTAGATTGTAAAGACTAGGAGATGACCATTTCCTGGTTAAGAGAATGAGTAAAATTCCCTGTAGAGCGTGACAAATTGTTTCTTTCAATATAACAAGAAGAGTAAGACGAAGGAACCAATCTTAATTCCCACATGATATCAATTACAAATTATTTCTTTCAATGTAACAACAAGAGTAAGAGGAAGGACCCAAGCTTAATGCCCACATGATATACATGACAGAGGTGAATATTTCCACAGGAGAGTTGTTGCAGACTCATTGCCATTGTCTAGAGACATTACCAACCTGCTGAAGGAATTGAAGATATGAGTCACCAAGTTATGGCAGACATCCTGGATGCTAATGAACAATTTATCCATAAACTGGCTATCCTTTAAATGCGAAGAGGTAGAAAGGTCCAACTTAACTTTAGTACCTCAACAAAGGAATTTCTGCAACGAAATTAGAATAGAGGAATTATAAGTGGGGAATATCTTAGCTACATCAATGCCCCAGGAAACCATGAAAGAGATTAATCTAATTTACCCATTACCCATTGATCGATGCAGAGGATGGAATTGAGTTATCATGGCACATATATCACTTGTACCCTTACATGTAACACAACATAATTCAAGGCTTCCCCTTTCAGCATTCCTTTGCACCCCCAGTGCAATTGCTAGTATATATATTATAAGACTTATATAATATATATCCTAAAGTTTTAAAATAAAACTAAAACAAACTATGTTGTATGCATAAAATAAGACATAAAACATTAAAACCTTAATTCTAAGTTTAAAACCTTATACAACATTTCATCGCGGATTTTAAATCTTTTTATGCAATCAAGTTAATGCGTTATCGCATCCATCAAAGTGTTGGCTGACTATGCCTTCAAAACTTGTGATCGTGCTCTCATTGGCCAGAGGGATGACATGGTGGTGGACTTCAAATTCAATTCAAAACTGTTAACGATCTTATCACATCCATTTTGGGAGAGGTTGACGTCAGCTCAGTTTTGTGCGATCGCCACAAGATTGGTTGCTGGTCTTTGATGTGGCGGAGGTGGGTTCCATGCAGGTGACGTGGGCGATTCAAAATGAAATGCACGATAAATACAAACGGTAGTTGGTGTATTGCGTTAATGGTGGTAAGGAAGGTTTTTGAATGCGGGGTTGTGTGAATTCAAACCACATATTTTCTTCAAATCAAAACAGGGCTACGGTTTTAAGCAGAAAATTGGATTTTGCAGGTGATTTAAACTCAGATTGAATGAAAAATGGAGTGCAAATTTAAACAAAATAAAACTGTTGTTGCTGCTCTCCCATCAAAAATTTAATCCTCTGTCCTTCTTCTATCTGATTGCAGTTGGAATTAATATTTCCAACACTCCCCCTTAATTTCAACTACTGCATTCTCTTGCATACCCAGACATTTACTTAGGTAATTAAAACTTTTCTGCCCCAATGGTTTTTTCAAAATATTAGCAAACTGCTCTTCTGTTCTACAATGCTTCAGAACTATTTCTCCATTGTTCACTATCTCTTTGATGTAGTGATACTTGGCATCAATGTGTTTCGTTCTCTTATGAAACACTGAATTCTTGGATAAAGTTATAGCTGAACTGTTATCACAATAAACTGTTGTGCCTTTTACTTGTTCATGACACAAACTTCTCAACATTCTCCTCATCCACACTGCTTGACATGCTATGCTGTAGCTGCCACATACTCTGCCTTTGTTGTTGATAAAGCCATAATTAGCTGTTTCTTAGAAGCCCATGAAATGGCTCCTGATCCCATATGAAATGGCTCCTGAGCCCATGAAATGGCTCCTGAGCCCATATGAAAAAAATATCCAGCCCAATCACTGTCAGTATATCCAATCAATTCAAAATTTTCTGAAGTGGTGTATAAAATTCCATACCTCTTTGTTCCTTTCACATATCTCATAATTCTTTTTGCTGCTTTCCAATGTGCCTCCTTTGGCCTTTCCATAAATCTAAAAATTAAACTCACAACATGCATAATATCGGCCTAGTTGCAGTCAAGCACACAAGGCGCTTTTATACAAACTTGGATCAAAATCCTTACTGCTATCTTCTTTGCTCAGTTTCAATCCCATCACTGTAGGAGTAATTTCTGCTTTGCAACCCTACATATTAAATCTTTCCAAAAATTCTTTAACATATTTATCTTGAGAAATAAAAATCTTGTTTTCATGTTTCTCTACTTCTATTCCTAAGAAGTATCTCAACAATCCCATATCAGTCATCTCAAATTCATCCTTCATGACTGTTTTAAAATTATCAATGAGGTAAGCATCATTATTTGTAAATTTAACATCATCACATTACAAAACAAAAATCAATATCTTACCATATTTCTCCTTGATGTATAATGTGGGTTCCTCTTCACATTTTTCAAACCCATTTTCTAATAGATAGGCATCTATCCTACTGTACCATGCTCTTGGTGCTTGTTTCAGCCCATACAGAGCATTCTTCAATTTGGATACCTTGTGCTCTTTACCTGCTTTCCCATAGCCCAGAGGTTGTTCAACATAAACCTCTTCCATCAATACTCCATTTAGGAATGCTGATTTCACATCCATTTGGTAAAATTTCCACTTGTGTTGTGCTCTTAAGGACAACACTGCTCTTACTGTTTCCATTCTTGCAACTAGTGCAAAAGTTTCCTCGTAGTCTCTTCCTTGTTGCTGCTTGTAGCCTTTGACAACAAGTCTAGCCTTGTGCCTTTAAATATTACCTTCAGCATTGCTTTTGGTTTTATAAACCCATTTTACTCCGATTGCTTCTTTTACTTTTGAGAAATCAACTAATTCCCATGTCTTATTTTTCTCTATGGCATTTATCTCTTCATCCATAGCATCTATCCATTCTTCTCTTTTATAGCTTCTTCAAAATGAATAGGATCCTCTACATGATAGTATAATGAAAATAAAGAGTTCATACCTTCATTTGCTGCCTCTTGCTCATAAATTTCATTCAGACTTTTGAATCTGGTTCCTCTTTCACTTGCTGAACTTGTGCTTGTAGAAGCACTCAAATCTGCTCCTTGTGATGTGCTTGGAGAAGCACCGTCATCACTTCTCAAGGGTGTTATCATACCTGCTTGTGGTGTCCCTTAATGTCCTTGTGTTGGTGGAGGTGGTGTTGCTAATGAGGGATGTTTTTCTAGCCATTTCTTCCTCATCATCATCATGAGACAAACAAATTTTTACATTCACTGTTTTCTCAATGCTTCCATTCCAAGTTTCTTTCTCAATAAACTGCAGATCTCTGCTTATCATAAAATTATTGATGGATGGGTTATACAATCTGTATGCCTTGGATTCTTCACTATAACCAACAAATATGCACTTCTCCCCCTTACTGTCCAACTTCTTCCTTAACTGATCTGGAATGTGTGCATAAGCCACACAACCAAAAACTCTCATGTGGGTGACAAATTGTTTTATGCCACTCCATGCTTCTTTTGGAACTCTGTTCATTACACTCTTTGTTGGGCATCTATTCAACACATATGTTGCACAATGTACAACTTCATCCCAATATTCATTTGGAAAATGTTTTGCTTTCAACATACTTCTTACCATGTCCATGATGGTTCTATTTTTCCTTTCAGCAACTCCATTTTGCTGAGGTGTATACCTTGCTGTAAATTGCTTGTGTATTCCATTTTCTCTGCAAAAACACAGAAATTATTTGGAGATATATTCTCCTCCTCTGTCTGTTCTTAAGACTTTAATGTGCTGCTCACTTTGATTCTCTACAAGAGCTTTAAAGTGGCAGAATGTCTCAAACAATTCACTCTTCAACTTTAAGAAATAAACCCATGATTTTTTGTGTAATCATAAAAAATGTCAGCATATGGTGGATGCCTGCTAATGATGGTGTTTGCATTGGTCCACACAAATCTGAATGGACATTTTCTAAGGGTGCCTTTGCCCTTATGCTCTTTCCTGATGGAAAACTTTCTCTGTGTTGTTTTCCCAAGATGCAGCCTTCACATAGGCTGTCTAGCTTTTCAATCAATGGTAATCCATTTACCATTCCTTTCCTATGCAACAAATTCAGACCTCCAAAGTTGAGATGTCCAAATCTCAAGTTCCATAACTAGTTTTCATCTTTTACTTATCTTTGGAATGTCTCTTGTGTTACTGTTGCCATTGTAGCTCATTTCTTCAAATTTGCTCTCATATTGAGAGGAAACATTCTGTTTCTTGTCATCTTCACTTGTGAAATCCTCTGCTTGCTTGGTGGTTTATCCATGATGGTGCATACATCATCTTCAAAGAAAACATTGTAGCCTTTTTGAATGAGCTGTCCTATGCTCAAAAGGTTACACTTCATACCAGGCACATAGTATACATCTGATGGATCTCTTTTCTCCTTTATTTGTTAAAACACTCACTCTGCCTTTTCTCATGACAAAGACCTTAATATCTGTCCCCAATGTTACTTGAGACTTTACTTTTCATCTAACATGGAAAACATAGAAATGTTTCCAGTCATATGGTTGCTACATCCTGAATCTAGAAACCATATATCTTCATTATTTTCTTCAACCATATTACATGCTAAAAACAAATTCTCTTGACTGAGATTTTTTTTTATAAAATTAGCACTGAGTTTACTACCCATGTCACTCTGTTTCTTCCTACATTCGTTGGCATAATGGCCATATTTCTTACACTAATGAAATTGGACTTGGGATTTATCATACCTTTGTCAAAGTGCTTAATTTTTTCCACCTTGTTGGTTGCTGCCTTGGCATTGATTCTAATTTTGATTGTTGCCCCTTCCACTAGTATTTGCAGGGCTGTTTCTTCTTCTGTTTTGGCTTCTGCCTCTTCCTTTTCCTTTGTAGTTTCCTCTGCCTTGACTTCTTCCTCTTCCAAAGGACATTTGGGTCTTGAAGGCATGATCCAAAAATGAGTTTTCTATTCTACCCAATCTTTTTTCATGTGTCATCAATGATGCATGAAGCTCATCAACGATAAACTTTGAGAGATCCTTTGTCTCTTCAATGGTTGTTACTATCACATCAAATATTGAGGGTAAGCTCATCAACACTTTCTCCACTATTCTTCTTTCTTCTATGGTCTCTCCATGAGATCTCATCTGGGTAACCAACCCAATCAACAATGTGAAGAATGAATCTATTGTATCAGATTCTTTCATGCAAATAACTTCAAAATCTCTTCTCATTAATTGAAGCTTTGATGTCTTTACTTTCTTCATACCTTGGTAGGCTGTCTGGAGGGTCTCCCATGCATCCTTGAACCTCTTTGCTACCGCAATTCTTAGAAATATACTTTCATGTACTGCCTAATAGAGATAGAAGAGGGTTTTTGAGTCCTTCTTCTTATTACTCTTCAACAAATCCTTCTTTGCATATGTTAAGGCATTATATGCTTGTTCATTTGCTGGTTCTTCCAAACCATTTTCAACTAGCTCCCATAAATCTTGAAAGGTAAACATGACTCTCATTGTGATTGCTCAACAGTCATAGTTCTTCCCATTAAACTGTGGGAGTTGAATATTTCCCATACTCATGCTTGTGCTAGCTCCTGCCATGGCTAGCTTACTAAACTATACTTAAAAAAAACTTGACTGTATTTCTTAACTAACCTTCCCACTGCTGAGAGATAAACTGTCTCTAAAAGACTTCTCTAGACTGCACTTCTTTTAAAACAAACTCAAAACAAACTCTATTTTGTGAATACCTTGTTTTGCTGAGCCTTCACACCGCTGGAGAAAACTTCAACAAACTTCTTCTTCCTTCAGCTTCTTTGGTAAATGCAAAGAGCCTGGACTAGCTCTGATACCATGTTGGGATTTCTGAATAATTCCTAACACACAATGGAATAAAAAAAATCTCTACAAACACAAAGAATTAAATAAAAATTGTATGCACAATGAGAGATGGAGTAAAACTCTGTTTCATTAAAATAAAACTGACTGTTACAAAGAAAAAATCCTCCACAGAACTTCAGTTCTGGATTACAACACAAAACTTCCTTTCTTTGATAGCTACAAAACACAGTGCATATTTTTGTCCTTGACTCTCTGGCTATTTGAGCATACACAGTCACTGTGCTTACAAAAATTACATACTCTGTTTTTTTTTTGTTTTACACACAATCCTCTTTTGTTTTTTACTGCCTTCGGGCATTCACTGCATTACAATGCACACTTCACTTTGCTATATATATATATATATATATATATATATATATATATATTATAAGACTTATATAATATATATCCCAAAGTTTTAAAATAAAACCAAAACAAACTATGTCGCGTGCATAAAATAAGACATAAAACATTAAAACCTTAATCCTAAGATTAAAACTTTATACAACATTTCATTGCAGATTTTAAATCTCTTTATGCAATCAAGTTAATGCGTTATCGCATCCATCAAACTATTGGCTGACTGTACCTTCAAAACTTGCGATCGTGCTCTCATTGGCTAGAGGGTTGACACGGTGGTGGACTTCAAATTCAATTCAAAACTGTTAAAGATCTTATCGCATCCATTTTGGGAGAGGTTGACGTCAGCTCAATTTTGTGCGATCGGCATGGGATTGGTTGCTGGTATTTGACGTGGCAGAGGTGAGTTCCACGTAGGTGACGTGGGCGATTCAAAATGAAATTGCGCAGTAAGTACAAATGGCGATTTGTGTATTGTGTTAATGGCGGTAAGGCAGGTTTTTGAATGTAGGGTTGCGTGAATTCAAACCACGGATTTTCAAATCAAAACAAGGCTACGGCATTAAGTAGAAAATTGGATTTTGCAGGTGATTTAAACTCAGATCGAATGCACAATGGAGTGCAAATTTAAACAAAATAAAACTGCTACTGTTGCTGTGTCCTTCTCCCATAAAAAAATTAATCCTCTATCCTTCTTCTGTCAGATTGTAGTTGGAATTAATATTTCCAACATAGAGGTAATCAAAATTAAGCTATTGCGGTTCATGATATCTTTAATTGGAAAAAAGGCTTCCAATTGAAAGGCTTCATCTATGTCATCTAAGATTATGAGAATGTGAGAAGAAGAAATATGGCTTATAAGCATCCCTGTGCCTTCGTGAATGTTGTCTATTGGCAGATCCAATTCAGTCAACTGCTTAAGGAGTTTCCTTTGCAAAGAAGGTAGAGAACCCTTAGCTGCATTTTCTCAGAAATCGTATAGAAAGCACGATCTATTGTAATTTGACCTCCTCTTGCAGAAGAATTCTGTGGCTAGGATTGTCTTACCAATACCACCTGCACCCACAATCCCGGCAACCTTGGTTTTCTCTGGCCATAACACCTTGCTTTCACCCAATTGTGTGTTCGACAACATACTTCAGTGGGGTTTTGTCACATACTTTGGATATGCATCGCAACACATCATCCAATAGTTGCTCCGCGTTGCTGAATATCAGGTTATAATATGAAAAAGTGAGAAACGTCTACAGAAATATATGAGTCCAATAAATTAAAAAGGCAAATGGAAAAGGGAGAGAGATGAAGAGGTCAGTCAGAGGTCCTCACCCATTAAATTCCTCCAAATCGAGACCACTTATTTCTGCAGCCTTAGAAAGAGCACGTCTCCAATTCTGAATGGTATTGAAGTCGAATCACTGCTTCTTTTCATGATTGCTCAGGGCTTCAACATACTGTCCTTTAGTGTTCCATCGGAGCTCCAAAGGCTTGACACCATAAAAGACAAGAATAATAGTAACCTCATTCGGCCTCGACTGAAATGCCTCCAACATGTGCAACAGTTTGTTTAGGCGCCATTTTGATTCCACATAAGTCGATGAGAAAATGGTGATGTGGATGAAGGGGGTTTCGATAGCATGTAGTATTTGAGGAGTAATGTTTTGCCCAATTTCTAGTTCCGGTTTGTCTAAAAAAACTCGCAGTCCACGGGAATTAAGACTACGGTATAGATCGGTGGCGAAGGTGGTCTTTACGTCAGGGCCACGATGATTGATAAAAACATCGTAGCTGTTATAAGAAATCAGAGAAGAACACGAGGCCATGGAGGAGGAGGAAGAAGCAACAGAAGCATTGCCATTGTTGCTGGTTGTTTGGTCTGCCATTGGAATATGGATTTGGATGAATTGTATAGACAAAAAGATAAGATCGATATAATAATAACAAAAGGATGAATGGCAAGTAGGTAGACCAGACTAGTGGAAACTGCAGGCAATGTGAAGCAAGAGAGATTCTTTTAATGATTCATCAAAGGGGAAAACACTACTCAGTGAGCAATGATATATTGTGGTTGTCATTCAAGGTTTCCTTCTCACAAAAAGACTCAAAAACATTTGACATATGGTTGACGTCGCATCAATTATAACATTTATATATTTTTTAAATATTTTGTAAATATTAGTCACTAACTCATATTTTACTAAACAATGTAGTAAATATTGGGAATACTTTTTCCAATAGAATTATAATTTAAAATTAAATTGTTAGTAATACATGAAAAAACTGTTTTTATTACACTGGTTGATAAGACATGAAAAACTTGTTTTTACACGATAAAGATTTAAATGAATGATTCAAAATTACAAGAATTTGGAAAAAAAAAAGGGATTTTAAATTATTTTAGATTGTTAAATTTTTTTTATATAATATAATAGGATGGTGTAGTAATGTGAAAATAGGTGTTTATAATTTAACAATAAAATAAGGAAGTGAGTTTTTTTTTTTTTTAATTAATTTATAATATTTTATTATTTAGATTATATTTTTAAATATAAAAATATGTATATTATTTAATAAATTTAATAACTTCGAACTATAATTTTTCCGCCCATGGAAAAAAATTTCTTTAAGCTACTGCTTCAGCAACAGCTTCAACCATCGGCAACATATTCACGAATTGAGGTTATATCAAAGTCAATTTTCCATCTACAAGTATAAAGATGTCCAAAGCCAATAATACAGTCCAGTCCAGATATGATATTTAAAGGAAGGTATAATGGAAAATTGAGTTTATAAATAACATATTTATAAAGTAGGTATGTTTTTAGTCGATTTAGGGCATAAACAAAGAGAATTTTATATGTATAGTTTGACTCTGACTTTAAAAGGATAATAATATATTTTATTAGATATTTTGTTAGAGAAATACATTATTTTCCAGATAATATAAAATTCTCCAATATATTCTCTTCAAAACTGATTCATTTCATTTCAAGCTACACTGTATCAGTCAAACACGTTTCTTTCATAATAAATAATATCTATACCTAAATAATATCTTCACATATCTTCATGATTTAATGTTTATTTGCATTTAAGTAATATTGTTTGGCTTTGGTGGTATCATCTTCTTTGTTTACAGGTGTTGGAAGAAGTAGTGGCGGACGACATTCCTGAGAAGCCTATAGATGCGGCTTTGGATAATTCCACAGTTTTGAAGTAGCCCTCCATTGCAGAAACAGTGTCAACGACATTGGAACTATAAGTTTGTTCTTCCTTATTTAGTATAGCATAGATCAGAGAAAGATAATCTGATAATGATATAGACGTAGAATTATGATTTTTTTTCAAAGATCCGGATCGTTTCAAAAAGTAAACGAAATCCCCGAGACCACTTGCATCATGGAACTCTACTCAAAGGTGAAAAACGCCTGGACCACTTGAAACGTGGAACTCTCAAGGTTTTTTTTGGTTTGTTTAATAGATGACTAGTATCCCATTATCCCATTTAGTAATTTAGTAATGGGAATTGGAATTTGCATCGTTGAACTCTCAAGGTTTTTGTTGGCATTTTTTAATAGTAGGAATGGAAATTGGGAATTGAAATTTTCATGTCAATGACACCATCCAATTAAGTAATGGGATTGGACTGAGTAGCCATGGTGGGACTGGTAGCCCAAGTGTCCACTTGTGTTACTAACCTCAGCTGGGTCTCTTTCAAAGAATTAAGGCATGTGAAAAAGAGAAAGGAGTAATGTCTTTTGAAGTTTTTCGTTTTTGAGAAAGGAGTAATGTCCTTTAAAGTTTTTGGTCTTTTTCTTTTAATTGATATTTAAAGGGTATTTCACTTTTACCATTGTATTTTTCATTTATCTTGCGATAAATCACTTATATTATTTTTTATTTAATAATGATATTTTTCACTTATTTTATTTAGTAATTGTTTGTATATTTTTTCACTTGTTGAGTTGAAAGGCTCAGGTTATAATGTAGTATGAGGGATATGTAATTATTTCTGTTTTCAATTTAGAGTTAACACATATCTCTTAAAATAAAATAAAATAAGGTTATAATAAAAACATAAATAATTATATATATTTGGTTAGTTTTAATTAAAAAAATTATAAAACATTAATAATCTCACATTCCTATTGTGTGTGCTCGCTTGGTTAGTTGACATTTCACTTTCACTTTTGAGATAATAAACAAAATTCTATATTAAAAAAATGCAATTTTATATAAGTAGTTAAAATTTAAAATAAATTATATTTCTCTTATATATATATTTAAGTATTTAACTTAAATAAATGGTTTGAATATATATATGTGTGTGTGTGTGTTAGCAAAATATTTCAATGGTCCAAAGCAAAAAGTACTTAACGGTAAAATAATTTAGTTATTTCTTCATACGTGGAAAATGTGTAACTCATTCATTTTTTATAATAAATTATTAATAAAAATAAATTAACAATAATAATAATAAATTATTCAAAAATACAACTTAAAGAATGAAAAATTACACATGGTCTATATAGAGAGACATGTCTATCTTAATCACATATTTATAAGCACCAAAAGGGTGGCGTGGAAATTTTTTTTTCAAGTTTCTTGGCTCTTGGTAGATCCATGGTTAAGGTGGATCTATACTAGTATTGTTTCATTTAGTAATGACATTTTTAATTTAAATCATATAATTTAATAATAGTTTTTCACTTATCTTTTTTTTGTAAGCTTGGCAGGACCTTTTCATTCATATTCTTTAAAAGCAAGTTACAACCATAATTCAAGGAGTTCAGAGGCCTCAACCTTCCCATTGGGAAACCAGGTATGTTGGCCACCAAACAACATTATAAGCCATCCAAAAGTAGCAAAGTTTGAGTCTATCTAACACTGCCTTATAAGACTGAATGCCTTGAAACCTTCTAAGAGCTAAATAATTGTAACATAATAACCTAACCAACATATTTACCATGCAGATTTAAAAAAATTTGAAACCAAAAAAATCCAAACATGCTACTATTCATTAAAGGAATCCATTGGGGCTGGATATTTCGCACTTAAACCCGATAATTCAGACTGGGGAAGAAACAGAGTGTGTTTCTTAATGCGGCTAAGGTGGACATTCTATTGCTGAAGTTGGGACTGAATAAGTTGAAACTCCTTCTGGAATTCCTAAAGACTGAGATCAAACTTACAAGGGCCAGATGGAGGGTTCATTGTGGCCTTGGCCACAATGTTCTTCATTACACAATAGGTGAATATTTTGTTTGTATTGAGAAGTACGACCTTTGGAATGGCCAGGGTTGCAGACCAGGTCTCTCCAATAATCCAATTGAAACTCTGATCTGCCTTTTGATTAATAGTATGTCTCCAAAATTGAAATGAGTTGTCGAACCTGAGATGGGGCACTTATCTGGTAGGATTGGGTTACGTCTTGGATTAGCTGTGAGGTTGATTTGCGACCTCTACCACTCTACTAGCAGGCTTGATCTTGGATATTGTCACCACGCTTCCCAACATTCCTTCCTCGACCCCGACCACCTCTCCCCAAGGAGCCAGAACTGGAGGACGGATGAACCATGATGCCTTTCGACAAAGTTGTGGAGGAGAAGAAAATTGTGAACCACGTAAACTAGACCTCGAGCTTGAAGCAACCAGACAACTTGAGGTCTCGATAGTTACATTGGCAATGTATACCTAGTAAATTATCACAGCATAGAGGCATTGAACACTAAGCGTTATGCCTAAACCTGAAAATTGACCTGAAAATTAGTTGGATCTGCTGCCCACAACAGGGAACAACATACCCAGGCTCCTCGAGCCTGCTTAAGACCAAACACAAAGGTAAAACAAGACAGGTCTAACACCCAAGGCATTGAACAACATACATTGGCTCCCCAAACTAGTTTACAACAAAACACAAACGTAAAACAAGAGGAACCATACACAGGTTATATTAAATCCTCCATGCTTTTAGAGACATCGAATGGAGTAAACAACTAGCACAAACAAACATACACGCGATAGATACAAAACTCCATGCCCATGCGAGATAATAGATTTCCAAAGAGAAGAGAGACAATTATATAGAAAATAAACAACACAGAATACAACCCGAAGGGATCTTTCCATAATTCTCTACATAGGTTTCAATTTCTTGCAGAGTCCATATTATAAATATTTCCCCGTCAAAGTGATACAGGAGAATAGGTTGCATAGAGAGGGTGATGAAGAGGGAGGAGATAAATAACACACTTTTTGCTTTGGACATGAGACTAAGGGGACCGACAGCACCAGGGTAAAAAACTTGCGGAGCCTTCCTCTCAGACAGCCACGAGTGACCTAGGAGCACTATATCAATATCAAATACTGGAATTGGAAAAAAACACATGATAATGAGGAAAGGCCAAAACTAACATCCTCAAGAAGGTGTATCTTTGGCCAGTCTCGTAGACATTAACTGCATGCATGTGCTCTACCACCATGCCTTCCTTATAGAGCGTGCGAGGGCCATGGGTAAGCCGCCCTCGGGACTTTACATCTTTCAGGTGACACATGGCCCAGATCTCAACAAAACCCATCTTCCAACACACTCTCTAATTGGGGAGGTTTTTTAATTATTTTATTTGGTAATTTTTTATATATTTTTATCACACAGTTCGAAGCCATTACAATAATATTCATTAAGACATTATAACTCATCATTCCACTAGCAAGAATTTGAAGTTAAGTGGGGAAGATAAAAACATGTTGCCTAACCATTCTAGATAACATCAATTGGTAGTATATATATATATATATATATAATTAATTAATTAATTAATTTACTAATATCTTTAATAATATTTTTAGTAATAATATATTATCTCATTTAGTAGTAATATAATTTTTATTTGGTATTTTATTTTAATTATCTCAACGGTATTTTAGTAATGATAATTGTTAATTTTCACTTATCTCATTTAGTTTTCGATTTTTTTTCTTCATCTCTTATATTTTTTGGTATTTTTAAATTGATATGAGAAAATATTAAATAAGTAATTTCAATTAGATTTTTTTTTTCACCCAATGAAATTAAACTAAATTAAAAATTCAACAAGATGAAAATGAACCAACAAATTCTGCTCATGTCACTGAATTCAATGGAAAAAATGTTGGAACTACATCAAAATTTATTATTCTTGTCAACCTTGATATTAAAGAGGCCCACACTTTAAAAGCATGGTTCGAAAAAGAAGGCTTAGCTATAACTTCTCCATCCCTGACTATAAGATATACACCTTTTAACCAACTACCTAAAAGATAACATTTATTTAACTTGCCAACATTGACACCTCTGAGAAATTCACACTCTTTGAAGTGAAGGTTGCAATGACAAAAATATGGATGAAGAGTTTTTGTTATCATTATTACCCTTCTATCATTGCTGGGAAACAATGCATGAAAAACTCATTCCCAATAATTTAAATACATGGCCTTGTCCAAAATGCAACGTTGATATAACTAACCATGATTATATATACTTAATTAAACTAGACATACAAGATCACACAAGAGAGTTCCTTTCAACAATTGCTTTTGAAGATGCAACATCTACCATACTTGGAAATAGTGTAAGAGATTTTCACTTATTATCTTCAAACCTAGATCCAATCAAGAAGATTGTATCCAAAGTACTCTAGATAGATCACCTCTTCACATTGTTAGTGAATATATAAACATTTAGATAAATACCACGTTTGAATTTTTTCATCATTAAGGAAGAAAAAATTGAATTCTCGTTAGGTTGCAACATCAACCTTGAATAAATCGAGATAAATTATAAATCATAAATGGATTTAATTAAATTTACCTCTACAATTTGCTATAATGTATTCTCAACATATAAACCTTATATTCCTCCTCTACTATATGTAAATATTCTAATGTTTAAATATGATTTTGAGCACACATTTTGTTTGAATTTAATTGTGCACCTCTGCAGTTTGTGGTACTTTTTCTCAACATATAGTCTTTGTATGCCTTCTTCGCTATATGTAATATTCCAATGTGCAAATACACTTTTCAACATAGGTTTCATTTCGCCCCTTGTAACAAATCATGGAACTTGATGAGTCTAGCAAATGCGTTTACTTACATATGTTGTCAAAATATACTCAAATGTTTCTTCGTGTGTACTATTAAAATGTTTAAATTCCCTTTCCATATGTAAGGCAATTCCACACCTCATTTTATTCATGTGATAATGTAATATAAGAATACCTTATCCTTCACTTGCTATTATTTATTAATTTTTATTTAGTGCTATTATTCTTTCAGTTCCCCATAAGATTCTCATTTTTTCCTTTGTCACATCTAGGTGCCTTGCATTGTTTGCAATTTCTTATGCAAATTTCCACTACTTCTAATGATGAATGTGCCCGGTGATACTATGACGCAAATAAAAAATGAATAAATATATGTCGATGTGAACTTTATCATGCTAAAAAAGACTCTACAAACTGCTAAAGAAAAGAGAAACAAAAAAGCGCGCAACCCTCCCCCTCTAAGCCATATGTTGCTACTTCACATTTTCCCTTAAACCCATATGTGTATACCACTTTCCACTTCCAAATCAACCTTCTTTTACAATCAACAAAGCATATTCCTCATGAACATACTACTTAGAAAAAATTCCCACACTATTCATCATGCCACCAACTCACTAGCACATGTTTTTAACAACACCCGCATTGTCCATGTGCATCATGAATTCCATGCAAGAATTGATAAAATCCCACCAACAAATTCATATTCTATTTGCCTTGAATCATATCCTCAAATCCATCTCCGCATATACAACAACATGCATTGTTGCTCCAAATCTATTTTTGAAAGAAACAACCATCACTTCTCATTGTGGAACAACATGGAACATGTGTCCTAAATTTTATTTTACAAATCAAAGAAATTTTCATAGCTAGAGTCAACCTAAAACTCCAACTAAAGCATGCATGTGTTGTCTAATATAAATACAACGACCAGATAATAAGCCTCCTACAAGACATTACAACAATAACCAACATCTTAGCTTTGTATGTTGAGGAGTTAGACATCCTTTTGGTTACCCATTGTAGCTTTGACCATCGAGCTTACGAATGCACGGTAAGTAGACATCGTCTTTTGGATGGATTGGAATACAAAATATCAAATGACCCCTACTATAAATATGCTCACATTGACCAAAACACACCTACATCCTTACCAACCTTCCCCATTGATGTATCCCCTTCTATTTTCCATTCTAACACCACCGATCCAAGTATCTAACAGTCATCTCCAACTCCCTTTACATCCCATCTATATTCCACTAGCCCAAATTTCCAACAAACATCATCATTTATACCCACTATTCCCAACACACATATGGAAGTACAATAAATTTGACAACATTGACAAGCATCCAACCACCATTTTGGTGCTACAATTGAATAACCTCCAATTGGACTATCTCCAATCAATGAATAAACATAAAAGGTCACATTTCTATGGATTTCCCCATACTTTTTCTCACATTATTATTCACATTGAGTTCTACTGATACAAAGTTGTTATTCATGTATTCATTTTAGTCACTCAACCTCATGATGTCATGAAACAACAGAAATGGAGAAATGAAAATATTATCTACAAACCTGACTTAAAATCACTATATATGCACCATAGATTCATAATATTCTGCGATTTATTCTTAGAAAAACACTTGCAATCAAAATACTACTAGTATAGGTATGCACTATGTTACAATATTATTATATTTATATATACATCAAACCTCAACCAATGCAACAGTTTCTAACATAAATCTTCCTTTATAGGTATAAATGGCAACATAGAGGATCTGCACCTATCCATTGTTTTATCTGATTAAAAAGTGCACTTGATATAGAGAATGTTATGAACCTAATTCATAACTAATGTAATAAATATAGTCATTAATAGAATAAATAGAATAAATGTAATTACTAGCTAATCAATTAGGAGTATGTTAAGTAGTCATTAGTTAACTGAAAAGGCATGTCTAAAAGACATGCCTGTTCATGAAATGTCACCTGCATGGGTATAAAAGTAGGGCCTCATTGTAACTTTCAATCATCTTATTATATATCTTATCAATAAATATTTATTATTATAAATACCTCTTGTGTATTTTTATAATTAAAGCCATTTTGCTATTAAGTCAACAAATCTACAACTTTCGCTGCTACAGAGAATCTAAATTGGGATGATATAGATGCAGTTGATAATGCTAAGCATTTCTTTGACACATACATATTATCTTGGGACCCCCACCTTTCCCTCCATTTAAACCAACTCATTCTTCACTCCAATTTAGAACACGCTTGTCTATTGTCCACACGAGATATCTTCAAAGCTAATCCTTCTAAGGATTATGAAGATCTTGTCAACTGCATTGAACAATACATAAAATGCACTAAAGGAACTTGTCTGAAAAAGAAAGGCTCAAAATTAGAGTTTTGTTATAAAGCACCTTCAGAATTACATCCAACCTCATCTTTATTCATTGACTCCAACGACCAAAATATATATACCCTTGATCTTGAAGATGACTGAATAAATAGATATAACCCTACCATACTCTATATTTGGCATGTAAATGTTGATTTCCAACATATAATCTCTCTCTCTCTATGTTTCTCAAAAACATATTGTAAAGTATCTTTCTAAATCAGAAACGGAGTATGAAAATATCCACTACATATTATGTATAATTGTGCTCACTTTAACTAATGTTGACCCTTTAAACAATGTAGTTTAAAAATGACTTATAGAAACCTTTGTTGATTGCAAAATCGAAGCACAAGAAACCTGCCATATGCTACAAAATCTACCACTCATAAACCGTTGACGTGCGACTTGGGACAATTTTTTTTTCACATTGCTACAAGTTGGAATATTTATGTTTCAGGGTGGCAATATTTCCAAATGTTCCATTAGAGATGGTTAAAATGCATCAAACATTCAACTTTAGATGTTTGAGTCGAGGTGAATTCCCAAATGACTTTCAAAGCATCAACAGACTTAAAGCACCAGATAAATTGAGGTGTTGGAGGTTTCTTAGGGTACCAAAGGCATCAAGAAGAGACATAATTTTTTAGCAGTCTCTTAGTTGAAGGTATTTCAAGGAGCAGAGATAGCATAATTCTTCTGGCACAGTTTTGAAAAGTGCATGAAATATGGAAACCTTTTCAAGGTACTTCAACTCTCTTATGGACTTACAAAATCCTGAAAGGAGAGCACATATATTTAGCTCTCATAGTTGGAGAGAGGCCTGCAATGTCAATGTTTAAATTATCATAAAGACATGCCTACTTTTAGCTTTACAAAATGAAATGGAATTAGGAAAAAGGAAAAAAATACGTGAGATTAACCTCAGAATAATAATTTTATTTTTCTCCTACAACTTCTAAAACTCTTAAACTCTCCATGGGAATCTAGGAAGGTAAGCAAGAGTATCCACACTTATACCAACATAGCCACATGAGTTGTGGTGATTGTGCCCTCCTCAATATGTGTTATAAGAAAAACCCTCATGGAGATAAAAACTATTGAATTGATACCTTATACAGTTCCTCAATACCTCTTCAATCCATATTTTGTACCATGAAATTTCAGAGCTCTGCATCATGATTTGTGAATTTGAAATAATAAATTTCTCTTACACCTCTTTACTCCATCTTTTATACCATGAAATTTCTAAGCTCTCCATCATGTTTTGTGAAAGTGAAATAAGATCTACCTGATTGAGCATTTTAATTATGTGAACTTTAGTTATTACTTGTTCCTTCGAAAAAAAGTATCCACGACAAAGATATTATATCTTAATCTTGAATAAATAATCCTTAAAAAAATCATTTAAACTAAAACAAAGGAAACGACTCTAAAAACTCATATTTAAAAACAAAAATAAATCTTTGAATGATTTAAACACTTACACATGAGGATTGTTTCAACTTGTTCATGTGATACCAAAGACCATGGGCATGATTTCTTCCTCATCATAAATTCTTCCGTAATCGCTAACATGATAATGAATTTTTATCTTATATTCACTGTTTTTTTTAAAGAGACACTTGTTCTCTATATTTTGAAGCTCCACCGAGCCCCAAATTATTACAGATGTATCTTTATCTTCTCCTACAAAAAGAAGGAAACGTTCAAGAATATTTTTTGTTCCTCTGAATTATGTGAGTAATAGATGATTCTAAGTCGTTCTTGTATCTTATGAGGTAGGTGGTGAATCTGATTCAATGTCTCTTCCTAGTAAGATATTTCATTTTATCCAAAAATAAGATCCCCATATACTTTTAATGACAAGGGAAATCCATCGTACACCATTATAAACATATGTGAGGTCTGCAAATTATGGTTGTGGATGAAATTGGCCAAAGGCATGAAAGTAGAAAAGATTTTCTAAGCACTTCATATTTAGCCCCTTTAGCTCATATATTGGTGCCTCAGCGTTTTTAATGAGGAATTTCTTGTCACGATAGGTAATCAAAATCAAGTGTCCCTTACAAGTGTTCCTTTTCCTTCATGAATGTTTTCGATTGGTAGATCAAAGTCAGTCAACTTCTTAAGGAGTTTCCTCTGCAAGGAAGGTAGATAACCCTTAGCTGTGTTTTCTCGGACATCATATAAAAGACATGATATACTATAATTTGACCTCCTCTTATTGAATAATTTCATGGCTAAATTTTTCTTACCAACACCACCTGCACCCACAATCCCAACAACCTTGGTTTTCTTTAACCATAACATTGTCCTTTCAAATTCTTTTACTTTTTATTTTAGTCCAATGGGTGTTTAGAAACATACTTCAATGACATTTTGTTGCATACTTTGGACACACATCCCAACACATCATCGAAGATTTTCTCAATTTTGTTGAATATCATATTGTAAAACAAAAAAATGAGAAGTTCCTACAAAAATATATCAGTCCAATAAATTAAAAAGGTAAATTTGAGAGGGAGAGAGGAAGGAGATTCCCACCCATTAAATCCCTCCAAATTGAGGCCACTTATTTTTGTAGCATCAGAAAGAGAGAGTCTCCAATTCTAAATAGTATTGAAGTTGAATCATTACTTTTTTTTCGTGATTTCTTAGGGCTTCAACATACAATTCTCCTTTAGTGTTCCACTAGAGCTTTGAAGGCTTGACACGATAAAAGATTGGAATAATAGTAACCCCATTCGGCCTCGGCTAAAATTCCTTCAACATGTACAAGATTTATTATCGACACCATTTTGATTCTACATAAGTCAATGAAAAAAAGGTGATCTAGATTTAGGAGATTTGAATCGCGTGTAGTGTTTGAGGCGTAATATTTTGCCCAAATTCCAGTTATCGATTGTCAAGAAAAAATTGAAATCCATGGGAACGAAGACTACATTATAGATCATTGGTGAAGGTGGTCTTTATGTTTAGGTTGTGATGATTAATAAAAACATCATAACTGTTATAAGAAATCATGGAAGAACACGAGGCCATGGAAGAGGAGGAAGCAACAACAAAAGCATTTCCATTGTTGTTTGTTGTTTAATCTACCATTGGAATATGGATTTGGATGAATGGATAGATAGAAATATAAGATACATATAATGATAACAAAAATATGAAGAGAAAACATGTAGACCAAATTGGTGGAAACTGCAGGCAAGTGTGAAGAAAGGAGGAGTCTTTTAAAGATTCATCTAAGGGGATCACACCCTTTGCTAAGAAATGATATGTTGTGGGTGTTCAATAGTGATGATGCCAATCATAGATACACTCCACACCATATTCCCTTATTCAATATTCACTTCCCACAAAAAAACCCAAAAACATTTGGCTTATGGTTGACATGCCACCTCAATTATAACATTTATATTTTAGTAAATATTTTGTAAACATTACTTAGTAGATATTGATATTTTGTGCAAGATACCAAATGAAAAAATATTTAATAGTTCCAACACATGATAGTGTTCTAGTTAAAATTCCTACAACTAAAAACACATAACCTAAATGGATCTAAAAAATGTAGCCATTTATTCTATTAATAATTGGAAAAATATTACATGCTAATATAATTAATAATGAAGCCCTTGCTAATGGTATGCATGAAAAATAATCAAATGACTCAAATAAACAATAAATAGCACTTTTGAACCCTTTATGGATCCACCAGATAGATATTATTGTGGAGTTTTTATCTCAGGATCAAGTTGGAACTGGCCATGCCAAATTTCCACAGATACAAAATAAGATAGAAAAACTTAAGATGATCAAATGCATTACTCCTCTCCCATTTTATAGGCTTTATGGACTCTATAGAAGCCTTTGTTTTATTATTTTCCTATGAAAAAAAGGCAAATACCATAGGAAACTACCACAAAAAATACCATCCCTCAGAAAAAGGAATATTACAAATCCTCCTACCCAATATTTCTTTCCCTCAAGAAATCCCATATGAACATCTAAATCAAGAATATATACCTTGATGCATGGATCCCAAATCAACCTTTGAACTAATTGTTCACCAAGATATCCATTGGCATGTGAAACACCACCTAGATCCCAATCCAATTGTTGACTGAACTCGCCATCAACAGCTCCTCCTAGATCTCAATGCCAACAAAATTCATAGCCCATGTGCCACAACTCTCACTGTATCATATCCTCAAATAAGAATGTCCTCCCGAGAATCATCTCACCAATAATGTACCAAGTCATAATCTCTTGTGTGTACATAATCATATGATAAATAGTCCCACCATATCGATGTTGCACTACTCTTATTCTAATTGGGATGCTCCTAAGTTTTCATACCGTTGCTCAGTTCTGGCCCACCTATAAAACCCATATGGAAAATGTTTCCTTCTTTCCTCTAATGTAAAAATGTAGGCTAATAGAGCTACTATCCATGTCGATGTATCCCTGAAGAGGACTACTCTGTGACTCCCAAGTATATTCCTCTTGTTCACTTGCGAGGAACTTGAGTTGTTCCTCAACATTAGAAAACTTGGCCACTAATTCAACACATATCCATATGAGCTCCTCAATTTTCCTATTCTCATGTAATATAGTTCCTAAAGTAGCCCATATTATTTGTTTCAACATCATAAGGTTTGTCTTAAAATTCTTAATATTTTCCTCGAAGTCCTCTCTTGGAAATTTGATCCGAATGGAAAGTGGCCTACACCCATGATATTCATCCACCCATGGTATTTATCTGCCCATGGTATTGTAAGTGACATATATCCATGGTATTCATTCACACATGGTATGTATCCACCCATGGTACTATAAGTGACATCTTCCCATGGTATTCATTCACCCATAGTATTCATTCACGCATGGTATTTACCCACCCATAGAATTTTCCTGTGGTATTTAACTAAAAAATTCTATAAGTAAATAGTAACATATTGTTAAAGGATAGATGGTCCACCACAATTTATCTTCTACAATTATTATTTGTTTTAATAAAAAAAAATCTTTGTGGTTTGTGTTCTCTCATTTTGTTAGCATTTCAAATTTTCAGATATTGGGGGCTTGCCCCCAAGATCTAGATCAATGGTATCATATTCAGGTTATGAATCTATGAGAATGAGGGTTTGAAGCATATTTTAGTTTTAACATTTTGCAGCCATCTTTAGAAATATCCATGCAAGTTCCACGACCTCCACGTAACACTTTCTTGGGAAAAGAGGGAATAATTTTTGGTTTTTTTCATTTTTTTATGGGATTTTTTTTGGCGGTGAGTTTGTAGAGCAGATTTAAAAATATTAGTGTAAAATTTTCAGAAAAAAATTGTAGATATATATTCCTTGCAAAATAATAGCCAATTTTAAAAAAATGAGTCAAATATCCTATTATTTTTTCTGACAATTCATGGACGATGAATATCCTATTATTTTTTGTAGTTTTTAGTACATAATTTCAGATAAATGATTATAGATATGATATCCCCTTGAAAAATCACCCGATTTAAAAAAAAATCGGTAAAATTGGAGTCCGGACCATGGAGTTATTGGTGATTTAAAATCATCTATTTTTTCAAAAAATTTGTGACGGTGGGACAGTTGCAGCACGAATCTGAGTTTCTGGAGTCTCCAGATAGATATTTCAAACACATAGAAAGATGTATAATGATAATTCTATCTCCAAGTGAGTTATATTGACCTAGTTATGCCCATTTTAAATCTAAGCAGAATTCAAAACGGGTTCCCTTTGGAGACATTCCCTCCCACCCCTGGCTATGTAGGCACTTGGTACTTCATCAACAGTCAGCATCACAGTTATGGGTCAACCACACAAAATCCTTCTCATCGAAGTCCATTTGCTAGGTCACACACTGTTAGTATCATAGTTGGTCACAAACATTACATGGTATCTCTATCCTCAGATCTTTGTTTGTCATGGTTCTGGGTCATCCACAAACCCACACTTCATTGAAGTCCATTTACTTGGCTGCACACTATTAGCATCACAGTTGGTCATAAGAATTACAGGGTATAATTATCATCGGATCTTCGTTTGTCATGGTTATGGGTCATACAAAAACCCACACTTCATCGAAGTCCATTTTTCAAGCCTCACATTGTCAATATCACAGTTGGTCACACAGAGTTGGACTATTAAGATATTAGGAAGCCTATGTATACCAAGCACCTTTTTGACAACCAAATTCCTCTTCAAGAAGTTCATCCTTTATTATATATAATTGGTATTCCCCCCCTTTTCAATTCTCTTCCCAAGGTTACACTTACCCTTATTATAACCTTTAACATACTTATCTACCATTCTATTTAAATTATAACTTACTATCTATAGTTCTTCCAACTATTATAATATTAAATTAAACCATGGTAACCTCTTACCATTTCTTCATTGGTATCATTGCCACATTATAAACAGGTTATCACAGAATAAAAAGTATGAATTTACTTTTGTTGCCAAAGGTTATTTTTTTGTGTTTGTTATGCAGGTTGGACCTCACACTAGTACATTTGGAAGAAATTCTGACACTTTTGTCGTATTGTCAGAAATTTCCCCAAATTTTATCGATTTTTCAAATCCCGCCAACAACCGTCACTATACCGATGTTTAGGGACATCGTCGCTTTTGAGACGTTCATGAATGTCGTCAGTCTTGCGATGTTTGTCACAAAACGTCGGAAGAGCCACATTTGTGGGACATAATGTTGGAAATGCGACGTTGCTAACATATTCGTCGGTCTTGCGACGTTTGGCACAAAACGTCGGAAATGCGACGTTGTTTACATTTTTGTTAGTCTTGCGACGTTTGGCTCAAAATGTCGGAAATGCGACGGTGCTAAAATTTTCGTCGGTCTTGCAACGTTTGGCACAAAATGTCAGAAATGTGACGGTGCTAACATATACATCGGTCTTACGACGTTGGGCACAAAACGTCGGAAATGCGACGTTGCTAACATATACGAACCCATGACAATTATAGGTTGTATTAAATTTTCTTATTTACTTTTATTATTATAAGTTGTCAGACATCATTATTATTATTTTTGTAATTAAATTTTATTATTATAAGTTGTTAGATATAATCATTATTATTTTTATTATTTAATTTTTTATGATTATTTTTATTATTTAATCTTTTATGATTATTTTTATTATTTAATTTTAGAAGTTTAATCTTTTATGATTATTTTTATTAAATTTTATTATTTAATTTTATATAGATTGTATTATTATTTTCTACACATGAAAATTATAGGTTGTATTAAATTTTATTATTTTTATTATTTAATTTTATTATTATGAGTTGTTAGACATCATTATTATTATTTTTATAATTAAATTTTATTATAACACCACCATTGTAATGTTTTTCCACCGTATGTTATACTTTGGAATATGGTTTGCCACCATAATTAAACCTTGGAACTTTGGCCCGTTAATATATATAATGTGTGGAATTATATAATAAGGTTTGCATTAATATTTCATTCAAACAATTTTGTATATGGTTTTAAATTATTTCTATGTAAAAATATATATAGCAAATTATGTATCTAAAAATACTCCATATTGTTTAAACTATAATTCAAACACATACATATACTTAGCTCAAATTTTAATTTAAATGCAAATTATTTTAATATAATTTCACATTTAAATATATTTTTTCTCATTAATATATAAATATAAATTTATTTTTACATATAATGTTATAATATAGTTTCAAAATAAACATCACATTGATAATTTCACATTCAAATATAGAAGTCTAGTTGGGAAGGTGGCATCGGGTGGATGTGCACCTAGTTCCCTAGGTTGATGGTTAGTAAGTAAGCCTGATGGTACCTATAGAAGCTGAAAGCTTTAGTCCATCATAGTCCCACTTAGATAGATTGCCTTGGTCAGGAATCTAGTCCATGGCATTGTTGTGCCTAAAGTGTTGAGTGAACAATGGATAGAGTTCCCTAGTTAGGAATCTAGTCCATGACATTTAAGTGTCTAAACTTCTTCATGGTTCATATAGTTAATATCTACCTTGTACTATTGAGTTATGAATACCCCCCTAGTTAAGAGGGAGTGTTGAAGAATGTAACTAGGTTCGGTCTTCATAAATTTTACTTGAGTCAATACATATTGTAATTGTCAAAATAATAAAGAAAATAACTTTATATTATTATTGAATGACTTATTAAAGCATGGGTTTCATGCTTGGGTGATATTTATTTTAGGTCAAAGTCCCTATTTTGGACTTCTACGTTTTATTCTGAGTTTATGGGTTTATTACATTTTTAAATTGATCCATATTGGGCTTTTGAATCATGCAATTAGTTCAAGTATTGATTAAAATATAATCTATGAAGACTCCACACCAAGTCGGCCAAAAGTTGATCAAGTTGGCATCAACTCATGGAATTCGAACTCATCATAAGCCTATATATACAGTGGAATCAAACTCACTTGAAGACATCAATATGCAAAACATAAATTCAATCTGGAAGCTGCTACAATGAGTAATTGAAAAATCTTGGAGAGGGACTTTCGGGGTTCATTTTTTGGCACAATTATAGAGTTGAGGAAAATCGAAATTTTGGCACTACTCTCACTACATTTCGAGCTATAGTTTGGGAGATCGAAGTTCTCAAATTTTTTTTGTTGTAGTTGCTGCACAAGTTGTTGTCAGGTTTTTGTTGCTAAGTGAAGGAGAAGTAGACTATAATTCTATTGGATGTTGTTTCTTTGAGAAGTTTTATTGGCCCTAAATCGAAGTCTTGGAAGCTAGAGTGAAGTCTTGGAAGCTCAAGATTGAAGTCTCAAGAAGCAAGGTTGAAGTTTCGGCAATGTTGATGCTGATACTGATGTTGCCAGATTCAGGAAGGATCACAAGGAAGGCTGACTTGGTGTGGAGGAAGTCTGAGTCAAGGTCTAGAGTCTCAAGAATCACTATTGAAAGGAAGAATTATCTTGTTTGGGTTTTCCCCTCGAGGGGGTTTTTTCCATTTCTGTTGGCCTACATCTGGTGTCCTTGATCTATGTGTATTTACTTTGATATTTACTTGATGAACTAATAAGAAGAAAGATAAGAAGAACATAATAATAAATAAAGAATATCAAAAGTCAATAATCAAGAAAAATAAAATAATTATGCCTTTCTGACTCTCTAACAAGAGTTAACCAAAATCAATCCATTTGGGTTTATGATATGTTTAATTAGAAAAAATGCTTCCAGTTGAAATGATTCATCTACATCATCTAAAACGATAAGAATATGAGCGGAAGAAAATACCTTACAAGAATTATTGTGCCTTCATGAATTTTTTCTATTTCCAAATCCAATTTAGTAAAATCCTTAAGGAGTTTCCTCTGCAACGAAAGTAGATCTCCCTTAGATGTGTTTTCCCTAACATCATATAAAAAACACGATAGATTATAATTAGATCTCCTCTTGCTGAAAAATTTTGTAGCCATAGTTGTCTGAACAACACCACCTATACCCACAATCCTAACAACATTGGCCTTCTCCAGCCATAACACCATGCTTTCAGATTCTTTTATTTTTATTTCAAACCAGTTGGGTTTTCGACAACATAATTCGATGGTGTTTTGTCGCATGTTTTTTACAGGCATCACAACACACCATCTAAGAGTTTCCCCACATTGCTGAACATTAGAGTGTAAAATGAAAGGTAAGGATCCTCTACATAACACCTAAGCTGTTGAAAATGCAGAAAGATGATGGAGCCTAGTGAAATGAAGTCGCCTTCACTAGGTGGGCCCGTAGGCTATTTTTGGTGCAAAGTCTATTTTTAGACTATGTCTATTTTTAGACATATGGATCATGTACTGGGAGTTGCAGTATGCTATTCTTGGAGGATTGGTCATGTTGGTAAAAATAGATGGACCTCTATTTTTAGACATTAGGTGGTTTCTATTTTTAGACTGCTGGGCTAAAAATAGAACAGTCAAATATTATTTACCCTTAATAATATTTGGACTCTAGACTTCAGTTTACTCTCTTGGAGCACTTCAGTTTGACCCCCGGAGGTGGGGCATGCAGCTGACATGAGGATTTACTCTATTCCCATGGGTTTGGTGAGCTCATGCATGATAGACTTCAGTTAGACTCATGTGGCAGAGTTTTGGTGGAGTTGATTGAGGAGTTAATGGAGATTGTGTTCCGGTTAACTAGTTGAACTAGTTGTGATCAGTTTAACTGGCGATTACACTAGAGATGAGTTGGGTGAATTAAATATTATTTAATTCACTTATATTAACTCATTATTCAACTAAAGAACACATCAGTTAACTCAGTGCATGGACAGTTCAGTGGAGATCAGTGAAAGAGGTAGATGAAAGGGTGAGATCGACAGCAATTGTATATTAGTTGTGCATGAGATTTGCACAATCAGTGGGATGAGAGTGCCAGTGATGATTGCGCTGTTCAATCAAGGTGAATTTGAACTTGGTTCAGCTACATTCACACTTTGGATTTCGCAGTAGAGGCAGGCAGACTTGTGGAGGAGTTTTGAACCCTGTTCAAAACTGAGCTAGTTTGTGTGTAGCTTTTGGAGACAGTACTGAGTACTTGTGAGGAGTATTATATTGTGTAAAGTTACATGTTTCTCATCCATTATATGATACATATATCTGGGGGTTTTCAGCTATAAGCTTTCCCCATACATGCTGCGTTCTATGTGTGTGAATTGATGTTCTGTCGCTTGTTTTATTTTCCGCATGTGATGATTAATTTGTAGAAGAGATTATGTGTTATGCAGAAAATCAAATTTGTGTATGATCGGGATAATATCAGTGCTTGAATCTTCATTATTTAGAAAATTTCTACATGGTATCGGAGCGATATTAATCGTCAAAGATCTATTACGGTGATTGCAAACTTATTTCCTCAGACAGAGCCTGCATACGGGCCAGGTAGCCTCCGGATTCATCTTTCTTCGGAAAGTGAAAGGTCTGGTAAATGCCCATGCAGTCAATCTCTGATTTTGAAATAATTTTTTCTCAAGTGTAGATCAGAAGCGATTGAGTTATCAGCTGGTGGTGAAATTCGAATTTGCAGATTTGTGTTCTTGGTGTCGCGGCGAAAATGTCTTTCAACGGATTGCGACTAGAATATGCCTTGGAAGGCAGTTCGAATTATGTTGCATGGAAAGACCGCATGGAGGCTGTATTAGATGATAATGGGCTGTTGGAATTCATGGAGAAAGAGATTCCAAAGCCTACTTCTACTGATGCTGCTGTTGTGGAAGCATGGCAAAAGAAACAAGCAAAATGTCGAAGGATCCTGTTGGAGGGCGTAAAGGATCACATTGTGTCCAGCCTACATGGGAAGGCTTCTCCATATTTGATGTGGAAAGCCTTGACAGATCTATACCAAAGCAAGAGCAACCAGAGGAAGCTGGCACTCAAGGATAAACTCAGGAACATCAAGTGTGAGAAGGGAGAAAGTATGCCGAAGTACCTCACGAGGTTCACCCAATGCAGGGATGAGTTGGGAAGTGTGGGGGTGACGGTGGAGGATGAGGACTTGGTGAGCTTGGCTCTCCTTGGTCTTCCAAAGAGTTGGCATGCCTATCAGGATAGTGTCAATGGTCGGGAGAAATTGCCGGGATGGGAGAGACTGTGGTCTGATCTAGTGCAAGAGGAGATCCGGCAAAATACAAGAGATGGATCTTCATCAAAGGGAGCTGATGAAGAAAACTGCGCTTTGGCTGCCAAAGCAAAGAAGGGGAAGAGCAAGAAAACTTCTCATTCCAGTGCTAAGGGCAAGAAGCAATACATGTCTAAGGTGAAGTGTTTTCACTGTCACCAACACGAACATTATGCCACAAATTGTCCGCAGAAGAAGAAAAACAAACAAGCAGGAAGATCTACAGATGGAGAGGCTTTGGCCTCGCAGTTCGAGCTTGAATTTTTGCTGATCGCATGCTTGGTATCAAGTGTGATGGGATCAGTGTGGTTCTTGGACAGTGGTGCGTCATTCCACATGACAGGAGATCGATATTTGTTTTCAGATCTGGAGGACAAAGATCTGGGCGTGCACATCGAGATGGGCGATGATGGTAGATACAGTGTGACCAGTATCGGTACCATATCCTTTCAAAGGGAGTTTGGTAAACCCTTCGTATTGAAGGAAGTGATGCATGTGCCTGGATTGAAGAAAAACTTGATCTCTGTGGCGATGTTGGAAGACAAGGGGTATGATGTGGTCTTCAGCGAAGGAAAGGCTTTCCTGCGCAGTAAGACCACTAGAGAGACCCGGAAGATAGGGGTTCGAGTCAAGAACCTTTATCAGTTGCAAGTAGATGGCTGCGCAGCAATGGCATGCAAAGCGGGAGAAGTGGTGAGCCGGGATGATGAGGGTGAACTGTGGCACCGGAGATTGGGCCACCTTCACCATGGAGCTTTGAAGATCTTGCAACAGATTTCTACTGGGCTTCCTAAGGGCACCCTTGCACAGTTAGATCAGTTCAAGGGGTGTACTTTAGGGAAGTTTGTGAAAGCCATTTCACGAGAAGGATAGTCGCACCATGACGATCCTTGAGAGAGTTCACACAGACGTGTGTGGTCCTTTCTCAGTAGCTTCGACAACAAAGCACAAGTACTACGTGATCTTTGTTGATGATTTCTCTCGAAAGTGCTGGATCTTCTTCATGCAGAAGAAGAGCAAGACATACTCTAAGTTCTGTGAGTTCAAAGCACTGGTCGAGAAAAAATCGGGGAAGAAGGTGAAGGCTCTTAGGAGCGACAATGGTGGTGAATTCATCTCGGCTGAATTCAAGGAATTTTGTAGCACAGAAGGGATTCGGAGAGAGCTCATTGCACCCCATAACCCACAGCAGAACGGGGTGGTTGAGCGGAAGAACATAACTATTGTGGGTGATGCACGGGCGATGTTGCATGATTAGGGCCTACCCCTTCATTTGTGGGCTGAGGCATGCAATACAGTAGTATATGTGCAGAACCGTTGTCCTCACAAGATTCTTGGCATGAGTACACTGGAGGAGGCTTATTCTGGCAAGAGGCCTGACATTTCCCATTTGCGGATTTTTGGTTCTCCTTTCTACATGCATGTGACGAAGGATGCCAGAAAGAAGTTGGATCCAACTGCAGAGGTTGGAATATTTGTGGGGTAAAATGATACGCCCCACAACTATCGGGTGTATGTGCCAGACAGTCGCAAGACTGTTGTGCGACGGGATATCAAATTTCAGGAGGAGAAAGCCATGCAGTGTTCGCTTGAGAGGGAGCCACACTTGCATGCAGATGAGGAGCTGTTAGCTCCTAAGGATGACTCTCAGGATGTGGATCAGCCACAAGATGAGATTCATGGAGTGGAAGAAACCACTCATGCAGCGCCAACCATCAGAGGGCGCAAGCGCACTACAGAAGCTGAGCGATTGGCTCAAGATACAGAGAAGGTTGTAGGACCACATACAGCACAGCGCAGACAGAGACAGTCACCGGATCGGTACACTGGATACATGGCTCTTATGAGTCAATGTGACGTGACAGAGCCATCCTCTTTCGAGGAAGCTGTGCATGGGTAGACGCCATGATCGAAGAGTATGATTCGATTGTCAGAAAAAGTGCATGGGAGATTGTCCCAAGACCGAAGGGGAAATCAGTGGTAGGTTCGAGATGAATCTACAAAGTGAAGCAGGTGGTTGACTGGAGTGTGGAAAAGTACAAGGCAAGATTTGTTGCCCGAGGCTTTTCTCAGATAAAGGGGATCGATTATGAGGAGACCTTTGCACCTGTCGCAAGGTACTCTTCCATACGGACAATCCTAGCTCTCTCAGCGCAGATGGGATGGCACATCCATCAGATGGATGTGAAGACTGCGTTCCTCAACGGAGTCATTGAGGAGGAGGTGTACATAGAGCAGCCCGAAGGTTTTGAGATCTTCAGCAGTGAGTCGCATGTGTGCAGACTCAAGAGAGCACTGTATGGGCTGAAGCAAGCACCTCATGCTTGGTACACACAGATAGACAGTTATTTCACCGGGCTTGGATTCTCCAAGAGTGAGGCGAATCCTAACCTGTACCAGATTGTGGTGGAGGGGAAGCTGCTGATCATCGTACTGTATTTAGATGATCTGATTTTGACGGGTGATGAGCTGTTAATACTTTCATGCAAGGAGGATCTTGCACGAGAGTTTGAGATGAAGGACTTGGGCCTCGTTCATTATTTCCTGGGATTGGAGATTTGGCAGCGTAGTGGAGGACTATTTGTTTCTCAGAGCAAGTATGCTCGGGAGATTCTGGAGAGGTTCAACATGCATGGCTGCAAGCCTGTTGACACTCCTCTTCCTGGAGGTTGGAGGAAGGAGGATGCTACTTCAGCGGAGGTAGTGGATGCCACTGTCTATCGACAGTTGGTGGGGTCGCTTATGTATCTGGTCAATATACACGGCCGATATATGCTATATATTGTTAACCGGCTTTTGCATGGCTTGCAGTTAAGCCTACCAAGCTCTACTAGAAGGCAGGCAAGCATGTATTGCGTTATCTCAGTGGCACATCGGGATATGGACTGTGGTACAGACAGAAGGATGGAGTGAAGCTTTCTGGCTTCACGGATGCAGATTAGGCAGGGAGCCCAACGGACCGGAAGAACACATCTGGAGGTATCTTCAGCATTGGATCGACAATAGTTTCCTGGTACAGCAGGAAGCAGAGATCCGTGGCACTCAGTTCAGCAGAGGCCGAGTATATGGCAGCAAGTTTGGCTGCATGCGAGGCTATATGGATGAGGAAGATCCTCGTCGGATTGTTTGGGTCACATTTGGAGCCTACTGTGATTTATTGTGATAACCAGAGCTGCATCAAGCTCTCGGATAATCCAGTATTTCATGATAGATCCAAACACATCGACATCAGGTACCATCATATCAGAGACTGTGTTCAGCGGAGGATCATGATGCTTTCATATATTCCCACGGAGGATCAGGATGCTGACATTCTGACGAAGGCGCTCACCAGGAGAAAATTCAAGTTCCACAGAGGCAGGATAGGGGTTGCAGATAATCCATATCTTGCTGAGAGGGAGTGTTGAAAATGCATCAAGATGATGGAGCCTAGTGAAATGAAGTCGCCTTCACTAGGTGGGCCCGCAGGCTATTTTTGGCGCAAAGTCTATTTTTAGACATATGGATCATGGACCGGGAGCTGTAGTATGCTATTCTTGGAGGATTGGTCATGTTGGTAAAAATAGATGGACCTCTATTTTTAGCATTTAGGTCGAAGTCTATTTTTAGACTGCCGGGCTAAAAATAGAACAGTCAAATATTATTTACCCTTAATAATATTTGGACTCTAAACTTTAGTTTACTCTCTTGGAGCACTTCAGTTTGACCCCAGGAGGTGGGGCATGCAGCTGACATGAGGATTTACGCTATTCCCATGGGTTTGGTGAGCTCATGCATGATAGACTTCAGTTAGACTCATGTGGCAGAGTTTTGGTGGAGTTGATTGAGGAGTTAATGGAGATTGTGTTCCGGTTAACTAGTTGAACTTGTTGTGATCAGTTTAACTGGCGATTACACTAGAGATGATTTGGGTGAATTAAATATTATTTAATTCACTGATATTAACTCATTATTCAACTAAAGAATACATCAGTTAACTCAGTGCATGGATAGTTCAGTGGAGATCAGTGAAAGAGGTAGATGAAAGGGTGAGATCGACAGCTGTTGTATATTAGTTGTGCATGAGATTTGCACAATCAGTGGGATGAGAGTGCCAGTGATGATTGCGTTGTTCAATCAAGGTGAATTCGAACTTGGTTCAGCTACATTCACACTTTGGATTGCGCAGTAGAGGCAGGCAGACTTGTGGAGGAGTTTTGAACCCGTAACATGTTCAAAATTGAGCTAGTTTGTGTGTAGCTTTTGGAGACAGTACTGAGTACTTGTGAGGAGTATTGTATTGTGTAAAGTTACATGTTTCTCATCCATTATATGATACATATAGCTGGGGGTTTTCAGCTATAAGTTTTCCCCATACATGCTGCGTTCTATGTGTGTGAATTGATGTTCTGTCGCTTGTTTTATTTTCCGCATGTGATGATTAATTTGTAGAAGAGATTATGTGTTATGCAGCAAATCGAATTTGTGTATGATTGGGATAATCTCAGTGCTTGAATCTTCATTATTTAGCAAATTTCTACATAAGCCTCCAATAAATTAAAAATTAAATCGCAAGAGGGAGAGAGAAGGAGAGCATTTTAGAGAACCTTACCCATTAAACACCTCCAAATCGAAACCACTTATTTCTGCCGCCTCAAAAAGAGTGCGTCTCCAATTTTGAATAGTCTTTGAGTCGAATCGCTGCTTCTTTTTGTGGTTGCATAGGGCTTCAACGTACACTCCTTTAGTCATCCACATGAGCTCATAAGGCTTCAGTGCATAAAATATAGGAATAATAGTAACCACCTTCAGCCTAGACTGCAATTCCTTCAATATGTGCAACAGTTCATCTAGACACCATGTTGATTTTGCATAAGTGGATGAGAAAATGGCTATATGGATGAAGGAGGTTTCAATCGTGTGTAGTATTTGAGGGGTAATACTTTTTCCAACTTCCAATTTTGGTTTATCCAAAAACACTTGCAGCCCACAGGAACTAAAACTATGGTATATATCAGTCGCGAAGGTAGTCTTTACGTCTGGGCCACGATGGTTGATAAACACATCGTAGCTCTTGTAAGAAATCAAAGAAGAACAGGAGGCCGCACAGGAGGAAGTGGAAATAAAAGCATTCCCATTGTTTTAGGTTGTTAAGTCTGCCATTGAAAATGAGATTTGAAGGAATAGATGGATAGAAAAATAAAATCGAGATAATAATAACAGAGCGATGAAGCACAAACATATAGATTAGAGTAGTGGAAAATGCAAGTGTTGAGGTAATTTAATTACTTAAATTAATTTCCATAAATTATCAACCTGAGGGTCTGTGGACTTGTGAGGCGCACGTGCACTATATGTGTTAGATATCAGTTTCCAATTTCGAAAGAGAATTTTTAATCTATAAAAAAAAATGACAATTGTCATGAAAATAAATCTAATCTAGAAAGCAATAAATCACACCACACTTGCTAAATTAAAACACACTTACGAGAATTGAAAGCAGACATTTGCAGAAATGAAACAACTAATCTAAGCACACTTGCAAAAATTGGAATGACTAATCTAAAGCACTCTTGCAAGAATGAAAATGCACACTTGCAAAATTGAAAAAGTAATCTACTTGCATGAATTGAAAATAACATATATACACACACACTTGCATGAAATTAAAGCAAAATTGAAAATGGAATGAAATAATAAAAAACAAACTTCTAAGTTACCTCTACCAAAGTATGCTTGTTGTGATGGGGGCCCTCCATTCTTCAACAACATACCAACACCATGATAAGCACACTCAAAGTCAAATTGGCACACTCAAAATGAATTTATGTATAAATGAAAGAATAATTACATCAATCTCCAAATAAAATTCCAACTACATGCTCAAACTCTATTCTATAAGCCTACTGCTATCTATCTAATTACATGATCATTTCACATCTCCTTCCATGATTCTAAGCTTCCCAAATTTACAATACAAAGTTCTAGATTACAAATGAAAGGAGAAGGCTCTCATATTTATACAAAAAATTAAGCAACTACCTTATTGATGGAGATCCACCATTCTCTCCTTAGATCCATAAAAGTTTCAACCAATTAGCTAATTATGAGACACATATCCCTTTATCCATGATTCTCCTCCATGAGATATGGTTTATCCCCATCCAAATCTCTTCCAAATCTTGAAGAGAATTCGAAATTGAACCTTGGAAGCCACATAAGGATGTCTTGGAAGCTTCCTAATCACCGACACATGTCACCAAACTCATTCCACTTTTAGGTATAAGCAAATATATGCCATTTTTTTAACCTTTTAATCACAAATTCACTCTAAATACATGAAATTATTAACTTTGGAAAACACTAATGTAACCTCATATGAGCATGAGAATGGAGGCTAATGTAGGGTTATGTGGTTATAGAGTTGCAGAATGTGAGTGAAATAGTGGCGATGAAGGTAAAAGTGTATGACATTTTGAAGAGATTTCAGAGGCCCAACATATCCCCAAACTGAAGTTATTGCATGTCCTCATGCAATCTATTGCGTTGATTCACTTAATCATCATTTAATCTTTTTGAATTGTCTTTCTTTTATATGAACTTTGGTTGATATTGATTATTTTTTAACTTTGCATAATCATTTGATAACTTTGTTCCTTTTGAAAAGTGTTCTTTTGAAAAAAAATTGATTGCAACATATTACTGTGGTTGGTTCTTGTGTGACAAACAAATTTTAAAGTATTGGTTCTTATGTAACAATACTTTTGTTATTTTTTTGTTGCATCAAAATACTTTAAAAACATTTAATCAACCATCTAATGTGCTCATTATTTGATCATCTCATAACTTTTTGAATCATAATGCAATAGTAGTTGTTTGGAAAAGTATGTTGGTTAGGTTGGAGTGTAATATGAATGAATGTGATATGTGACATAAAATGTGAACATGAGGTATGAGCATTAATTGGTATCCCTTCCCCCAAACTAAAGGTATTTTCAATTTTTATCCATGAGAAAGGAAATATGATGAGGTATTTTCCAAAAATTACAATTTCAGTATTCAAGGATTCCCATGATTAAAAATTAGAAAATAAAATACCTTCACTTTACTTGTAAAATGAACAAGTTGTGTATAAAAGAGTGTGGTTGTTGTTGGATCATGGAATGTGAAGTACAAGGAGTTGATCTGCTTCTTGGTTGCATAAGTGGTGGATGAGGTTGTTGAAAGTGAATCTTTATTTCTGCTACCAAATCTACTGCATATGCTACAAAATGTTGTTAAATCTGCTATTGAGTCTGTTGTATCTGTTATAGCTACAGAATGGTGTTGAATATGCTACAAAATGTTGAATGGTGATGAATATTATAGTCTTCATATAATTCCCACACATTGACATGATTCTTATCTATGTGAATGAATGGGTCGATGTCGAACATAGAAAGAAATTGTTGGATTACTGGGCATTAATGAATGCCATTAACCAACACGAGACTACCCACCATTGATGTCAATGAGAGTCAATATGCCTAAGTACATCTTACTAGGTACGAATAGATGTGTCGAAGTCGATTCACCTAGAAGATACGACAAACATGGGACATTGATGTATTCCCACTGTTCATTGGCGAGAGGAATTTCCATTAAAGCATGCAAGCCTCATGGTACTAGAAAAAAAAAACTCTAGTATTGAACCCAGATAATGTGTTGATGTCGACACGCCAAGAATTAATAGAATGGAGGCATTAATGCATCCTACATCATCGAACATGAGTACAAAACAATAATTTGATGACCATAGGTAAAATATTTGTGATTGAAGCAGGGTTTAATATTGGAAAAGGAAAAAGGACAATCAATATGTAAGTGAGCTGGCTGATTTTATTAATGGGTTAGGAGTGAATGGAAATGAATGAAGGTGAGTGGAAATTGAATCGAAAATGAATGTGAATGGAAAAATGAATGGAATATGTGAAATTTTCCAGGAAAATGAATGTGTTATGCTCAAAATGCTTGGTTGGATTGCAAATTTTAGAGAGAGGAAAATGGCATTTATGGACGATAGAAATGGATTTAAATGGTTTCATGTTTTCTTGAAAAAAACACCAGTCTTTGAAAACTGTTGAGATTGCAACAAGATGAGGAGCTTAGTGGAAAGAAGTCACCTTCACTAAGTGGGCCCGCAGGCTATTTTTGGCGCAAAGTCTATTTTTAGACATATGGATCATGTTCTATGAGTTGCAGGATGCTATTTGTGGATGGTTGGTCAAGTCGGAAAAAATAGATGGACTTCTATTTTTAGACATACTGGGCGGAATCTATTTTTAGATTGCCAGTCTAAAAATAGATATGTCGAATATTATTAGCTCTTAATAATATTTGGACTCTAAACATTATCTTATCCTCTTGGAGCACTTCAATTCGAGTCACGGATGTGGCACATGCAGCTGACAGAAGGAATTACGCTATTCCTAGGGTTTAGTGGAGCTATTTCATGGTTGACTTCAATTAGAACTCATGTGACAGAGTTTGGTGGAGTTGATGAGACAGTTAATGGAGTTGTGTTCAGTTTAACTTAGTTGAGCTAGTTGTATCTAGTCTAACTAATTGATACAATTAGTGAGAGTGGTGTGAATTAATTATTAATTAATTCACTAATTATAAACTCATTAATCAACTAAATAATACATCAGTTAACTTCAGTGCATGGATAGTTTCAGTGGAGACCAGTGAAGAAATAGGTGAAAGAGCAGGTTAACTATCAGTTGTGACTATACTATTGCTATTTGAAACACACAGATAGGTGGAGTAGCCCATGAGGATTGCGCAGTTCAAGCCAAGTGGTTTATCTATTTAATGAAGCCATCCCATAGCATTAATTACGCAATAGAGGCTAGCTATCAAGTGGCGAAATATTGGAGCATGTGTTTTGCTAGATCTAGCTTGATAGTGTGTAGCAATTGAGGGTGTGCATGAGAGCTTGTGAGGAGCTTTGTATGATGATTTTTACATGATCTCTATGACATATATAATATACAGATAGTTGGGGGTTTTCAGCTTTAAGATTTCCCATTACATACTGTGTTCATATGTGTGAATTTTTATGGCTTTAATGTGTGCATGCAATTGATTTTATTTCCGCATGTGATGATCAATGGTAGAAGAGATTCTGTATTATGCAAGAAGCTAAAATAGTGTGTGATCAGGAGAATCTCGGTGGATAACATATCAGTTATTCAAATTTCTACATGTATCGGGCTTGATGATGATCATTGGAGCAATTGCAAAACATTGAAGCGGTTGAGTTTTGTCTTGGTGGAATTCGAATTTACGAGTGTTTTGCCAATTGTCAAAGTTGAGATGTCTTTCAACGGATTGCGATTGGAGTATGCCCTTGAGGGCAGCTTGAATTATATTGCATGGAAGGACAGGATGGAGGCAGTGCTGGATGACAATGGGTTGAAGGAGTTCATAGATGCTGAAGTCCCAAAGCCTACTTATATGGATGCTGCCGTACTTGACACATGGAAAAAGAAGACATCAAAGTGTCGAAGGATTCTGTTGGAGGGTGTGAAGGATCACATAGTATCCAGCCTTCATGGTAAGGCTTCTCCATTCTTGATGTGGAAAGCTTTGACAAATTTATTCCAAAGCAAGAGCAACCAGAGGAAGTTAGCACTCAAGGATAGACTCAAGAACATAAAGATGGAGAAAGGCTAGGCCTTACAAATTGTCTGAAGAAGAAAAATAAGCGAGGTTGCTGGAATTTGCATTTGGAAGGCCTTAATATAGCAGCATTTTGGTGGATTTTCCTTTGATCGCATGCTTGGTCTCAAGTGTGATGGGATCAGTATGGTTCTTGGATAGTGGTGCGTTATTTCACATGACAGGAGATCGGGATCTGTTTTCAGATTTGGAGGAAAAATATCTTGGAGTGCACATCGAGATGGGCGATGATGGTAGATACAGTGCGACCAGTATCGGTACCATTTCCTTTGAGAGGGAGTCTAGTAAACCCTTCGTATTGAAGGAAGTGATGCATATTCCAGGATTGCAGAAGAATCTGATCTCTGTGGCGATGTTTGAAGATAAGGGATATGATGTTGTCTTTTGCGAGGGAAAGGCTTTCCTATGCAGTAAGGAAACTGGTGAGACCTGGAGGATAGGGGTTTGAGTTAAGAACCTTTATCAATTGTAGGTAGATGGCTGCGCAGCAATGGCAGGAAAGGCAGAAGGAGTGGTGAGCCGGGATGATGGTGAGTTGTGGCACCGGAGATTGGGCCACCTTCACCATGGAGCTTTGAAGATCTGCCAGTGATTTCTATTGGGCTTCTAAAGGTACTCTTACGCGATCCGGATCGGTCTTGAGGGTGTACCTTAGGAAAATTTGTGAAAGCCACCTTTCACGAGAAGGATAGTCGCGCCACGACAATCCTTGAGAGAATTCACACAGACGTGTGTGGACCTTTCTCAGTAGATTCGACAGCAAAGCACAGGTACTATGTGATCTTTGTTGATGATTTTTCTTGGAAGTGCTAGATCTTCTTCATGCAGAAGAAGAGCGAGACATAATCAAAGTTCTGTGAGTTCAAGGCGCTGGTTGAGAAGGAATCGGAGAAGCAAATGAAGGCTCTTAGGAGAGACAATGGTGGTGAATTCATCTTTGGCGAATTCAAGGACTTTTGCAGCACAAAAGGAATTCGGAGAGAGCTCATAGCACCCCATAACCCACAACAGAACGGGGTTGTTGAGCAGAAGAACAGAATGATCGTGGGTGCTGCACGGGCGATGTTGCATGATCAAGGCCTACCCATTCACTTGTGGGCGGAGGCATGCAATACTGTAGTATATGTGCAGAACCGTTGTCCTCACAAGATACTTGGCATGAGTACACCGGAGGAGGCATTTTCTGGTAAGAGACCTGACATTTCCCATTTGAGGATTTTTGGTTCACCTGTCTACATGCATGTGACAAAGGATGCTAGGAAGAAGCTGGATCCGACCGCAGAGGTTGGAATATTTGTGGGGTACACTGATACACCTCACAACTATCGGGTGTATTTGCCAGACAGTCGCAAGACTGTTGTGCGACAGGATATCAAATTTCAGGAGGAGAAAGCCATGCAGTGTTCGCTTGAGAGGGAGCCACACTTGCATGCAGATGAGGAGCTATTAGTTCCTAAGGATGAGCTTCCGGATGTGGATCAGCCACAAGAGGAGGTTCAGGAGGTGGAAGAAACCACCCAGGCAGCGCCAACCATCGGAGGGCGCATGCGCACTACAGAAGCTGAGCGACTGGCTCGGGATGCAGAGAAGGTTGTAGGACCACCTACAGCACAGCGCAGACAGAGACAGTCACCGGATCGGTACACTGGATACATGGCTCTTATGAGTCAATGTGTTGTGACAGAGCCATCCTCTTTTGAGGAAGTTGTGGAGGAACCCGCATGTGGAGTGGATGCCATGGTGGAAGAGTATGATATGATTGTCGAAATAGTGCATGCATAGGTGTCCCAAGGCGGAAGGAAATCAGTGGTGGGTTCGAGATGGATCTACAAAGTGAAGCAGGCAACTGACGGGAGTGTGGAGAAGTACAAGGCAAGATTTGTTGCCCGAGGCTTTTCACAGATTAAGGGGATCGATTATGAGGAGACCTTTGCACCTGTCGCAAGGTATTCTTCCATACGGACGATCCTAGCTCTCTTAGCACAGATGGGGTGGCACATTCATCAAATGGATGTGAAGACTGCGTTCCTCAACGAAGTCATTGAGGAGGAGGTGTACATAGAGCAACTCGAAGGTTTCGAGATCTTCAACAGCGAGTGGCATGTGTGCAGACTCAAGAGAGCACTGTATGGGTTGAAACAAGCACCTCGTGCTTGGTACACACGGATAGACAATTATTTCACCAGACTTGGATTCTCCAAGAGTGAGGCAGATCCGAACCTATACCAGATTGTGGTGGAGGGTAAGTTGTTGATCATTGTACTTTATGTAGATGATTTGATTTTGACAGGTGATGAGGCGGTGATGCTCTCGTACGGGAGGATCTTGCAAAAGAGTTTAAGATGAAGGACTTGGGCCTCCTTCATTATTTCTGGGATTATGGGATTTGGCGGTAGCATTGGATTGTTTGTTTCTCAATTTAAGTATGCTAGGGAGATGCGGAAGTTCAGCATGCATGGTTGCGAGCCTATTGATACTCCTCTTCCTGGTGGTTGGAGGAAGGAGGATGCTACTTCAACGAGAGGTAGTGGATACCCACTTGTTTGCTCCGGCCGATTGGTGGGGTCGCTTATGTATCTGGTCAATACACGACCCAATATATGCTATGCAGTTAACCATCTTTGGCAAGCTATGGTTAAGCCTACCAAGCTCTTTTGGAAGGCGGGGAAGCATGTATTGAGTTATCTCAGAGTCACATCGGGATATGGATTATGGTACAGACAGTCGAATGAGGTGAATTTGTGTGGCTTCACAGGTGCAGATTGGGCAGGGAGCCCAACGGACAGAAAGAGCACATCTGGAGGGATTTTCAGTATCGGGTTGATAGCAGTTTCTTGGTACAGTAGGAAGCAGAGATCCGTGGCACTCAGTTCAGCAGAGGCCGAGTATATGGCAACGAGTTTGGCTGCATGCGAGGCTATATGGATGAGGAAGATCCTGGTCGGATTGTTCGGTTCACACTTAGATCCTACTGTGATTTATTGTGATAATAAGAGTTGCATTAAACTCTCGGTTAATCCAGTATTTCATGATAGATCTAAACACATTGACATCCGGTATCATCATATCAAAGATTGTGTGCAGCGGAAGATCATGTTACTTTCATACATTCCTACGGAGGATCAGGATGCTGATATCTTGATGAAGGCACTCACCAGGAGAAAATTCGAATACCACAGGGGCAGGATAGGGGTTGCAGATAATCCTTATATTTTTGAGAGGGAGTGTTGAGATTGCAACAATATGATGAGCTTAGTGGAAAGGAGTCGCCTTCACTAAGTGGGCCCACAGGCTATTTTTGGTGCAAAGTCTATTTTTAGACATATGGATCATGTTCTATGAGTTGCGGGATGCTATTTGTGGATGGTTGGTCAAGTTGGAAAAAATATATGGACTTCTATTTTTAGACATACTGGGCGGAATCTATTTTTAGATTGCCAGTCTAAAAATAGATCAGTCGAATATTATTAGCTCTTAATAATATTTGGACTATAAACATTATCTTATCCTCTTGGAGCACTTTAGTTCGAGCTACGGATGTGGCACATGCAGCTGACATAAGGAATTACGCTATTTCTAGGGGTTAGTTGAGCTATTGCATGGTTGACTTCAGTTGGAACTCATGTGGCAGAGTTTGGTGGAGTTGATGAGACAGTTGATGGAGTTGTGTTCGGTTTAACTTAGTTGAACTAGTTGTATTTAGTCTAACTAATAAATACACTAGTGATGAGTGGTGTGAATTAAGTATTAATTAATTTACTAATTATTAACTCATAAATCAACTAAAGAATACATCAATTAACTTCAGTGCATGGACAATTTCAGTGGAGACCATTGCATAAATAGGTGAAAGAGCAGGTTAACTATCAGTTGTGACTATACTGTTGATATTTGCAACACACAGATAGGTGGAGAAGCCCATGAGGATTGCGCAGTACAAGCCAGGTGGTTTATCTATTTAATGAAGCCATCCCATAGCTTTGATAACGCAATAGAGGTTGGCTATCAAGTGACAAAAGATTGGAGCATGTGTTTTGCTAGATCTAGCTTGATAGTGTGTAGCAATTGAGGGTGTGCATGAGAGCTTATGAAGAGATTTGTACTATGATTGTTATATGATCTCCATGACATATAATATACAGATAGTTGAGGTTTTCAGCTTTAAGTTTTCCCATTAAATACTGTGTTCATATGTGTGATTGTTTGTGGTTTTAATGTGTGCATGCAATTGATTTTATTTCCGCAATTAATGATCAATGGTAGAAGAGATTCTGTATTATGCATGAAGCTAAAATAGTGTGTGATCAGGAGAATCTTGGTGAATAATATCTCATTTATTCAAAATTTCTACAAAAACCAATTCTATCCATAAATTGGTCTTCGTTAATTCTTCAATCATCTTGGAACCTACAAAAAAAACTCGGCACTAATATTGCAATAAAATGTAAGTGTATTCAAAGGAGAAGTGGTCAATTTCTCTTGATACAAACGCACAAAAAAAATGCATAATTAAATGCAAAATAAAATAGAGTCTAAGAAAATAAAATGCATGACATGTCTTCTTTTGATGTCCAATTTTAGTGATATCTCGTCTAGATCTTTCCAATGACGTTTGAATCACCTCAAACGGACACCATATGAGAATGTTATGCCCTTTTGAATTTTTTAGGAAACAGTGAAGAAAATTGTGTAAAGGTGCCATGTGGATGCTTTCATGGGATGCAAACATGGCGAGCTGACTGTTCAAGGTGACATGATGGACAATAAGGCAATGACTGTGTAATATTGATCAATAATACGTTGCCATGTGGACCAATCCAATGTTGCCACATGGTAGTGAAAATTTTGCCTAGTTAAGGATTAAAAACTTATTTCAATAACCTCTTTTTTTAATAATATTTCTTAAAAACTTAAATACTTTGAATATTATAACTAATTAATTAACCCAATAATAGCTAGTTTTAACAACTATCACCGGGGAATAACGCATCCTTACTATTTATTCAATGAGATCGGTTTCATTCTTCACCTTGTCCTGAGGATGAACCACATTAGATGGTTCAAAACGTCAACCAAATCCTAATTATGTGATTAATCTGAAAGACATTTTATCTAAATTATGGATAACAAAAGTCTCAGATCAAACATAGTTAAAGATTGTCAAAATTGTATAATACTTAACAAATTTTAGCTTTCATTGGAATTGAACACATGATCTCTCTTTTACAAATTCAAAGACTTACCAATAAACCAAAATTCAAATTTGTGAAATAAAAACCAAAAAAGTTGATTATTGACACAACGATTTGACAATTTCCTACCAAAACAAAATTCAAAATTTTTAGGAGAAAATCAAGTATCTAAGTGTACTTGTAAATTAATTTCATGCCACCAAAATATTTTATTTTCAATTGAACTCATCCCCTTGCCAAAAATAATGGATCTCATTACTAATTTACTATATAAAAATTGAGAAAACATTGAAGATACAATTCATAAATTTATACTTTTCTTTTTATTTTTTATTGTGGGTTGCTACAAGGTGTGTTACAACAAAATTTGTGGGTCATTTTCTCACAAAATTTCCGTTGAATTGAGATGAAATGTTTTAGGGAGCTTCCTATTATCCTAATTCTCCTTCGCACCTAAAATTAGATCGATCCAATGCACATATCTCGAGATATAATCGAAATTGATGTAAACTTCCAAAACTATTTTATTAAAAACTACATATCGGATTGGCATGAAATTTTTTGAGGGTTCCTATGGTCCTAATTCTTCTCCACATCGAAAATCAGATTGATCCAATGTACATATCTCGATATATAAGAGAAATGGCTTTCAGTGATGATCTTCATTTTCTCGAAAACTGTGAACCGGATTGAGCAGAAATTTTCAAGGATTGTTCATCATAATATTATGTAATTCCTGCAAACAAATCATGAAAACTTAGTTCCTGGATTGTGAGATATCTTCAGTTTAATTTCTACCTATTTTTTTTTTAAGAAAAAAAAGAATATTTTAGCAAATTTTGAGATAGATCCAATTGAAATTTGGAGACTAAATTTTAATTATTTTTAGAATGAATAATGAATTTAGATATCATGTCTGATTTTAGAACTATAAGTTTTATTGAAAATTTTTATTTCAAGACTAACATATTCAATTTCTCTTTCTCATCTTCGAGATCGCACAAGGCGCAAGAAGAGAACATACTTAGAAGTTTTTGTCAATGCATTTAAAAATTCATCAAGAAGAATTGATTTCAAACCTTAAAATTCAATGTTTCAAGCTTCATGTGTTCCACAAAGAACAAACCCACCATTTTTCTCCAAGCATTCTTGTTATTGTGATTTTTCTTGCAAATGTTAGATGGAGTGGCTCTTATTGCACCACTGAAATTGAAAAGAAATTCAAAAACAAACTATTTGCAAGCTTGGGTTTATTTATGATTTTGAAAATTGATTAAAATTCAAAATGCATCAAAATTATATATATATATATATATATATATATATTAAATGAAAAAATAATTGTACATGAAAACTAATAAAAGGAAATTGCATTGAGGAATGAAAAATGAATTTACATACAAAATGAAATTGAAAAACGAAATGAAATTATAAATTAAAAACTTGATGCGAGACAAAATATATATATATATTAAACAAATGGAATTCAAAATCAAAGGTTGATCCCTATGTATGCCTCCCTGACAATGGTGCCAAAATGTTGAAGTAATTTAATTACTTAAATTCATTTCCATAAATGATCAACTCAGGGGTCCATGGACTTGCGAGGCGCACGTGCACAATATGTGCTAGAGATTGGTTTCCAATTTCGAAAGAGAAATTTTAATCTATCAAATAAAAAATGACAATCGTCATGAAAATAAATCTAATATAGAAAGAAGTAAATCACACCACATCTGTTGAATTAAAACGCACTTGCGAGAATTGAAAGCACACATTTGCAGAAATGAATTAACTAATCTAGCACAATTGCGGAAATTGAAATAACTAATCTAAAGCACACTTGCAAGAATGGAAATGCACACTTGAAAAATTGAAAAACTAATGTACTTGCATGAATTGTAAAAAACTAATCTACACACACACTTGCATGAAATTACAAACTTGCATGACATTAAAGCATACTTGAAAATGGAATGAAATAATAAAAATGAACTTCTGAGTTACCTCTACCAAAGTATGCTTGTTGTGATGGGGCCCCTCCATTCTTCAACAACATACCAATACCATGATAAGCACACTCAAATTAAAATTGGCACACTCAAAATGACTTTATGTATAAATGAAATAATAATTACATCAATCTCCAAATAAACTTCTAACTACATGCTCAAAATCTAAGATATAAGCCTACTACTATTTATATCATTACATGATCATTTCACATCTCCTTCCATGATTCTAAGCTTCCCAAATTTACATTACAAAGTTCTAGATTACAAATGAAAGGAGAAGGCTCTGATATTTATTCAAAAACTTAAGAAACTACCTCATTAATGGAGATCCACCATTCTCTCCTTGGATCCATAAAGGTTTCAACCAATTAGCTAATTATGAGACACATATCCCTTTATTCATGATTCTCCTCCATGAGATATGGTTGATCCCCATCCAAATATCCTCCAAATCTTGAAGAGAATTCGAAAATGAACCTTAGAGGCCACATAAGGATTTCTTGGAAGCTTCCTAATCACCTACACATGTCACCAAACTCATTCCACTTTTAGGTATAAGTAAATATATGTCATTTTCTAAATTTTAATCACAAATTCACTCTAAATACATGAAATTATTAACTTTGGAAAACACTAATGTAACCCCATATGAGCATGAGAATGGAGGTTAATGTAGGGTTATGTGGTTATAGAGTTGCGAAATCTGAGTGAAATAGTGGCGATGAAGGTAAACATTATGACATTTTGAAGACATTTTGGAGGCCCAACAGTAGGCAAGCCTCAAGAAAGACGAGAGTCTTTGAAAAAATCATTGGATAAGTTTCGTAGATGATCAGTATTGACTATGCCACCAATAATGTGTCAGAAACATTAACGTCAAGAGCAGGTAGCTACACTACAACATCCACCATTTATGTAACTGTAGTTGTAGTCTAACCAACTTGCTTTTTTTCCTTGAAAATTATGGAAATTCAAGCAATATTTTAACAAAATCTAGCATAAATTTTTGAAAATTGAAGTTGCAGTTGTCAAACTTCAAGATTTTGGGTGCCATTTTTTATGGTTCTGAATCCATTTCCACCATCAAAAACATGATTCAAACATGAAAATATTTCTTGAAAAAAAATTCATAGATTTCAGCCAATTTTGACCATCCATGAAATTCCTCCATCTTCATAGTCTTCTCCCTATCAAAATAGGCACTCTCCTCTCAAGTTATTAATTTTTTATATATTAACATATATTTAAAATTAAAATTAAAAATTTTTCATTGCATGATTTTAACAAATGATGAAAAATGTGGAGTGCCCTATTGGGTTACTTCTGCTGAGAACAAAGTGATTTCGGTTGGGTTATTAGAACTACAAAGAAAGGAATAAAATAGTTTTTTCATTCGAGTCATCACAGTGAAAAAAATGATGACTGAGAATTTAATTAACACATTACAATGACTTAATATTTTCTTCATGAAATTTGATGAAGGTCAAAGTTGAGATACATAAGTTATTATAATTGAATAGCATATGCATAAATTGGCACGTTAATTTGATTAACATATTCACAGATTGATCTTGCTTATTGATTTTTCTATTATCAAAGTTAATCTTCCACAGGGATATCCCAATCCCAACTTCCCCAGCCAACAATGTAGTCAAAATTATATAACTGACTACACGACATTTATCACAAACATGCTATGATATTTAAAGATACAATAGATGTGATATTTACTAGGCTAGTCTTGTGAATGTTTTGATATCATATCCTAAATTTGTGAGTCTCGTGAATGTTGTAATAGGGAAGAGGCTTCTATTGTTGTGCATGAACAAATAATTGTTATTGTACTGGTCCCACACAACCATCAAAACATAAATACATAATATTAAGTTTTATAAGTTATTCAAATATGTCCAAAATTGACCCATATATTGGCTCGGCTTACAACTGTCCAACAATAGCCTTTAATATCAAAGACTGACAAGACATCACACTACAAGGAAAAGACCCTCTAGAGGAGGTTATAAAGGAGGTTTTTAGTGTTATAAACTTGGCCAAAATTGTCAAAAAAACATTTGCTACAACATCCATTTATGGTTATGGAGGTTTTTGCAGAGCTTTTAACGAAATTCAACACAACTAAAAAAAAATGGGTAGCTAGAGGTTATTACGGATGTTTTTTCATCGGAATGCTACTATGCCTTTAATGCACCGGTGCGTACATGCCGATGACGCCCCGGGGCTGTGTCAGTCCAACGCACCAGGATGTTTAGGTGTAAAACCGCACCGGGCGTAGTGTTGATCATACAACGCACAAGGCCATTCTAATTGGTCTTGGGATTTGTGCGGTGCCCATAGGTCGTATCAACGCACCAGTGCGCCGTATCACAGAAAGGCACCGAGATTTATAATTGGTATCGGTATTCATGCGGTGCCCATAGAATGCACCGGTGCTTATAGATATGTAAACGCCCCGGTGCGCAGTATCACACAAACGCATCGATATTGATAAATGGTATCGGTATTTGTGCATTGCCCATAGATCGTATAATGGCACCGGTGCGTATAGACACATAAACGCACCAGTGTATAGTTACTGACACACACCGGTTATCATGTTGTATTTTTTAGAAACATCGACCTGTGACAGTCTAATTATTGTGATTGTTTTAAATTCATTATTCATCAAAAGTCGACACATCTTATAAAAATATTCATATTAATTACATTTTTATTAATGCAGTTGAATGTGATGTTTGGATTAATTTGTTATACCATATCATAATTATTGTGGTTTTTAAAAATTCGTTATTCTTCAAAGGTCAACACATATATATCTTATAAAAATATTCATATGAATTAAATTTTTATTAGTGCGTTTGAGAACGACAATGGAGAATTACAATGGAGAACGCAATAGAATAAATTAAAGCATATTATATATATATAAGACAATCTTTATCATACAAAATGGGACAGTTATTGGTATCCCTTTGTCTTTCAATTGGGACACTATGTCCATTACATTAAACAAAATGTATGATTTCACAGACATATATATTTCAATAAATAAAACGTCTTGCTTTGATATCCAAACATAGTGATCATCATTCTTTGCTTGAACTGTTGTCACTGCTAGAGCTACTTCCATGACTTGGGTTATTTTCAGGAATGTTTTGTTCATGGTGTTGATTGTTTTCTTCTTCTTCACCTTCCATCTACAAACATAAAAATAAAATGAAATGAGTGTATATACATTGGTGAGAATAATGAAAATTGCAATATTAAATAATATACATCAATGTAAATCGAAAAGAAAAATGACGTACCATAGCAACAATTGACTCATAAATTATACACATTATTTCAAAACCATGTACCATGCCATATTTCAAAATTTCATCTGTTGGTGCAGTTCCGTACTTTGTTTCCTGCAAGTTTTATACCCCATAACAAATCATATATTTAATATAAAAGATGTTTTTGTTCTATTAATTATAGACAAAGCTAAGTAAAACAATATCGATAGATGCTTACAAATTTCACAATTAAATTTTGATATGCCAACATATACTCACAACCCATAATTTAACCCAATTTCAATCAATTCGTCTGATGGTTCTTCTTTGTATGTTAGCACCTGTTTGAAGACATTTGACAATGATGATTTTTGTAAAACAACTTAAAAAATACAAAAATGAAATCTAGTTAAGTCGTTATAAAAAAGTAATAATTACTCACAAACTTAGAGATCAACCATTTTCTTCCTTGTCGTCCTGTTTTATGTGCTGAATGCATTCCATTTTCTTTTCTTTTCTGCAAGAAAATTCTTGAAAATTAATATTTAATGCTAAATTGTTTATTTATTGTACCCAATGATCGAAAAATTCAATGATTACATATTACATTTGAAGCACGTTGTTGTTGTTGGAAAGAACATCTATACATTCATTCCACTAGATCCTTCAAACTTTTGTAAAAGTTTTTCCCCTTTCGTTAACTTCCAGCACCACTTCAGATGAGCTAAGGAGAAATTGATTTTTATTTTCATGTTCTATTTTTTTTCTTTTTTTAGAACAACATTCCTTTTCTGAGTTGTTGGTCCCTGTACAACATTAAATAGATGTGAATTAGTAGACTGTTTGACACATGTTATCTAATAATTTTAAGTCTATTATTAATGATAATTAAAAAAAGGATCTCATATTGGATCGATAGTACTTTTTTCATTTACTTAATTCATCCTTTTTCAATTTTTCCATTAAAATTTTATGCTCTTCTGGTCCTAGATCAGAAATAATCATATCAAGCTTCGTCATTTTGTGGCTCTGCATGATACACAATAAACAATACATATTAGTTAAACTTACATATAGTTCAAAAATAATATTTATAAATAATTTACAAAGAACTTGTCTTTTTTTATTTTCTTGATGTGTTAACAGTATTTTTGTTACTTGATATATTGTTAGACATTTCTTTATCAATCTGAAACCTGTACCATATCATTCATTAATATATTTATAAATAAATTCTTAATTTTTCAGGTAAAAAATAAATCTCAAGGTACCGGTGCCTTTCACGAGGTTCACACCGCCGCCGGTGCATTTGGATATTAACAACGCACCGCAAAATAGTATAATACACCATACAGTGCGTTGGGTATTGTAAACGCACCACAAAAAAAAACTGTAATAGACCTAACGATGCGTGGGGTATTATAAACGCACCGCAAAAATGATGTAATACACCGTACGGTGCTTTCCTAGTTAAATGGAGCACCAGTGCCCTATTTCAGATTTAGCGCACAGATTTAGAAAAAATGTTTTCATTTTTTTTTACTACAGTACTTTCAGGGTGCGCTGTATAATACAAACCATCGGTGCGGTATAGTACGCAGGGCGCATCGATAAAGAAGAATCCATTTTTTCAAAAATTCACACAATGGCCAAATGGATTGGGATCCGACTATGCAAGTCGTCCCGTGGGTTGGAAGTCAATATAAAATGAAAAAATTAATTATGAAATCACAGAAATAGGGAGAAGAAAGGGCAAAAACAAAAAAATGAAGGGTTTAGGGTAAAAATGGATAAACTACAGAAAAAAGTAAAAAACTGCAGAAAAAAAGTAAAAATAATAATCAAATTTAATCACGAGATGGTTTCAAATTCTATGATATAGGGTTTGAATCACTAGAGGTTTCATTTCTGATTGTTTGAATACTTATGTTCGAACATATTTCGCTGCTCCACAGTGTCCTCCTACTCTCTTGCTCCAGGTTGTCTCCTGTAAATATCTGGCTGGAAATTTTAGCAAAAACAGTGAAATAATGAAAAGTGTTTAGTATTTAAAGAATTATTTTATGAAATTATGTTTTTGAAAATATTTTGCCGCCCATTTTTCAAATTGCCATCCTTTTTTTTCACTTAAAGAGTTACCAGTGCGTGCGTCTTATTTATACGATGCACCGATGTGTGTTATGATAATAAGCACATCAGACAGTATAAAGTTCTTTTTTTTATGTAAGATCATAATAAAATAATGATAATTATAAAGTACATGAATTTATTTTCATTATTTCTAAACTTTATTATGTTACAAAAATTTGTATTATTCTAGATTTGTACTTTTACAGTTATTTTCAAATTTACAAATTTAAATTTTTTAATAAAATCATTTCACATTAATACAATTAAAATTTTCACATTAATAGAATTAAAATTTTACAAATATTTTACATATAATTACAATTAAAAGTACAATAATTACAATTAGAATTAAAATTAAAATTAAAATTTTACATTAATTTCACATACATGAATTACGATTAGAATTACAATTGCAATTTTAATTTTACATACAATTACATTTACAATTTTACATAGAATTACATTTACATTTACAATTACAATTTTATAAATATTTTACATACAATTCAATTAAAATTGCAATTACAAATACAATTGAAATTACAAATACAATTTCAATTTTAGAATTTTACATACAATTACATTTACAATTTTACACAGAATTACATTTACAATTACAATTACAATTTTATAAATATTTTACATACAATTCAATTAAAATTACAATTACAAATACAATTACAATTTTAGAATTTTACATACAATTACAATTTTACAATTTTTCATATATACAATTACAATCATTTCAGAATTAATTAAAAATTACAATTACAATTAAAATTTTACATACAATTATAGTTTAAATTACAATAAGTACAAATACAAATACAATTTTACAATTTTACATACAATTAAAATTTAAATTACAATTACAATCACGACATAATATTTAATAAATATCATGGTCATTTAATATTAAATTAATTAATAAACATCATCACAATCATGATAACCATCCTACAAACATCATATTCGACTAATAAACACATTCAAACATCAAATTAACATTATATATTAAGATCATCACAACACAAACATCAAATATACATCTCAATATGTCAAATAACTCATGCTATCACATATACACATCTATCTGCAAGCTAAACATTAAATGAACATATCATATCTAACATGACTTAACAATATGCGCCACATCATGATGATCACCAACATGAAAATTAAGTACAACTGCAACATGAACATAAAATACATGGACCATATATATATATATATATATATATATATATATATATAATGTTAAAAATATACAACTGTAATATAAATGTCATGGATCAGGCACTGGTGGTAGTATAACAACATCAATAGTAGTACTACAAGTGGATACCTACTTAGTAAAGCTGGGTGCAGCCTCGACAGTCGATGGTTGAGTCTGCTCATGATCATGATCACTAGTACTGATGGATGCATCCACTGGTGGTAGTACAAAATCAATATGAGCAGTAGTAGTGGAGGCATGCTCAGTGAATAGTGTAGCCTCGGCGGTCGATGGTCCAACCTGCTCATGATAATCATGACTAGTACTGATGGATGTAGCTGTAGGCTGTTGACTGGACGTGGCCTATGGTCCAGCCTCATCTCCATGATGATTGTCAGATGCTGCCAGTGGAGCGTCATGCTCATCAGGCGCGCCGCAAGGTGAACGATCATGAGATGCATGTGAGTCGCTTCTTGCAGACTCATGTCAATCACGTGTCGCGGCTTGACTACGCCTATAGCTACGGACAGTCCTCCTGAGTCACATAACTTTTGTTGTAGCTCCGACATGCCACATCACGCCATACATGTCATGCGGCATGCGTCTCCACATCCATAACAACCTATTGTCGGCTTGTATCTCTCTGTAATGAGTGGGCCTGATGCCCGCATCAACAATCAATGCACAGAGTTGGTTGGCCAACTCCATCCTATATCTGGTCTCAGGTCGACCATGCCTAGAAAAAGGCAGCACTGGTGCACCATGATGAGCAGGAGCATGTCTCTCTATTGCACCAGTCTCATCCTCATCATGATCATGCTCAACATCAGCCATATCTTTATCGTCATCATCAGGATCCACACCTGGATCATGTGGTGGACCTGGCGTCTCCTTGCCATCAAAAGAGCCAATGTCTGAAAAATATATACAAGTACACAACGATAATTAGACAATTTCATTACAAAATTTAATAAAAACAAGTTAATTAAGAACATGTTAGAATAAACATAAATAAAATAGTAATATTACCTTTATCATCTGGCGGATCATCAGCTGTGAAGAGGATGTTGGGACACCCTCGCCAATCTAAGCCAACATAAGGACATGGGACCAAAATGAATAGATGTAGCCCATCAACACTGACTAGTAAGTCCAGTGAATCATGTGATATCCTGGCTAGAAACAAAGTGTATCCCCTCTTGGGCATCATCTGCCCCGACATGTGCATCTGGGCCTCAAACATCGACCTACGAGGATGTCGAACAAAACTGGGTTTCATCTCTGGAAAACCTCTCAAAAAATAAAAAAAATAGCTCTGAAGCAAAAGGGAAGTTGACCTTCCCTTGTGCATGAGCACGACATCTATCTAAGGCCGTACAAAACTGCCGCAAAAAAATGGCAGAACACCTAAAAAGTGGTGGCTGCTATACTAAAGAATCAACACAATATAAAAGCGAGCAAATAGTGTGTTACCCTTCACTGGTGTTGTGCGAAATGGTTGAAATGATAAGGGAGAGGCACTGCACATCTTGTCTACCAAAAGCACCTATACGTAAACAACCTCCAGGTACCTGAAACTCTGAAGGAGATAGTACATGTGCTCCAATGTATCTCTGGGAGTAAACTAACTCACTCCTTGCTGCACAGCCAGCTGACACATCTGGGAATGAGGGAAAATACACCCCTCTCCTCGATAGTCCTGTAGTAAAATAAATATCCTCCTTAGTGGGTGTGTACCACTGGTTAGGACCAACCTGGAAAGCCTGTCGGTGGGCATTCCACCTGCGGATAAGATATCTCAAAAACACATTGTGCACCTTTAGGGAAGTAGCCTCCTCATAGAACTTGAGGAGGCCTACCTGCCTAAGGATCTCCTAGGTATCTACAGTAATAGGGCAAGGGTAAGCATCTCTCTCCCTCTCTCGTTCCTCCCATTGGCGAATCATGTCATACTGTTCAACATGTTGTTGCTGTTGTTCCTCCTCTTCTCTCTGAATCATTTCCATATTAAATAATTTTTTTTATTAAAAAAAACATGTATTTAGGAATATATATATATATATATATATATATTTGAAAAAAAAAAGAAACAGACAAGTCGGTGCGCCATAAAAACAGTCACGCACTGGTCGCAGTGCGTCTTAACAATATAGAGCACCGGTCCCGGTGCCCCTAATGAAATACAACACACTGGTCTTGGTGCAGCTGTCTATTTTTCAAGCACCGTTAACTTTATCAAATTTCAGAATAGCAGTGCGCTGACTGAAATATACGCCTCGATGTGTATAGTCCTGTCAGTGCACCGACTTCATGACAGTTACGTAGCTGACGGTGCAGTCTTTTACCCGGCCGCATCATTGACCCTCTTGGAATCCAAAGTGCGGTGCGCTGACATACGCCGGGGCGGATAATTCCATCAACGCACTGCACTGTGACTTCTGTGGTCAACGGTGTGCCTGGATAAATGAGCGCACTGCCGTTTATTTTATTTTGAAATTATTCGGGGCACCTTTCAGTACTGCCCCGAAAATGGTGCGGCTATCATTAGTATCAGTGGCAGTGCGGACTGTAAATTTTATAGGCAGCACCGCTATCCAGTGCGAGCCGAACAGTTACGACGCATCGCACAACAATTTTTTTTTTTAATGGTTATTTTTAAGGTTATTTCAATTTATAATCTGCTAAAAGGCTTAATTATGGAAAAACTAGAAAAATACCTATACATTTCACCATCGAGGAGGCATATTGACTGTAAAATTTGCAAAAAAAAAATTGCCCACCGTTTTTCAAAATGCAAGCTGGATATTGGTGGCCAATGCAGAGCAGCAGTGTGTGCAATGGGTGCAATGAGAGCACCTATGTCAGGGCGGAATAGACAATGGGAAATGGCACCGGTGCTTGAGAGCTCTGGAGCACTGGGGAAAGTGAAAAATGAAGTTTTTTGGCCATAATTTTTTTTTTATTTAACCCTGTTCCGGTGCGCGGGGTTTTATAGGCGCATCGGTACGCTTACCTACAGCCGCACCCGTCTGTGTCAAATTTGGCGCGTTGTTTATAATGCACTGGGGTGGTTCCCTAACACCACACCGGGATGTTTTAGTTTTGGCGTGAAATTTCGATGAGGCACCAGGGCGGAAAATCCGTAAAGCACCTATTTTTTGGCCTTAATTTTTTTTTTATGTAATTTTATTACAGTGCATGGGGTTTATCGGCGCGTCGGTTCTCTTGGGTAAGAACGCACCGACGTGTTTCTATTTTGGCGCAGTGTTTTATGACGCACTAGCACGGAAGAGTGGTGAAGCACCGGTGCGTTATAGTAATAGGAGGCCTCGGATGTGTGTGTACGTCACACAAGTTTTCTGGTGTGCTAATGTCTTGTGCGCACTGGTGCATTCTATGGGAGGTCGTGCACCAGTAATTGAGAGCTTAGAAACATTGGAAAACTAAAAAATCTAGGTTATTTTGCTGTATTTTTCTAATATAACCCTTTACCGGTGCACATGTTTTATAGGCGTACCAGTGCTCTTTGATAAGAATGCACCGACGCGTTTTTGTTTTGGCGCATTGTTTTATGATGCACTAGTGCAGAAGAGCGGTGAAGCACCAATGCATTACAAAAATAGGAGGCCTCGGATGTGTGTGTATGTCACGCAAGCTGTCCGGTGTACCAATGTCTCGTGCGCACTGGTGCGTTCTATGGTAGGGTGCACATCGGTAATTGAGAGATTAGAAGCACTGGAAAACTGAAAAATTTGGGTTATTTTGCCGTATTTTTTTTTAATATAACCCTTTACCGGTGCACTTTGTTTATAGGCTCATCAGTTCTGTTTCTTACAAACGCACTTGTCTGTTTGTGTATTAGCACTATGTATTATGATGGACCGATGCAGTTTCTTTCTACCGCACCGGGTCATCTCGATTTTGGCGTTGTGTTTTATAATGCACCGGCGCATAATATCTGTGATGCATCGGTGCTATAGAATAATAAGACGCGCCGAGAGGGTGTGGACGGAGTGCACAGTGTCCGGTGTGGAAATGTTTTAGTCCACACCGGTGCTTTCGTGGTTCGAGTGCACCGGGGCGACGTGTAATGATAAGCGCGCCGAGAGGAAACCATCTACAAAACCCTCCGCTTGTTTCTAGTAACCTCCGCTAGAAACGGATGCATGTGGTATTTTTCTGTGGGGTTCCTCAAAAACATCCACTAGAGGGTCTTTTCCTTGTAGTGTCATGTCCCAAGTACCTCCAGATTTGTTTTAGAAAACAAGACAAAATTAACAAGTAAAACTTTCATCCTATACTATCCAAAATGACACATATCACATCAGACCAACCCGAATAATAGAAACTGGAGTAGTTATGAGCAAAGTCCATTGCTACCTGCACAAGAATAGAGAATGAATGTGTCAGGCATAACTGCATATATTTTTATCAATGAAACTTGTTCAAAACAATAAATGACACCAACACACAAGATTCATGAATTAAACACGGGATTCAGGAATTAAACATAGGATTACACAAAGGAAAGCATAAGGATCAACCATAAGAGTTTATCATCCATTGGATGACATCCAAATCAATCCACAACACACATTTGAATTTGGAAAAAAACAATCCATGTCAATACTCCCTTCCAATAAAATTCAACAACAATAATCTATAAAACCACCTCACAATTGCTTCATAAACTTTCATTCTACTCATATGCAGTTGGATTCACTCCATCAAAGACTACACATTGTAAAAAGGTTTGAATAATTTAAGTATTGTCTTTCTGTTTTTTTTTTTTAAATCTTCCATTATTTTGATGTATAAAATTTGATTTTTTTCCCTTTATTTCTTTCTGTTATTTTTAATCTTCCAAATCTTCCATTAATTAACATATGAAACAATTGTGTGCACAATTTAGCTATTGTGTGTGAAATTGTAGAATTGGAGATAAAAAATCATAGCATCTGAGTCAACAAAGAACAATTAACATATTTTTTTCCCTTATTTCTAGTGCACTAATTCTAAAGTAGAAATACCAACACAAATACATCCTTCAAAGAATAGTGCTACGAATGCATATTCCGATTTGATAACATAAATCAAACATGCAGAACATAGCTTAATATTAGCCACACACATAAGCCGAAGCCATGACATTGAAGACTAGAAACTAAAAAAGTAGAAACATGGGATTGCAAATCATATGTCTAGTGCAATATATAGTAGTCAAATCCGATAGTGTTCACCTCCAGCAAAGACTATTATTAACAACCAAACTTATTCAACAACTAGTGGTAGCAGAAAATTTATGTATATTCTAAGATATAATTTACTCCTCTCCTATGGCTACCATACCTATGAAATAACTTTGATTTTGTGTCCCCTTCTGATACCCAACTTGTTCTCTCTTTAATTTCCAAGAAATTTCTTGTTCTTTCAAAAAAAATTCTTTCTTTTTGTGAATTAATTTCACTTCTTCTTGCTTCAAATCAGTGAGACAACCGCCACCTATATATACCAAATTAGTGTTCTTCTTTTCAATATTTTCTAAAATACCCCCTCTTCTTTAGCCACTTACAGATCTTATTATTCATATTCTTTATATTTTGGGAGAATTTTTCCATAGGTGACAAATTGTTGGATCCATCTATATGCTTCCATACAAAAGAAACTAAAATTTTGAAATTTTTATCATGCAACTAATTCATGTTAAACCTAGAAGGGAAGTGACAAATTCACCTCTCCCGGCTCCAGCATAATTGGTTTATGGTTAGAGATTGAATCATTAATAACCAAGGATCAACTTTTAGAATATTTTGGATAAGGGGTCCCTTCATTAAGAATTGATCCAGCCTCTTCCCCACTACTTGTCCTCCTCTCCGATCATTATTCCAAGTAGGAATTATTTTTCTAGGCTCTATGCCTACAATTGTTATGACTTCAAGCAAATCTCTAAGAAATATGGCTTGCACATCCATCCTCCCATTTTCAACCTAGACTACCCTATGAGCCAGAGTGAAATTCAAGTCACCTGCATATATATATATATATATATATATATATATATATATATAATTCTCTCTTTATATTACTTCACTCTCAAGCAATTCCATCTAGAAAATTTCATTGTTTTCATAAGGCACGTAATAATTTAAAAGAGAGAGGGTGATACCAAGAGAAGGGATGGACCCTTCCACTTGTAGACCTCCTTTGCATATTAAGAAAGTACAATTACCATATTCAGGGGACCAACCAACAACAATACCTCCTAATGTTCCATTCACATCCAAACATATAAAAATCCAACCTAACAAAATTTCGTGAATACAACTACTACCTTTTCAACTAAATTCATTCTCTTGAGTAAATATAATATCTTGGTTATGAATAACAAGCAAACACCTGAGGATATTCATATTAAGGTATCCCCATAGTTCCCTTATGTTCAGTGATAATATCTTCATTACAAAACCCTCAGCCTAGGGCACTCTACTTTAAGGGCCCTAAATTTGGGTTGGAATGTCTCCTCAGGATTCCCCAAACACACAAAAGCCTTTTTCTTTGGACATATCCCTCTTCTATTCTGAACATGTGTAACTTTGTATAATCCCTCCTATATAAATATATCCTTTGTAGTTCTCATGTATCTCATAGGGCTTGAATCCAATACTCATTCCTTGACATATGTGAAAAGATTTAGAAAAGGACCTTTCTGATCACACATTAAAAGCCTAACACACATTCAAACCTACCCATTCTAATCATATGTTTATTGAACTTAACAACAAATTAATTTAAAACTTATTTCAATTAACCATCAACTATTCCTATCATTTATAAGGAGACAATTTTCAGCACCCTTCCCTTTTTTTTAAGGTTGATCTGTCAAATTAAGCCCTGGTATTTGTGGATGGAGATTCAAGTCAATGCAAACACATAAAATTATTATTCAAATATATGTAGGTTTAATGTATTGATTAACCTCTTCATATTTAAATTTTAGGAAATAAATAAGACTGAGTTTATATTATATAGGTTGCAATTATTGATTACCATTTTATTATTTAAATTTATTACAGTAATTAGACTATGTTTCTATTTTTGAAAAAAATTCCACTAACAGAAATAAATTTTAATAGTATGCATCTTGTTGCCACAAGTTTCAATTGTAGATCGTGTAAGGAATAGGAGGAGGCAAGGGACCAAAGGTTTACAATTGCGATGCGCTTCATCAGAAGAGGAAGCAATCGATGAATTCAATGTTTCCAATGCTCCCTGCAATGATGTTGAGAATTCCCATGTGGTGGAAGATCCTACTATCCATCCATCTACCACAGTGCCACCCTGAATCACACTACAAGGTGAAATTTCAACGAAGAAGATCAGTGCCATGAGAGGGTGGTCAAAGGAATACATTCTAGTTGCAATTGATGACATAGATTCTAGGGGATACTCAGTACGTGCATCTGCAAAAAAAATGGAATTTTGGCCTCAAGCATGCATTATTGGATTAATGGGCTCACTCATACAAAACATAGAGGGATTGTTACATTTATGACTGAAGAGGATGAGGCCGAGGTGGTTATGTTGTGTAAGAAAATGGCCCAAATGGTACATGGGTTAGAGTTGTTACAACTAAAATCCATAGTAGCTCAAATCTGTTAGGGGAGGCCAAACCCCTTCAAAGATGGGTTTCTTGGGAAATCTTGGTGGAGTGGGTTTAAAAAAATAAATCTAGACCTTGTCTTATGAACAATGGAGGGTCTTGACATAGACAAGGCTTTAAATTTACACCTTGCAATTATGTCTAAATTCTATGACACCATTTCCCGTGAATATGAGAAACACTCTTATGCCCCAAACCATATCTAGAACTGTGAGTAAATAGGCTTACAAACTGGAAGGAATTGTTGCATGCAAGTAATTTCCAAGAGAGGGAGAAAAAATGTGCCAAATTTTTTATAATTTTTTGTGTCAATGTAACTAGTTATTCAAGGCCATGTTTTTGTTTATTCAAAGGAAAAACAAAACTTAAAAACTGTATACATAATTGTCAACCAAGTGCATGCATGGTTGCACATCCACATGCATGGATGGCAAAAAAACTCTTCTTGAATTGTATTTTTCACTTTGCTACATCTGTGTCAAGTGGTGTCTCGCCTGAAAATAGACACCTACTAATTTTTTGATGGCCATGGAAGCCACCTGGATGTGTAGACAATCGAGAAGGCCAACCATTTGGGAATTGACCTATTAACATTGTCAGCTCATACCACTCACATATTGTAGCCTCTTTATGTCAGCGTGATTTTTTCCATTCAAGAACTATTTCGGGGCAAAGCGAGCTTCATGGATGGAAAATAATCCAAGAATGGTGATAAAACTATTTGAGCTAGCTAACCTTGCAAGTAAAGTATTTAAAAGGGCTTTAAAACCTTCTAATATCAAGGCTGGATTTAGGAGGATTGGAAATTTTCCACTAAATATTGACGCTCTTATTAATGATACTAGTTTCAGTAAGGAATTTGTTATGGAAGGTCAGGAAGTAGAGGAATTACATGTCCAAGTTGATGCCCAAGAAGATGTGGATTGGCAGGAAGATGTTATTGTTGCTGAAGGTATGATATCCATTTCTCAAGGGAACTTCTATGATGATGAACATGTATGTGAGACACAATTAAGTAATGAACCAATTTTAAATAACATAGAGGCTGCCACACCCACTCAAGAACCTACTAATTATGCATGTGATATTCCAAATGAGGCATTTGATCATGAAAATGACAATTCCAATGTGGCATCAAATGAGAATGTAACAAGAATCAACAATGACCAATTGAGCATGCCAACCCAAGTAACCCCACCATCATGGTTGGTATAGGCCATGATGAATAAAAACAAACATAATGTGTCATCCACCAATGATGAAATCATGTCAATTCCTTCTCAACCAGAAGAGTTGAGCACTGAACTTGTTCATTATTTTGTGGACAATGGATCACTAGAATAAGAGTCTATTAGAATGAAGTACCAAATGAGGAGAAAAATGAGGTTCAATAAATTTTCCCTGAGGTTGAAAGGAAAGATTCAAACCATCAGGAGAATGTGACAACGAACCAAACAATACTTGGTAGGTTCCTAAAGCTATCAGTAGAGAGAGTGAAGGCCTCATCAACACATTCAACAACAAATTATCTTTGATTAGAGAGGAGTTCATAGTTACTCACTTATGAAGAATAGATGAACCTAATGTTCAATTCTGAGCATAGAAAACTTGAAATTCAAGAATATAAGTAGAGAAACAAGGAGTTGGCCAAGGAAAAGAGAGATTCAAGGATTGCAGTAGTAGCAACTCAGGCAAAGGAAAGGCTCGAAAAAAAAAAAAAAAGGGAAGAGAAGGAACATAAAAAACAATTGGCAAGGAAAGAGAGGGAGGCAAGAAAGGCTTAACAAATGTTAAAAAAAGAAGGGGTGACAAATAGGGAAGAGTATGGTGTAATATTCCCAAATTAGGACTGCTAGAAAGGCATGCCTGAAAAACGCATTTTTCAAGAATGGCTACTACAGTTCTTGAAATCAGCCCTTGGATCCCTTAGATCTGAGTATCTAAGTCATAAATTCAAGAGGGTATCAAAAATAAATTCTCCTAGGTGGGTTAAACAGATCTCCCACACCTAGTTTCCTTGAAAAATGCCCCAAAGAGGGACTGCAGCAATAATAAACAATCATGCTCAGAAAATAACGTAGTTTCTACAGAGCAGTGATTGGAGGCTCATGAAATGTTCTTCAATAGTACTTACAATAGCAAATAAGTTATACATTGAAGTTTATCAAATGTATGGCTGAAAATACAAGTCATAAACAGAAGAAATTCCCTTAAAAGAGGGTTGCAACCATATGAATGACTGAAAACTACATTGACAACATTATTTCTATTAGGCTACAACTGTAGTAGATTACATGTTAGATATAGAGTATATCTATGCATAAAAATTTAGATCCATATCAGATCCATGCACTAGAAAGGCTCCCCTTTCAGATCCCTTTGGAATTTTGGGATTTACACCAAGCATAAATAGTAGATCTGAGATCTAAGAAAGTAGATATGAAGTAATATTTATAAATGATGAATTATTTAGATTATGCAGATCAGATCTAAAAAGTACAATGTGTAGATCTCCTCCAGTGGATCTCAAAGTGAAGAGTAGATCCCCAACACTCAGGAACCAACTCTCTAAATGGTGCACCCAAACCCCCTGCAACACCACCTACAAGAATAACGCAGATCTGGAGTAGAAACTATGTTGTAGGGGATAGATAGTTGATGGCCACATGCCAAGATTAGAAACTGAAGCTCATGCACTCCAGTACACTTACTCCTATAGAGCAGAGGCCTCCTCCACTGAAAAAGAGCACTGAAATGACTTAGATTTGAAGAGATCTTATCTCCACTGAAAATAACACAGTCCCTCAAGGGAGACTATGTTGTAGCTTGGAAAATTGAGTTTTTCTGATGCCAAGATGCATAACTGAAGCTCAAACAACTAATGCACTCTTCTAGGAGGTTAAAATACACACTCACTGAGAAGAGGCACCGGTACAAGCTAGATCTGAACAGATCTAGTGATCCACTTGTTGCAGCTTACAAAAACAAGCAAACCCTCACTAGATCTGCGTTGCAGTTGGAAGTAGAAGCTTGGTCTCCAACCGGATCATGGACTAAGCAATACAAGCTCTCCCAAGAGATCCTCAATGGGAAGAGATGGAACTCCTAAACAGGAAATTCCAATGCTAAACAGCATATGCAGTCTAGGCTAAGCAGCCAAGAAATTTGTTTGTCTAAATAAACAACAATTCAAAAATCAAATCATGAACAAACTCCATATGTTGCCTTCCCCTTCCTTTTATAAGATGGGAGCTTGCTAAAACCCTAAACCACCTTCATCAACTTATCTCTTTCACACAAGAGACCTCCTTCTAGAATTATGCAGTGCATCATTGATGAGCACTCCTCCACTACTGCGCTGTAGATATGGTCAAGATTGACCCAGTCAAGTGGATTTGTTCTTTTCACACTCAAGTGTGTTTATTAAAGTGGCCTAGATCTGCTCTTTTTCACATTGGGCATGGATTTATTCTTCCATTAGGAGTTTAATGACCCTCCTTTACATAATTATTCTTTGAACAAAGGAAACAAAATAAACTTGAATATTCCTATTAAAATTAGGAATATTACAGTCCTCCCCTCCCAAAATTTTTCTTGCCCTCAAGAAACTTACAAGGAATTGCAAAATCTCCAATGGAATAGTCTCCTCCCAAGGGTATAAGTGTGCTCTTAGTGAATGTACCAATCAACTGTCATCATAAAGAGGTGGGAGATACATAGAAATAGTTTCTTGATGTCCATTGGTTCCTCAAGGCATGAGAGATGGTAAGTGTAGGGTACTTCAACCCCCATGAGAGGCTTCAATCTCCATGCTATCATCCAAACAAAGTGAGCCATCATTGGTAGCTCATAGAAAAGGTCACCAATTCCCCCCATGTGCATTGTGTAGGGGCTCCATGCATGGAAATGAGAGATGAGGATACTCAACTCATGATGTCCCTCCTTCCATTTCTGATGAATGTGGAACTGCTGATCCTGGGCTACAATAAAATAGTCCTGATGAAGCCAAAAGGGACTTGGAACTTCATGATTCCCTCCATTGATCCTAGTGAGTCTTCTTGCCCAATATCCTATGCATATAGTGAGTAGCTCACCTTCACCATATGTGCTCCAAAAGGAATATGGACTAAGTGTCACATGATATATTGGATGGTGACAATAGTCCCTCCCTTGAGACCAGCGTTTTCCATCATCTTGCTGCCTCAAATCATTGTACAAAAAGTGGTCATCCCACCACCTTCTTGCTGCAACAAGCTTCTTCAAAGCTTGAAAATGATGGAGGATAATAGGTGTTGGCTGAACATGATTCCAGCAACACATGTCTTGCTCCAAGTACTCCCTTGTGAGAGTTATTTTCTCATGACATGAGCCCAATACATGACCATTTGCATAAGAAAACATAGTATATAAGGCAGTAGTCATATAAGGTCCTATCCTCTCCTTGAAGTACACATGAATATGGGAGATTGTATTCCCAATGGACACATCCACCCAATGTGTCATTCCTCCTCTCATGTTCATAACAAATATTGGAGCATTATTGACATCATGATATAAACAAGCTCCCTTATGCCACCTCATGAGAAGGTTACATTTTCCCCCACCCCAAAGTACATACATGATTATGATATTCATTCTAAACAGAAATACATGTACATACATCATAGGCATAAGCAAATATATGGACATGGAATTCATCATGGGGTGCCCATACTTTCTTCTTTCCAATCCAAGCAACCAAGCCTTCTCCTTATGCATTCTTTTCTCGAAATACAAGGCATGAGACAAGAAAATCAAAAACTTTGGGTGTTACCCACACTCACCGAAACCGGCGCAGGTCATCTCCTCCCTGCTTTAGATCTAGATGTGGTAAGTGGTTTACATGCCACTTACTTGCTGCCCTCATCATTCCACCATGGCTGAAGATGAAATGTATATTTGGTGCTTTAGGGAAGCACCCATCATGTTGCAAAACCTCCCTTAGCCCATCAAGGGAGTGGCCATGTTTGAAAATAGTTCTGGCCCATAGTTGGCCATGAAGCTTAATAGGTAGGACACTCCTTTTAGGAGTCATAGCATGCATATGTAAAGTAAAATAATGCATGAAATAATTAATTAAATTTGATTTTCATAAGCATGCTTCTTACCCAAAGTCTCCAGCGTTGTGATAGTTCCTCCCTTGGCCAAATGTATCATTACTATACAAGGTTGAGAGAATGTTTTTCTCTTTTCATTAGGGAATTTCCCTAGTGGGTTTCTTCCAAGTAAGGAGACATCAAGGCATAGATCATAATAGAAGGATGTATGGACTGATGTGTCCTTGCTTTTCTTGCATAGATCTTCATGCCTTCTTAGAATATCACACCTTTGAAATAAAGAGGGGTAAATGTTTCTTACCCTATGAAGCTTGCCCTCCTCTTTATCTTCTGCAATATTTAGGATCTCACCATTTGACAATGATGGCACATGCTGCTCATGGATTGTGCCATAATTTCTATATGTGAGACTCTTTGAAACTCCTTGCAAGAATGCAAGAGCTTCTCTTCTTGGATTAGCTACCCCTTATTATTCTTCATGAAATGCTAGAGATGTCTTTGTTATGACTATGCTGTCACCCCTATCCTTTTCTTCAATGGTGGAAAATGCCTCATCATCAATAGGAGACCTTAGATCTTGGTCTACCTTTGAAAGAGGAATATTCATGCCTTCTTTTTTAGAAGAAGACTCTTCATCCCATGAGGATCTTGCCCTTGGCAATATATCAAACAAGTTCAAATTCTCCTTAATGGTCTCCATAGGCGGAGTTGGATTTGTAGATCCTCCCTTTGGCACATCTCCTCTCTTCCTCCTCATGAAGAAGTTGATGATAGAACATGGTAGCTTTGATGATATGGCTGAGTGATCATACCCATAAGATGAGGATGTAGAATTATCCTCATGCATATATCTTGTGGATCCATTTGGGAAACTTCATGGTCTATCCACTTTATTTCTCTGTTTTTTCCCTTAGGCTTAAACAAAGTTTGGAATAGAGTTCTTGAGAACTCTTTCCCTTCCATTCTTCCAAGCAAAGGTTTTTGACCCTTACTTTTTGTGTCTTCCATGCAATCATTCTCCTTCTTCTATCTTCCCTTTTCCTAAAAATACATATTGGCTTGATGCTCATAGGCTAAGCCAAGGATCATGCTTTGATACCACTGTAATATTCCCAAATTGGGATTGCTAGCAAGGCATGCCTGAAAAACGCATTTTTCAGGAATGGTTGCTACAACTCTTGAAATCAGCCCTTGGGTCCCTTATATATGAGTATCTAAGTTCTAAATCCAAGAGGGTATCAAAAATAAATCCTCCTAGGTGGGTTAAACAAATCTCCCACACCTAGTTTCCTTGAAAAATGCCCCAAAGAGGGACTGCAGCAATAATAAACAATCCTGCTCAAAAAATAACGCAGTTTTTGTAGAGTAGTGATAGGAGGCTCATGAAATGTTCTTCAATAGTACTTACAACAGCAAATAAATTATACAGTTAATTTTATCAAATGTATGGCTGAAAATGCAAGTCATAAACAGAAGAAATTCCCTTAAAAGAGGGTTGCAACCATATGAATGATTGAAAATTGCCTTGACAACATTATTTCTATTAGGCTGCAACTATAGTAGATTACATGTTAGATCTAGAGCATATCTGTGCATAAAAAATCAGATCCATATCAGATCCATGCACTAGAAAGGCTCCTCTTTTAGATCCCCTTGGAATTTTTGGATTTACACCAAGCATAAACAGTAGATCTGAGATCTAAGAAAGCAAATCTGAAGTAATATTCATAAATGATGAAGTATTCAGATTATGCAGATCAGATTTGAAAATTAAAATGTGTAGATCTCCTCCAATGGATCTCAAAGTGAAGGGTAGATCCCCAACACTCAAGAACCAACTCTCCAAATGGTGCACCCAAACCCCCTGCAACACCACCTACAAGAATAATGCAGATCTGGAGTAAAAAATGCGCTATAGGGGATAGATAGCTGATGGCCACATGCCAAGATCAGAAACTAAAGCTCATGCAATCAAGTACACTTCCTCAAATAGAGCAGAGGCCTCCTCCATTGAAAAAGAACACTGAAATGAATTAGATATGAAGAGATATAATCTCCACTGAAAATAACGTAGTCCCTTAAGGGAGACTATGTTGTAGCTTGGAAAATTGAGTTGGCCTGATGCCAAGATGCATAACTAAAGCTAAAACAACTAATGCACTCTTCTAGGAGGTTAAAATACACACTCACTAAGAAGAGGCACCAGTACAAGCTAGATCTAAACAGATCTAGTGATCCACTTGCTGCAACTTACAAAAAGAAGCAAACCCTCACTGGATCTGCATTGCAGTTGGAAGTAGAAGCTTGGTCTCCAACCAGATAGTGGACTAAGCAATACAAGCTCTCCCAAGAGCTCCTCAATGGGAAGAGATAGAACTCCTAAATAGGAAATTCCAATGCTAAACAACATATACAATCTATGCTAAGCAGCCAAGAAAGCTGTTTGTCTAAACATACAGCAATTCAAAAATCAAATCATGATCCACCTCCATATGTTGCCTTCCCCTTCCTTTTATAAGATGGGAGCTTGCCAAAACCCTAAACCACCTTCATCAACTTATCTCTTTCACACAAGAGACCTCCTTCTAGAATTATGCAGTGCCTCATTGATGAGCACTCCTCCACTACTGCGCCATAGATATGGTCAAGATTGACCCATTCAAGTGGATTTTTTCTTTTCACACTCAAGTGTGTTTATTAAAGTGGCCCAGATTTACTCTTTTTCACATTAGGCATGGATTTATTCTTCCATTAGGAGTTTAATGACCCTCCTCTACATAATTATTCTTTGAAAAAAGGAAACAAAATAAACTTGAATATTCCTATTAAATTAGGAATATTACATATCGTGCAAGTCATTGGGAGGAAAAAAGGATGATGTATAACATTTTGGACTGCATTGCAGATCATACACCATCATACCAGGACTTTATTAACATCTAAGTCCCTCACTATCAACCAGGTCTTATAACCACCCCATATACACCTATGTACTATAGGCCACCTCCAGTTAGTGTTGGGGTTAGTAGAACAAGTGGAAAATTCGACTATTCAATCCCTCCATGGTTACAAGGAGTAAATTGGACTCAAGCATATAGCAGGAACTTGGCAAAGGTAGGGACTTCAACAAGTTTGGGCAATTCAAAAAATGGAGGCCATCAAGCATAGGGGTGAAATTAATTTTTTGTTTGTAACAAAATTGCAATGTGGATGAAGATACCATCTCTTTTTGGTCTGTTGCAATGTAAGTTCCAACGTGTATTTGGATACAGTTTAAAATACAAACATACAGTTTAATATATTAGTTAAATATACAATATGTTTCGAGTATGGTTTATACAATATGGTTTCGAGTATTGAATAACTAAATTCCAATATTACAAAAACCAACTGATTACAAAAACCCTTCATAATTTATAATGGTCATCAATGCAAGTTAATCCACTTGAGAATTCAATCAAATTTAACTATAGATACTTATGCTTGGTGTGCATCATATGGACCGTATGCATCATAATTCCTTCTGTAAATGACACATGAGACGTTTTTGTTGATTCTTTCATATACATAGAAGAAATTATGAAGCAATGGAATGTATAATTTGGTGTGCATCATATGGAATTTATGCATCATAATTTCATCGTTGTTTGTATGTTCTTGGTGTGCGAGTTATATAATTCCATTAACAAAGCATGGAACCACAACCACTTCAGTGTATGCATATATGTACCATGTATAAATACTATACTATGCTAATCCTCATGGTTTGTTCTTCAAATTCATAGTTTCTAATATTTATTTTTATCTTTTGATATGTTTTAAGGAACCTTGATTGCATTGGAATATTTAATTCATGGGAATCCCTGTTTTTTCAATTTTGAGTGAGGCCTTAAAAATATTTCCCTTCAACTCCCAATGCTCTATAGATTTCATCGAAAGCTTCTTCAAGCTAAGTTGGAATAGGGAAGGGCCCAATTTAGACACCTGGTGAGAAAAATCAGCGGTATGAAATGTGGCCATTACATGGAGCCATTTGTTCACTTCCCCATTATGGACCCAACAAAATTTTTTCCCGCCAATTAGGGTTTAATTCATGCTAATTAGGGTTAGGTATCGTCACCTCTGTTCATTTATGTTCAGGCCCGATAGTGGTTCGTTATGGATACTAAAATTAATAAGTAGTAAAACATATTTCTTCTTAATTTAACATACAATTTGTGATGCATAGAAATTAGATTATTTTCTTTTATTAGCTAACCCATTGTTATATGAGGAGTTGCAGTAACAGAAGTCCAATTGAAAAAGGGGACAACGAGACTCCAATTGGCCATGTCATTATTAGGATCAGAGTAAATAAGTTTTTTGAATATGAGGAGGGAATGTTCATCATCAAGAAATGAGTGCATAGAGGAGGATGAGGGGGAAAAAAAAGAGCGCAAAAAATGCAGAACAGGGAGTCGGCATGGTGCTTCAAATGGAAATTAATTTCAGCATTAGTAAAAAACTGAAGAGTAAATCAAAACTTAAAATGTTGACCAAGGCTCAGGATTCTGTACACAACAACAGTAATCGAAAATGAATTGTAGCCATTATAGACTCAGTTCCATTTTTCATACGTCTATCTGTTGGACTTTTTTAAGGGGTTGTTTGTGGCACCTTTTCTATTCAAAATTGATTGGTAGTGATTTGCTGAAAAACACAAGTTTGTGTTGAAATTTTTTCACAATCCGGTGCCACAAGCTTGAGTTATAAAATTTTCACAATCTGAGTGCCCCAAAGTTTTTCAGTGTGCCTAGTATAAGCAGGCTACAATTTTGACCTGAAAACAATAGAAATTCTAGAAATGATTTTGAGAAAATGGCACATGTATTTTTGAAAATATGGGTTATTGTTGTCAAACTTCAGGATTTTGGGTGTGCCAAAAATTCTTGATGGTGTTGAATCTATTTCCGCCATCAAAAAACGATATAAACTCTCCCACAGTTAGATTTCTTGAAGAATTTTTCACCAGATTCTGGTGAGAAATTCCACGTCTAGGAAAAATTGTGCTTTGTTAGATAATATCTTTTTAGCCTGTTGAACTCATATAAGTAGTCAAAAAATCATTTCAAACAAAAAAATGAAGGTTTCATCAATTGTTTTTTACCGAATCCCAACCAAAAACATAGTTACCAAATTTGGTTGAATCGACCTGAAAATTTCAAAATTAAGATTCAATTGGGTGATTGAAACAATTAAATTTACATTTGATACATGCTAAATATATTAGTTTATGTTTCTTCTCCTAGTTACTTTGAGATAATTGGCACGGGTGGAGTAAAAATTATGCAGGAGGTAGAGATTCCTATTTTTCCCACTTACTAGAGACAACAATTCTTCTATTTTCCTTTGCTCAACTAGAGAATGGGTAAAGTGGCTCGCGGACAATGAAATGAAAAACCACAAAAAACCTAAATTAAGTTCGAGTCGTGCTTCTCTCTTGATATTTGTTTTAGATTTAGCCACCAATAACATAAACAACTCCTTAAAAGTGTGCTTTTAATGGGATTCATTGGGAATCCTAATCTACACAGAGAGGTTTAAATTTTTTAAATTATTAACTAACAACGGAGTTAGAAAATGATATAACTATGTGGTTGTTTTTGTTTGGACATATTTATATAGATATGATATAAATATGTGGTAGTTTTTGTTTTGACATATTTATATAATATTTTATACATGGACAAAATTTTTAATTTCTTTAATTTATAAATAATTATAGGAAATTAGTTTATCTAGTGAATTAAAAAGTTTTTAAAATGAAAAATATATATTGTGTTTGTTAGATCTATACTTCCAAATTTTTTCTGTATTGAATTTTAAGTAATAATTATTTTTCATATCAAATCGAATTTGAATTCAAATACCGATTGAATTTGGTAACTATGGGAAAAAACTCTAAACAAATCTAATAATTAGAGGCAACTTTGCGACAAGTAAATTTGGTGGTTTTTGGAATGATAAGGGTACTCGTTGCATTATATCTGGATTGCAGATCTTGATCAGGGTGGTTTCACTAAACCACTTAATGTGAGACCCTACCCCATGTTAAAGTTCGGGAGGGATGCACCCATTTCTTGTCATCGATATGGACATAAAACATTTTGAACCATTGATCTGTGGTTAAAGGTTTTTATTTACTTGCCGCATGAAACTTACTGTCTTCCCACACACAGAACTAGTAACGATCATACAATTATATCCAAACATATGAAAAATCAAACCGCTTTACAAAAAATACATTTTTATGGACATTGAGTTCTGAATTCTTCAGTGTCATGCTATCTAACATTACCTGCAATTGATGGAGTAGTCTAGATAGATGATCCAAAATATAAGCCTCTTCCTCAAGTTAGTTAAAGATAACTCATAAAAGTGTATCATAAGTATCAATTGAAATAAAAGTGGCATTAATATTGTTGTAACTTAAATTCCAAAAATGAGTGCCAAAAGTGAAGAGTGGTAGGCCTTCTTTATGCAAGCTACACTTGAATGAGCAAAAGTTGTAGAGTACTGATGGAAAGGAAAATGAGGAAAGGCACAAATTTTACACATAGAAATAATATGAGTTTATTCTCTTCTATTGATCATATAAACTCGACCTTTCTTGATTACGATGAACTTAGTGAGGGGTATTTAACATTTTTCGACTAGCTCCTCACTCAAAATAACTTCAAAATGCAAACACACACTATATGTGACTTTCCAAATATAAGACCGAACTTTAACTAACTCATATTTGATTCAGTTAAATCACACTCTAAATTTATACTACTTTGCATGAGAGAGTAATTACAACTTCCAATAACCCCCCTTAATTATGTTCGTATGACTCATAATAACTCAATCATGACTCAACGTAACTCAACTACCCCTGCTAGAAATACAATAGAAATTGACTCAATCATCACTCAAACATGTATGTTGGTCTATGTCTTAGCTAGGCTTACAATGAAACAAAATATTAACATTTTTTCATTTTGTTTTTCGGTTCTTCCAAATTCTATATCCTCGAAATTGCTTCATTCTCTGTTGCATGTTCTTGTTGTAGACTCCATATTTCTTTACTTGTTGCTGCAATTTTCTTTGACTTATCTTGTATTTGTTTTGAAAAATAATCGGATATCGTCTTATAAAACTTTGTATTAAAATATTCATTCAACCATGGACCATTACCACAACTATTCCTCTTCAAATTTTTTTCTTCGCTCTGCTTCTTGCTCTTCAGATTCTTGACTTTCTTTCTTCCATAATTCTTGATAGAAAAATCTGATCTTTTTTTTGCTCCATTGCTGAAAATTTAATGCATTCCTCATTTTCAGAAACTTCCAAGTCCTTCTCTTCATTTTCATCATCAAGTACTGTTACTTTTTGAATTTAGTTTACACACTCAACATAATAATTAGGCTTACATGTAAAATCATAACCATGTTCCTTTTTCTCATTCACATTTTCATTCAATTCTTTTATTCTAGTTGTTTTTAAGACTCTCATCAATATGTTCAATTGAATTCTCAATCAATTCTTTAATGAGATTCGAATATGCTTCAAACTTATTAATAAATTTGTTTTCAACTTCAACTCCCATGCTATTTTGAACACCTGCATATTCAAAATTAATGTTAAAAAAATATTTGTTATGCTCTTCAGTGAGAGCTTCCTTCTTTACCTCTTCCTTCTCTACCTTGTTTTCCATTGCATGGAGGTTGTCTTCCACTATTACGCAATCAGTGGATATTCTCGTGAAAAAATTCAATCACTTTATCCTCTTCTTGATCATCATATGCTGCTAAATCACATACTTCTTCAACAACAGTTCCAATTGCTTCATATCTTGCTTATATAGTGGCAGATTCAATCTTCAATTATTCATCAAACATGGTGCTTACCATATTTCCTTAAGAACAACTTGGGATAGGATTGAAGGATTTACAAAGGTGACACAAAAGGAGACTATTTCCTATGTGTTGAAATATCCTAACATCCCCTCTTAAGAACAAATTTGGATAGGATTGAAGGATTTACAAAGGTGAAACAATAGGAGAAGGAAGGAGGAATTAGAGCCTATCCCCCCTTAATGATAACTTTCCTGAACTCCAAGCATAGATCAAAGTTCGATAAACTTCACTTCTGTGAGAGCCTTTGTAAAGATATCGACAACTTGATCATTGGTTGAAAAATAATGCACTTCAAGAACACGATCATGAATGAGATTTCTGATGAAGTGTATGTGGAGCTCAATGTGTTTCATACATTGATGTTGAACTAGATCTTTGCATAGTTGAATGGCACTTTGATTATCACACCAAACTGTAGTTGGATGCTGCTGATGAAGACCACTTTCAGACAGGATTTGACGAAGCCACATGACTTCCTTGCTGGCTTCAACTGTACCACGATACTCTGCTTCTACTGAAGAAAGAGAGATGTCACTTTGTTTCTTACAAGACCATGTAATAGGTCTTGAACCAAGACTGAATACATATCCTGCAGTAGACTTTCGATCATCAGGTCACCAGCCCAATCAGAATCAGTGAAACCAATCAACAATGGATATGCCCCTGCACTGTAATGAATCTTGAACTGAACTGTACCTTGAATATATCGAATTATTCTTTTATCTACTTTCCAGTGACTTTCATGAGGTTGGTGCATAAACCGAGCAACAAGACCAATGACAAAGGAAAGGTTAGGATGGGTATGGGTTAGATATAGAAGTTTACCAACAAGTTGACAGTATAAGGTAGCATCAACTTTAGGGGTAGTACAAGTGACTGAAAGCTTGACTCCAGAATGAAAGGGGGAAGGGGTTGGCCTCAGTCTTCAATGTAAAAGTAGCGTAGAATATCAAAAGCATACTAGGACTGAGAAAGGATAATACCTTCTTTGGATTGCAAGACTTGAAGACCAAGGAAATAATGCAAGTATCCTAAGTCTATCATTTCAAACTTCTTTTTGAGGCTAGAATTCACATGTTTTAGATGGTTGGTATCACTACCAGTAAGGATAATATCATCAACATAAAGAAAAAGGACGATGAAGGACTTACCCACTTTCTTGGTGTAGACAGTGTTGTCAGAATGACACCTAGAAAATCCATTATCTAAGAGAAAGCTATCCATTTTGGCATACCAAGCTCGAGGAGCTTGTTTGAGACCATAAAGAGACTTCATAAGGTGATAAACAAGGCTAGAGTCATTTTGGATAAAGCCAGGGGGTTGTTCCATGTAGATTTATTCATGTAAATTCCCATGTAAGAAGGTGGATTTAACATCCATCTGATGGACTTCCCATTTAAAGGAGGCAGCAAGGGAAAGAACAAGGCGGATAGAATTCATTTTGGGAACAAGGGAGAAGGCTTCAGTATAGTCATGTTGAGGCCTCAGAAATCTGTGGCAACAACAAGGGGGATAACCACCCGGTCCGAACCTTAAAGAAGTTCATTTTCCATTTGGGATAGTGGCTCCGACTAGGGATAATGGGACCAGTTTCCCAGATTTGGGTTTTATATGATTGTTGGGGTTTCTCTAAAATGATTCTCATGAAGAATAACTAAAAACTAAAACAACTTTATTCTAAAATGCAAAACTTTGAATTAAGTATGATCTAATCTAACCCGGGATAATATTGATTTTATGTGATTTAAATGATATCTATTCAGTCTGTGATGATTTAGATCAATCACAGACTTAATAGAATTAATAATTTTGTAAGATAATTATTTTGAGAAAGAGTTAATCAAAAGAAGATGTGAAACATATCTGTTATAGTGTCATTTATCACCTTCATGTACTTGATGATTTACACTTTGGCCTTGGGCACCCTTTCCCCCAGACTTGAACATTTTCTCAAAAAATAGTATCTTAAAACCCATACGCGACTCTGCCCAGACTTTTCCATGTATACACGCGAGTCCATTCATAAAGATCCGCATATACCTTTTTAATTATTAAAAAATATATAAATTCCCTATATTTGAGGCAGATTTGATGGTTATTCCAGTAATTCAACCACCCCAGCCCGTGGCTTAACTGCTCCTAACTGCATAAACTAATTTGAGGGAGTATAAAATCCCCTCAAAGGAATAGCCTAAGGGAGAGAGAAAGATATAGATACTATACTCTGTTGGAGCCCTATTCAAGTCTGATATTTCCGTGCCTCCTGCACTTCCCATGTATAATCAGAAAACCCTTGTTTCCTTGAGATGTTCATCATCCTATATGACATCTATTGTGCACACATCTTGGAAGAATTCTTGTGAGGCTAGGGCTGGATGGATCCAGAGGACGATATGCTCGAAGGCTGTGGCAGGATTCAGGTGATCTCTCCATTTTTTGATTACTGTACATGTCATTCATAATAAGAAGAGCCATCTTGTTCCCCATGTTCACGTATTTATGATGCTTGATATATGTGTAATAATCATTAATTGAATGTTTCATATTGTTTTTATCATATTATGTATGGTTTTCACTGACATCTAGGAACTATATATGCTGTACAACTAGGTTTTTGTGTCCGTTCTTTGTGGATTTACAGGTTTCAGAGCACAAAGTGTTGCAGGGGCTTTGCACCCCACGGGATCTACATCAACCAAGTGACTTTCGGGTAAGTTCTGCAACCAGTAGGATCTAATTTTCAGTATGGAAGTTGGTTAAAGTGAGTCCTTTTTGAATGGCATGCCCCTGATCTATGAAGGTTGTCAACCCAAGACCTTTAGGGTATTATTTCCCGAAATAGAAATGGAAACTCCACTCGGGATCACATTCTTGTGATTTCCTGTTTGGGTTGTTTCATCTGTCTTGTAGGTTCCCAACATTTTCTATCACTTTTTTCAGTCTAGCAAGTCCTTTTTCAGTCAGATAGAAGACCTGCTCTCTTGATCAGGCTTGAATTTTTGTTTTTTTTCCTTATCTTTGTTTACATACGCAATTTTTTCTTTACACAGTCATGTATACACGTTGTTTTTTGCAAAGGGACCTGTGTATACGCGAGTTTCCTTTGTTACAGTTGCGTATGCACGCTTGTTGCTCTCTGAAAAAGTGTGCATGCCTGGGAAAATTTGAAAATTTTAGTTTCTAGTCCCTCTGGTCTTGTATGTCTGTGTTGAGCTATTCCTGTAGTATCTTGAAGGTCTCTAGACTGTGTTTAAAGTGATTTTATGTCTGTTTCTCTCTTGCTTGTATGAAGACCTAGCCATTTGGTGAAATCCCTATTTTTTGTGTTTGCAATTGTGGCTTGAGCACCAAGATCTTTCCCTGAAGATTCTTGGTTGTCCTGAACATTTAGAACATCGAGATTTTACTTGTTTTCTCTTCTTATCCTTATGTGTTGCTTCGCATTTGATTTTTTCCTTCTTGGTGTAATTGGTTTTCTTGATTTTGTAAGACTTGTCTTGTTGCGAATTTTGAAAGATCTCTTTTTTATTTTTTGGAGTTGCTGTTTGCTGTAAGATTATGCTATTATACTGAGTTGATTTATTGAGTTTCTTGCTTATTTTTTCTTGAATAAGCCCTACTACAAAAGTTTCACGGTTGGCTTGAGTACTTTGAAGCCTTTGATTGGAGTTCATGTTTGCTCGATTAAGTTTCTGGATAGTTTCATTAGTCTTCTTGAAATCTCTTTTCTTTCTTTTTTATAAGTTGAAAAGCCAAAAAACATTTTGCGTTTTCCGTTGCTTTTCTCTTCTTGCTTTGTTTACGGTTTCTTTTTCATCTTTTGAAGTTTTTGGTTAAGTTTCTAGTCTTCGGTTCATGGCTTGATTTGGAAGGAAGTCTGCTCTTGATTTCTCTCTTTTATGTCAAGTGCATTTTGGCATTTTTTATACATAGGAGTTCTGATTTGGAACTAGCCTTGTTGATTGTCAAAAAATGATTGAACCTTTGGTTTTTCTAGAGACTCCCTTTTTTGCTTCTTTAGAAATAGCATTTTTGGATTTTCATATCTTTGGTAGTTTGCATTAAGTGCATTCAAGCATCTTTTAGTATTTTTCATAATTTTCTGAGTTGTGAGTGTCTGAAAAGAAAACAAAATTTTTGTTTATTAGTTTCGTAGAACCTGTGTATAAATCACCCTTCATCGAAAGGAGATCATTACATTTTCATGTAGTTTGGTTTCCATTGGTTTCTTCTATGTCTTAAAAACACCATCAATTTCACTTTCATGCACCCTTGACTTAATAAAAGCCCATCTAAAATAAGCGATATAAATTAAAAGTAACTAGTAGTTTTTGTGTTATTGTCATTAATTATACACCAACTAGCTAGGTTGGAGGGCCTTGGATTAGGTGAGTGGAGAGTTAACTCTCCAAGGCCGCTCAAACTATTAAACATGGAATTTTATTAATGAGCAAAATCCAACACCGTTAAGTGGATCGGGAAAGATCTCCACCAAAGACTCAAGTGCGAGGGATAGTGCAGGTAGAGAAGAGAGATACCCCCTCTCCTATTTGCTGAATCTTGACTTAAGACCGTTCCGCCCGACTGCTAATACAGATTGGTGCCCATAGTTGCCTATCCTAAGGACCACATAGGTGGCTGTGGGGGGGAATACTTGTGGTACCTGAGGCAGATGTTGCATCACTTCCATCAGTACTTCTGAAGGGTGCCCTTGCGAAGCTTGGGTACTTGCACTGACAAAGGTTGTTGTTAGGAGGTCAGCGTTAGTTTTTCTGTTACCTTCTCTAGTAGGCTTGGGTCGTAATTACCCTAGACTGCTTTCAGGAGGTCCTATTATTTCGATTTCATGTATTTTGGTGTTTGGTCCTCATCACCCGGAGAAATACTTGAGAGCTTCTTGTTTGGATGGATCTTAGGAATTTTTTAAAGTGTGATCTTTGCTCCTAGATTGCTTAGCTTCATATATTTTTTGAGTCTAAAATTAATCTCTTAAAGTGGCTGAATGATCACCTCATCAATCGAGGAGGCTTCATGGGTTGTCTCCCATGAGTGTCGAGCCTTCTTCAAGAAGGCATAGGAGTAATTTGGAGGGTGATTTTCACCCGGTGGTTTCAGACACAGTGGAGAGAGATCCTCCATCAGGACTTGTTGTTTCGGTAGGTAGTTCTGGTGTTGGTGTCAATACAGAGAGGAGTGCCTCACTCATCTCAAGAGTTTTATTTCCTGCAGAAGAAGTAGAAGTAGAGGAATTTCCTCAGACTGCTGAGTCTCTTCCATCTACTCTTCCTGTTGATCATCCTTTCATCATTAAATACATCGGACCAGAGTCTTAGAGACCCACAAGTCCTTATCCATCATATTCGTACCTTTCGATGGCCACGACTGGGAACACAGCTTCGGCTGTGAGCACTGCAAGTATTCAGACCACTCTTTCAATAGAAGGAGGGGGCACTATTGCTATATATACAATCACTTCTAGTGCTACTGTGTTTGGCTCTAGTTACACCCAAGCACATGCTTCACAATTTGGTCCCTTTTCTTTTAGAATTCCCACTAGTGGGGTTCCTTCTTTTTCCTTTTCTACTGCTTCAGTTGCATCTTCACCCATACCCTTTATGGCTAGTGGATAAACTTCTTTTCAAGGGTTCCCCTTTGGGAGTGGGCATATACCTCATTCAACCCCTTCCTTAGGATCTTTACCTTTTGCTTCTCAGACCGAGGGTTTCAATCCACGGTCTAGAGGCCAAAGTTCTAATACCTTTACAGGTTGGAATCCTGTTTTTACAGCGATGGGATCAGGGAATCAGTTTCTCGCTCGTCAGAAAGGGAATGTTCCTTTCCCTTCGTCGAGTACATCTCATGCCTTTTCTCCATTTTCAAATTCTTGGAACCCTTATCAAGGGGTTTCCCCTCCATTCACTACTTCAGTGGGGGGAAATGGTCATGTTTATAGTAACTCCATGTTTGGGGGGGGGGGGGGGGTCATATAGAATCTTTGGGTCACAAGGATTTTCCTATGGCCGAACATTATCTACGAACAACATTTGGCAACTTTGTGCCTCAAAAAATCCAAGGTATTCTTTTCAGAACGTTGGGAATCCTTCCAATGGAGGGTGGAATTCCCAGGCTCCTCCTCGTTTACCATTTCTGGCAACATTAAACTTGCCAGATTTGTCGAAATTGACTAACGATCTAATCTGGTATAGTCCGGGATGGCCTCTAGTCCCCACAAAACTCCCCTCAGACATTCCAAATTTTGAAGGGAAGAATGGAGAGGATCTGGCAAATCATATCAGCACTTTCCATTTATGGTGTTCATCCAACTCCCTAATTGATGATTCGATTAGGTTGAGGTTATTTCAATGCACCTTAAATGGTAATGTAGCCAAGTGGTATATTGAGTTAACTAGGGGTGGTTTTTCCACTTTTGGAGATTTGGCTACCATGTTCTTAAACCACTTTCAGTTGCATGTCCGTTATGACGCCAGGACTGACCTCCTGGCCAATTTTCAGCAGGATAAGGCAACTCACATTTCTGATCATATTCAAGAATGGCAAAGAAGGAAGAGGCTCATTAAAGCCCATATTTCGAATGAATTCCTTCTGGAATGTTTTTTGAAGTCTTTTCAGCCAGATATTTCTAAAGATGTATCCCTGTCAAGGGTATTTTATGAAGAGTAGGCTATTTTTAGGGCTTAGAAATTAGAACTGATTTACTCTTAGTCAGGAGTCCTCAATAAAATTTTGCTAGATGCTCCTCACTCCAAATTGGACTTGTCCAAAACTAAACCTGGTCCTCATGGTGATGGGCTTATTGGTTCGATTGATAGCGGTGTAGCTAACCTGATTAGTCAATTGTAGCAATTGTCTATACAATATGCCTCTCCTGGTTAGGATGTGTCTTTTGTTTCAACTCCTTCTCAATCCTTGGAAATTAATGTCGTCCAGAATTCTAACCCCAAAGGAAATCAACAATTTGATGGGAAGAAAAAAGGACAGAACAATAAAAAGAAAGACAAGGATGGGAAGGGGAATGCAAAAAAAACCAACGATCATGTTGGAGAGGGTCAAAAGGATAATAAGAGGAAAATAAAGTTTCCATGCAAGTTGTGCACTGGAGACCATCTTATGCACCTTTGCCCTAAAATTCAGGATGTGCAGCGCTTGTTAGCTCAACAGGGTTCTTCCAGTTCACAGGCTGTGTTAACAAATCCTTTTCCCCAAGGGAAGAAATTTATTGCTAGCATGAATCAAAATACTGGGGCTCCTTTAGGGGGCACCCGAGAAGGGGAAATTTCGTCAAACATAAATATGATTAGTTCTCACGTAGATATCGCTACGAGATCTCATGACTACAGCAAAGTTGAGTCTTCGAAAGCTAAGGGTAATCCTGATAGTGCTGAACCACTTCATATCACGAAGCCTACTATTGAGCCTATACCTCAGATGCCGAAGGAATCTTCAAAACGTACGATGATTAATCCAAATTCCAAAGCCACACAGAACTACTCCATTGTAGAAGATCTGGCTCAGAGTCCTTGTGCTATGTTTGCATTAGAGGTGCTCTAGTCTTGTCCTGCTCAGCGAAGTGCTTTGCTCACTACTATTGGGGCTGTAGATCCAAACTCTATTATGATTACATTTTATATGTCTAATTTTAAAGGAGACTCCCTCATCATATGGCTTTCCATATTAGATCGAGTTATCGAAAATGAAATATATTTCGAATGGTCATTGATGAAGGTGATTCCATGTGTGTAATGTCACTTGCATGCTAGAAGGCTATTGGATCTCCCGCAGCTATTCCTTCAGCCACTCTTCTAACTGCGTTTGACGACGATTCTCATAGGCCGCATGGTATTGTTTCGGCTTTTCCCATCTGTGTTGGGGGAAAAACTGTTAATATTGAATTTGAGATAGTTGATGCAAGCCTAGACTATAACCTTCTGTTGGGGGGAAACTGGATCTATGAGATGGATGCCATTGCATCCTCTTTATTTCGTATTATTTGTTTCCCTCACGAAGGGAGAATCGTCACAGTTGACCAACTGGATTGTTCTCATATGGATTCGAATGCATCTTTTGACTCCACCGTTCCTTTGGTGAACGATACCAAGGCACCTATTGAGAATTTGGGGGTTGGAATGTATTCTTCTTTGATGGGTACTTTTGATCTTCCGCCTCCTTCGGTTCATATCAATGCAATTTCATCCTCTAGGGCCCCATTCGAAGAGAGTTTTTCAGAACTCATTATTTATTGGACCCTTGGACCTTACCTTCTCCTACCTTCACATTAGCATAAGGTCAAGTGAGTGGAATGTCATTTCTAATGTCTACAGTTGAGATTGCTTATAAATCTATTGTTGAATCTGTAGAGTCCATTCCTGTTTCTCTTTTACCAAAGGAATTGGATGAAGATGTGGCTTCGGCTTGGACTCTTAGTTCATCTTCAACCCAGGATTGTCTTGATACCACTCTTCCATCTAAAGAGGCCATCTTGGAAGAAATGATTGGTGTAGAGAGACCGTGGGATGATTTTCATCATCGGTCTTACTTTCTACCAGATTTGAGCGAAGTTGAATCAAGTTATCGTAGCCCTCAGTCTTCTGGTCCAGTTCACCCGGTCTTGAACCCTTTAGCACCAGCACAGGTTTTTTTTGAAGGGAACATGGCTATGATTTCTCCTACTATCCCGGTGAACATTTCCAGAGATCCCAACATTATTGAGAATATTTTCATTGGAGCTGAATGTGCCCCTGAAGAGGTTCAAATTTATACCAATCTCTTTTGAGAGTTTAGGGATGTGTTCGCTTGGTCTTATGAGGAAATTCCTGGTATAGATCCATATATTGTCCAGCATGAGATCAAGGTGTACGAAAATGATAAGCCTATTAGGAAAAATCTTCATCCGGTTAACCCTAGAAAGGCAGCAGCCATCAAAGCTGAGGTGGAGAAGCTGCTTAAGGTAGGATACATTTTTCTTGTTCCTTTGACAGAATGGGTTTCGAATCCAGTTCCTGTAGACAAGAAATAAGGAATAATTCGAGTTTTCATTGATTTCAGAGACCTAAATAAAGCATGTCCTAAAGATAATTACCCCACACCGTTTATAGATCAGATTATCGATGAGTGTGTGGGAAATGAGATTTTCTCCTTCATGGATGATTTCTCTGGATATAATCAAATTACTATCCGTCCTAAAGATCAGCATAAGACTGCATTTATTTGTCCCTGGGGTACCTTTGCTTACAAGAAAATGCCTTTTGGCCTTAAAAATGATGGAGCTACTTTTCAGTGGGCTATGTCCTATGCCTTCCACGACATCAAGCATATTATCGAGGCATACTCGGATGATTTAGCTACTCGTTCTCGTAAGAGAATTGATCATCCTTCTCACCTCCGTCAAGTATTTGAATGATGTCGGTATTACAAAATCTTCTTGAATCCGAACAAGTGTGTTTTTGCGGTCACATTCGGTTGGTTGTTGGGATTTATTGTGTCTACAGAAGGGATTCGTGTAGATCCCTTCAAGGTTGAGGCAATACTTCAGTTGCCTCCCCCGTCTTCAATTCTTCAACTTCGAAGTCTGCAAGGAAAAGCTAATTTTCTGCAGAGATTCATTGTAAATTATGTTGAGATTACGAAAGGGTTTATGAGATTATTAAATAAAGGAGTTCCATTCTTTTGGGATGACTTTGCTCAACGCTAATTCGATGCTTTGAAAAAAGCATTGACCTCTGCTCCTCTACTTAGTCCATCTGATTATAGCAGGGATTTCCTTTTGTATCTCGTGGCAGAAGAATCTACCATTGGTATGGTTCTGGTTCAGGAAGATGATGCTCTTTCGAAGCATGTTATATACTACCTTAGTCGAGGCTTGGTAAGACCTGAACTCCGATACTCTCTGATAGAGAAGCTTGCTTTAGCAGCTGTCCATGCTGTGCAGTGGCTCAGACATTATTTTCTTTCTTCGAAAAACCTATGTTTTGGAAGCAGTCAATCCATTTCAGTTTGTTCTTAGTAGGTGAGTGATTGGGGGCAGATAAAATCGATGGATTGTGATTTTGCAGGAATTTTATTTTGAGTTTATGTCTGCCAAGTCCAAGAAATCATTGGTTTTTGCGGAATTGATTTTTGAGTTGCCCTGTGGAGAAGAGATGGCTTATGATGAATCCTTCCTAAATGAACACCTTTTTCTCATTTCTTCACAAGACCCTTGGTATGGGGATCTCATAGTATATCTCCAGACTGCGAAGTTTCCCTTGAATTTTTCGATGGATGAGCACCGTAAGTTATGTCACTTAGCTAAAAGTTAATTGATCATTGGTGACACTTTATATCGTCGTGGGGTTGATTCAATCCTTAGGCGGTGCTTAACTCTCGAAGAAGCTGAGGTTGTGCTTAATGATTGCCATAGTGGAGCTTGTGGTGGTCATTTATCTGGGCTTGCTACAACCCAAAAAATCTTGTGTGAAGGATAATTTTGGCCTTCAATTTTCAAAGATTGTATGGAATCAGTCAAAAGGAGTCATCCATGTTAGGTCTATACTTGAAAGATGTGCACTCATCCAGCTTCGTTCTTTCCTCTTATCACTGTCGGCCCGTTTACAAAGTGGGGTATTGATTATACTACTTGTAACCTGCCTTCGGCTAAAGGTCACAAGTACATTATTGCAGTCGTATACTACTTCACAAAGTGGGTTGAGGCCGTGCCTACTTTTGGGAATGATGGTGAGACAACAGCTCTTTATCTTTTCAATCAAGTCATTTCTCGCTTTGGTATTCCCAAAGATATTGTCACTGATCATGGCAGTCATTTTCAGAACATCATGATGGTTGAATTGGCTCTGATATTAGGTTTTCGGCAGGAGCACTCGTCTCCGTATTATCCTCAAGCCAATGGGCAGGTGGAAGCTGTAAACCAATCCTTGAAGACAATTCTTCAACAGACGATTGATAAAGCTCAATCCAATTGGCACATTATGTTGTATCCTGCGCTTTGAGCATACCGAATGTCAGTCAAACCTGCAACTAGTTTTACTCCGTTTCAACTAGCTTATGGGTTGGAATCTATCTTTCCCATTGAATGTGAAATTCCTTCTCTTAAGTTACCTGTAGAACTTCTTCCTGACACCTCCAGTATTGAAGAACATCTCCTTCATCTGGAACATCTCGATGAGAAGCGTTGGGATGCTGCCACGATGAATGAGGCACATAATAAATGGATTAAGGTTCAGTACGATAAAGCGGTCAAACCTAGGGTTTTCTCTGAGGGAGACCTTGTCTTGGTTTATGCCCAAGAGAAGGATGCCCTAGGGGCAGGCAAGTTCAAATCTATGTGGTATGGCCCCTTCATCGTTAAAAGGGTCCTCAAGAAAGGACTTTATGCCTTGGTTGATTTTGATGGAAATGATTTGGCGGAGCCCATAAATGGGCTCTATTTGAAGAAGTACTATGCCTAGGCTTTGGCCTAGCATCTTTATTTTTGTATATATTTTTTGTTTTTTGTATATATATGAGTTTTCGGTTTTTGGTGTGAATATGATGCATTTGATCTACTTTGGCAGGTTGTGTTGAATGTCATGAGTCATTTTGGTTTCGTTGATGGTGCTAGTAGACATACCCAGAACTTGGATTCTGCGGCTTGGGTACTTCATTATCCATCCAGTCGGTTGTTGGTTTCAAGAGGTGTATGCATTGGTCCTGCTTTCAAAAAACGTAGCAAAATACAATACAGTAGTTTATCTACTCTCGGAAGTAACAGCTTTGGGTTGATTCGTTAGTAGTTTTCTTGGACTCCCAGCTGGTGGTTTCGCAGTTGAACAACACATATCAGGTTCAAGACCCATTTTTGCACCGATTGTTTTTTAGGGTAAATTTTTTACAGAGGTCATTTCAATTTATAAAATTCATTCACATTCCTCGAGCTGATAATTGGATTGTAGACTTATTGGCTAATCAAGCAATTGATTGGCATATTCATCATTCAACATTTTAATCAATATATTAAATACATCATTCATTTTTCATACATTGGAGTCATCACATCATACAAATCACTGTATATATATATATATATATATATATATATATATAGTCAGAGTGTTCAAAATATACAAAATCTAGACCCATATGTCCGACAAAATTAGGGCTTATGCCTGATCATGTTCAGTATCAAAAATATATTACAGTCATCCGGTAAAATCTATGTATCTAATCCCGTGGTCCCTGCCCAACATTCGTGTTCCTATAGAACACGATAGCAGTCACTACACGACGGAATAACCGTACCCAGTCTCGTGGTACTCTGACTACACGTCTCTGGATAGCCTCTGGTAAGTCCTATACTAGAGACATAGGCACTTGGTGAGTCAAACTCTCCAAGTTTCTCTGGACGGCATGGAGGGTCCTACTCGGGTCTTCAGCATCCGCCTCACCTCTGCAATGCTTATGCCTTGGGTATCCCTCAGGTCTGAATGGTCCCATATCTGTATCATGATCATCAATAATCTTGTAAGTCATTTGAGTTCAATCAAAAATATTTTTTCATTATCATATTTTGAAAAAATCCAAAAAATCATATAATCAAAAAATAAAAAATTGCAATCTCACCGATTGCACCCCATGTTGCACTGGGTGGAAGGACTAGATCTGGATCACCATGAAAATCCATCCCAGCATAGGCGTAATCTTCCACAGCGATAACTTGTTCCTCCCACCATTGGAAGAACTCGTCATCCCATGCGGTTCGGGGAACTTCACTTCCCCCTAGTATCTTCATCAGATCAACCCACCGGGCTATTCTTGCATCTCTGGGGCTACTGATGGTTGAGATGACTTTGGGCTGAAGCCCTGGAATCCTCTCAAATAAGAATGTCAGTAAAATATTTCCATACCCAAAGTGTTTATTTTTTTCCTTCTGGATCGAAGTCAATTGTCTCTTCATGTTGCTTAGCAATGTTGTGCACCAATCAAAGAGGTGAATCAAGAATTCCACTGCAATGCTCATCTGAGTCCTTGATGCCTGATGTATGGAAGCAGATCCTGCTACCCTGCCAAAGGTGAAAAGGAGAATCTTCATATATAATTCTTTCAAATCTTTGATTGCAATATAAGTCCCTACTTTTTAAGACCCCTCTACGCAATAGACTTGGACGTAGTCTTCCACAGTAAGCCCTCCCAAAGGCTTTCCATGCAAATCTACTGGATCTCCTCTCCGAGAGAGTCCAGTAATGAAATATATGTCTTCCACCTCTATGAGTATAGGAATTTGGTTTATCATGAATCAGTCTTCCTCCGACTCCTACTGATCTACCAACATTTGGAGCAACTGAACATTAATTTTCATATTTGGCATTTTAAATAACTTGAGCAATTCACAATTCCGAAGGATATTGAGCGAATTTTGATCTTCCATCACTTCATTGTCGATGGCACTATGTTCACGCTCCCTCCAGCTAATTGATATCCTGAGAAAATTCATCAAACCATGCATTAGGTTCATTTTTAAAATTCTCGGTCTCCACATACATGGCTTCATTTACACATAGTCACGTATCATACGCAGGTTCATCCACACGAACATGCATATGTGCAGAGGGTTTCATCAAAACAAATGTTTCCTACAGTCAAATTTCTAAATTTTTCTCTTAAAATGAAACGAAATTTATGGAAAAGATGAATTAAGAGCCTACCTGACTGATTCAGCGCGATTTGATGGTTGATTGCTCCTATTCTGAGAAAGGGAATTTTTGCTACAAAAGTTCCTTCTCAGCTTCTGCAATGTGAAAATGATCCAAATATGTGGTAAGTGGTGTATTTATACCCAAAATTTGAAATTTTTTTGCCAAATTGCTTCGTGCTTATTTTTCAAAATCTATCTAAGGTTGTATAACCGTGTTGCTTGTAAGTGTTGGGTAAGGCATTTTTTCAGGGACATTTTACTGAAGTTGAGATTTTTTTCGTTTTCTTTGGATCCATGACCACTGACCTGTCATGGTAGGTATATGATTTTGAACTGACATATAGGTTAGGGAATTCACTTTCTGTTGCATTATGCATACTAGCCTCCATTCTGATCACTTGCCATAGGGTCAATCCCATCTTTTCATGAGTACTTCACCCATTTCACTCGCTAATTTTTTAATCATGACTTGGTGGTAGAGCCTTCCTTTACATAGGCTTCCTAGTTATTTCCTCGCTAGAATTTGTCTCCCATGCTATAATTTATGTAGGTTCGGGAGTCCTCTTTAGTCCCGCCATGACATACATGTTGAAGCTTCATTCTTCTTCTTCGCTATCATTTTTTTTGCTATTACCCTAGAGGCTCCCTTTTGTTGTCAAGTTGTATTTTTGCATTGCATATTGACTACTTGTTTATCTTGGCCTTTATTCAGCTTCATTTGGATTCAGTGTTTAAGCCATCTTTTGACCATGAATTTCTGTACAAGTTAACCATGCAATCACCTAGCTACCGCGACTTGACACCTTGTTACCCATGGATGGAACATTCCTTTGAGTATCACTTACCAGTTTCTACCACCTTGCATTGAGCTTAGGATTGTTCCTATCCCTAGAACTAGTGCATCTGTTTCATGATACTCGTTCTATCCATTGTATTATAGCATTCCTTTATTCTTTTTCAGGCTTTACATATGAAAAAGACAAAAAAAAATATGTGAAAAAGAGAGGGAACGGGATATTACTTTATATTTTGATGGCAACTACAGTGTCAATTTTGTCGCCCTTGAAAAAAGCACAAAAACTATGTCTTTCCTTCATTTGGGATGGTTTTAGTTTTGACTTAGGAGAAGCCATAACCTTGTCACATGCATTAGTTCTCTCTCGGTTGGTTATCTCTTCCAATTATATGGAGGGTTTGTTCGTGCTTCCTGCATTACAAACTTATACAAAGTTATCATTTTTTGCCATAGTCAACATGAGTCATGCTTTTGTTCAAGGGAAGTTACCGTGAGTTGGCCTTTATGCGGTGTCTCTTGACTCATTTTTTGGTCGGCCTTCCCAGTCTTGTCAGTATTTTGTTCTATCACATCAGATGTTTGATCCTATGCTTGTGCTGGTTTGAGAAGGTCTCCATTGACTTCTTGTTGGCATGTTTGTCTCTTATCGACTACGACATATTGCTCTGAGAGAAAATGTAGAGTTGCACCCTAGCCCTATTTACATCATTGATAGGTGACCTTGTACTCAGTATTTGATCATCATCATGGGTATTTGACTGAGTGGTTTCCCTTCTGTTCGACATCAACTTACATTATCACACCTGGGATTCGTGCAGTACCTTGATTTCCATTTGAACCTATCGGTGGATATCTCGCCTCTTTGTCAGCTTTCATTATTGGTTGGTTCAGAGGGTTTCTGTCGTGCGCTAGCTTCATCTTGTGCATGCTAGAAATGTACTTCGAGTTGGTTACTTCACTCTACTTCGTCTGATTCCTTCAAAATTTTGGTGTGCGGGTTACACTCACGCTGGACTGATGTGGGATGCCTTAATGCCTTCCTTCCATCAGATCTTTTCCCATCGACTCCAACTCATTTCTTTGGGAATAAGGTCTAGAGTCCTTTTGTCAGTACCTTAGGGTTTGCAATCATCAGTGGCAGATTATTTGCCATTGATAGTGAGGATACATTATTGCCTCCCGATTGGTGGATTCTTTCAAGGGTTCAACTTTAACTCATTTATTCGCACTTGTTGGATTGTACTGGGGCTCCTTGACGCTCATTATCATTATCAGTGGGTTGTCTCGCAATTGTTAACGGTATACATCAATGACTGGTAATCAAACGATTTCTCACATGGTTGACTTCAGCTCATTTATTCCCATTGTGTAGAATTGTGCCATCGTGATCAGTGAAGACCTCGGGTTTTCATCAGCATGACTCATTTCACTTAGACAACTTCTTCAGTTTTCTGCTGGTGACACCATACACCATTATATGTTGCAGTATCTCCACAGCAACATCTTATATGTTGGCTCCCGAGTTGCGTGTTGTACCATCTGTTCCACCACTTATGATTTGGTACTTGGAGATTCAATTGTGACTTCTGTGATCAGATATCTGTTGCAGCATCATTGATCAGTCTTTTACATGTGATACTTGGACCTGATTTTGACTTGTACTTCTGGGCAGTGATCAGTGATCAGATGATTCATTATGTACTTTACATTTTTTTCAGCTATACTTGTATAAATTTTGGATCCACTCTATATTTCATATGCGGACATGCTTTTATTTCACTGAGCATGGGTATGCCCGCCTCAGACATGAGCTATCTCTTTGATTTCTCTCACTATTTTTTTGGCAGGCTAAAATCTGGTGAAGTCCTCTCTAGTCCTTGCAAGGTTCTTTCTATGCACATAATACATTTCGGCCATCATGTACCCCTTCTGACCTCATATATTAAGGGGCGTCTGTTATAGTGTCATTTATCACCTTCATGTACTTGATGATTTACACTTTGGCCTTAGGCACCCTTTCCCCCAAACTTGAACATTTTCTCAAAAAATAGTATCTTAAAACCCATACATGACTCTACCCAGAATGTTCTGCGTATACATGCGAGTCCATTCATAGAGATCCGCGTATACCATTTTAATTATTAAAAAATATATAAATTCCCTACATTTGAGGCGGGTTTGATGGTTATTCCAATAATTCAACCACCCCAGCCCATGGCCTAACTGCTCCTAACTACAGAAACTAATTTGAGGGAGTATAAAATCCCCTCAAAGGAATTTCCTAAGGGAGAGAGAAATATATAGATATTATACTCTGTTGGAGCCCTATTCAAGTTTGATATTCCCATGCCTCCTGCACTTCCCAGATATATTCAAGAAAACCTTGTTTCCTTGAGATGTTCATCATCCTATATGAAATCTATTGTGCATGCATCTTGGAAGAATTCTTGCGAGGCTAGGGCTGGACGGATCCAGAGGATGGTATCCTCGAAGGTTGTGGCAGGATTTAGGTGATCTCTCCATGTTTTAATTAATGCATGTGTCATTCATAATAAGAAAATCCATCTTGTTCCTGATGTTCACGTGTTTATGATGCTTGATATATGTGTAATAATCATTAATTGAATGTTTCATATTCTTTTTATCATATTATGTATGGTTTTCACTGAAATTTAGGAACTATATATGTTGTACAGCTAGGTTTTTGTGTCCGTTCTTTGTGGATTTACAGGTTTCAGAGCACAAAGTGTTGTAGGGGGTTTGCAGTACCCCATGGGATCTACATCAATCGAGGGACTTTCGGGTAAGTTCTACAACCAGTAGAATCTAGTTTTCAGTATAGAAGTTGGCTAAAGTGAGTCCTTCTTGAATGACATGCCCCTGATCTGTGAAGGTTGTCAACCCAAGACCTTTAGGGTATTATTTCCCGAAACAATATCGCATATATTCTGATGATCATATATAAAAAAAAAATCAAATTCTATTCTTATATCGTACAATAGTGCAACTAATACTTCAAGCAGAAATAATTGATCTCATATATCATTCATGAAAGATAGATTCATCACTAATGTTTAAAACAAATTTTAGCATACATGATAATAGTATCATATGTGTGTTGTCTTGTTCATCTGATTAGCGACAATATTCCACAATCAATTCTTCTATCAATAAGTCATTTAAAGAATACAAAAGTGCATCAACGGTGATCAACAAAATGATATATAATTGAATAGACCGTGTTCCATTATTTTATCAAGGCATATACAAACTTACAGTAAAGCGTTCTTTGTAAATGTTCTTAATAAAAATTATGGACCCTTCTCGAAATGCATGAGAAGGGTTTAAATACTACATTAACTACTTACTAAAATAGATTATACAAAATATCTTATGAGGTGGTTTCAAACAACCTTCCTCATTCCTAGTATCTAATTGCTAAAATTGAAATTATTAAAAACAAACTAACTCATGATCATGCTCGATGATAGGTTATTGCCAACTCTGTTTTTTTGCTCACAAATATCGAACATTGGTTGAACTTGTGGAGGCTTCCCGAACTATGTCTTCATATGTCCAATAAATATAGCATCAAGTAAAAGTGGTTGCATTTTATGTATGGAATCCAAAGAACAATTCAATGTCATTATTTGACTATGAGGCTTAACCAATAGCTACCAGTATGCTTCCTAATCAGAATTTTTCAGTTGTGCAAGTGTTTCTTCTCGTACTTGACCTGTATTTTTCCAACCTTGCTGTAATATCTTGAGATGAGGAATCAATTTGTGATTTCCTTCTAGAATTAAACCGGAAGTATGCAACATGTGATTGATCATTTTGACCATATTCTTTGATATGCCTGCTGCTTTGGCTATTGCCAATTCTACCTATTTTACCTGTGCATCCCAATCAGTAAAGAGAATATCTTTAAAATTTTCTTTGATCTTTGGGAGATTTGACTTTCTCCCTTCCTCTGAATCCTACTATTCAATATAATCAGAAATTTTGGTATTAAGTTCATTAAACTCAATTCTCTTTTCAATGACTGTATTAGTCAAATTTTCACTGTTTTCCAAGTGTGGGATTATGTCTAAAATTTGTAAGATAAACAAGTTTTGTTGTTTTGAGAGTAAGGAATTTAATGCCAATGCTTATTTTATGAATTCCTGTGCAGTAGGAATGCCTTCATATTTTGTAAGATGTTCTCTCAATTCTTTAATTAGTGTGTCCTTGCTGGATAAGTCATTTTCATGAATTATATTAAGCACTTCCATATCTTGCTGAAATTTGAAGAGTTGTTGCTCGACCTTTTGACTTAGATTGTTCCTTTCTTCATCTAGTTGCTGCTATAGCTGCATGATTTTATCATCCTTTTCCTGAACCAAAATGGATACTTCAGTTGCCTTATCCATTGTTGCAATAGTATATGCTCCAGCAAATTGTGATAGCAGAGTTAGGTTTTCAATTGGGTTTGATGGAGTGTCTTTCCATACAAGTTCCATGACCTCATTACCTGGGGGTGTTTCAATTCTTCTTCTTTTTCTTTGCTTCTTGACTACAACTTTATGAAGAGAGTTGTATAATACATCCAGTGGAGGGATATCAGTCACCTTTAGAACAATTTCATCAGTAGGAAATGTAGAAATGACTTCTGTATCTTGGGAGGTTATCCCAGGACTTTCAATGATTTCTTTTGCTGAAACTATTTGTCCCTATGGAGTTTGAAATTCTGTATTTTTCTATGAAGATGATACCTCTGGGGTATTTATCATTGTATTGCTAATTGAAGTCCATAATTTATCTAGTTCACCTTGATTCTGTGAATCTGATTCTTCTGTTCTGATTTCTTTGCTTGGTTCAGCCATATAACTAGTAACCAAGACATTTTGAGGGATACGTTTGAGTCTTTCTTCTCTGTAATCATTGAATCTCTGTAATTCTTCTGGATTTAGATTCAATTTGACAAAATTTTGGATTTCTTCAAAACTTCCAATAGATTGAAAAATGTGTTCAAATATATCATCGGTGTGCATGATAGGTTTGATTTTAACTGATTGAGTAAATTTTTTAGCAATATTTTCTGGGTCAAATTGCCTTGAGGGTAAAACGGGGAGCTTCAAAAGCTCAATATTCTGACATTCTTTCAATGCGTGATTGAAATTGCTGAGGGAGAATGTACCACATTGAATTGGAAAACTTGGCCATAAAGAGTTTTTACTATCTTTCAAAGATTTAGTGAGTCCATTACCAATATTTTAGTAAGCCACTTCTCTCGCCATTAATTAATCTGAAACATACAAAGGAAGAACATGTGGAGGAGTGGAGCTTCCAAATATTCTGATGTATGAAAATGATTCTTCAATATAACATCTCCATATCATTTGAAGGTCTGTAATGGCTTCCTTAGTGAACCTAGGGCTCACTCTATCAAACATTAATTGATGTAATGGTAATACAACTCCATAACATAGCCTGTGGAAATGTGGTACATAATTATGTTCCTATATCTCTTTATGACTCAAATGAATAGGGGTAGGATCCTTGGGAGTCCATTTCGAACCCATAATTGGAAAACTAGTAGAAAAAAAGATGGAATCAAAAACATATGCACTCATGAAAAATTGGGGGACGAGTTTGGAGGAAGAATCTCTTGTCTGGAGATATTCATTAATCACTTTAGCTAGGTTTTCGGAAAGAATGGTTTCCAAATTCATGACGTGGGAACTAACATAGGAATCAATTAGGGGAAGCCAATTTATAGAGAAATTGGTATTATAAGGGAGACCATATAATCTACATAGCATCGTTGCTGCGAAATTGTAGGGGTTTGTAAGTGAAGAAATAGGGTACATACCTGATTTCTCATGTTTAAACTTGTTATCTAGTTTTCTCCAACCTTGAATTGTTTTGAAAGGGTCTTCATTAGTTTTTTTCAAATTTATCAACAAATCTATTATCATAGATGTCTTGTTGATCGAGTAGCTTGTACATGAATTTCAAATCTTCAGCTCTGAACGAACCTAAGATCTCATTCTTAACAGTTCTTAATTGTATGTCCTTAATTGTTGAATTCTCAAGTACCCACTTTATCATGTCAGTATATGGTAAAAGACTGGCCCTTGCTGCTATCCTATGAAGGAAGGAGCACACAATATCTTTAAATTGTAAATCTAAGGGTCTTGCATCATCAACAATTTTCTTGACCTCCACTACTTCAGGTTCTTCATCTTCAAGGATATTATAGATAGCTTGCCACTTTGTAGCACCTCCATCTGCAGTGCAGACAGTATCTGAGACTATGGGCAACATTTCTGTGTATTCGAATTTTGCAATATTTTTTTTGCCGTGCTTTTGCATTAATTTGCGGATGGACATATCTTGAAGGAAAATCCTTATTATAGATAGAGTAATGATCAAATGATGAAATATATATTTGTAATGACCAATTTGAAAAGAAAAGATCTGGGAAACAACTATATCATTTGTTAATCATAACAAATAAATAATTGTTTGCATTGGAATGATAAAATATACTTAATCATTTTTGAAACTATTTATTTTCACATTAACCTTTATTTAAACCTATCAAATCCATTGCATCGCGCCTTTGAACCTATCTTTATGAAGCGCATTACTTTTTGTTTATGCGATATGCGATTTCGTGATATCGACAAATCTCAAAATCACAGTATCGAAATATCGAAATATCGAAATTTTGGTAAGAACTGCTTAAAGTTTTAAACGTATATCAGCGATGTGCAATTTATGCTGTCTCTTGTGAAATTCAGATCGCTAATCGCAAAATCGAGATTTCGTTGTTTTGTTGCTTAACTTTCAATGAGAAAATATTATGCGGGATGTGATTTGCAATAGGGTAATCACAATGATGTTTTATTAATTTATTTTCTGTTTTCTTTTTTTATTTAATAAAGAAAACAACAATTGTTTCTAGAGTTTGATTTTTTATTTAAAATGAAAAAATAAATTTCTAAGAAGGGTCCCTATTTTTATTATCAAAAGTTTATATTATTTTGAAAATAAAAATGTGGGGAGTTGTTGCATAGCACAAAAATTGGTGATTCACTTGGGAGAACCAGATATCTCTGATTGGTTTATTTTTATATTCTAAACTTTCAAAACAAGAAAAATATATAAGAATAAAAATAGTATGATTCATGAATTAAACAATGTTTTTTTAGAATATAATCTATTTACCTATCTCATTACTTTTTAATTAACCCCTTCAGTGATAATACATAGGTATTTGTATCAATCAGTAATCAGATTTAAAAATACAAAGTAGGTATTCTCTAAAAATTGGTTTCATATATTTTTACTCATTTATCACAGATAGAGCCACTATTGCCAACAGGTGTTTATAGCCTCGACAGGGTTACTTTTTAATCAATAATGATTCATGGTCCCATCTAAATTTTATTTCTTATTTCAAAATATAATTTGACATATAATTGAATTTCTTTTTTCTGACACATTTTCAAAATCATTGTCTAGGTTTGGTGGCCTGATAGTGACAATGTCATTCACTGATAGTAATTTATACTGAAGAAGCTGGCTCGTAATGAGACCCCTTGTCTTTTGATTTTTTATAATCATTTAGCTATTACCCTGTTGTGGTATGCAGTATTGGTAATATCAGTCTAGATGAGTTCTCTATGATCATGATAAACAAGCTCGTGATGAGACTTATTTTCTTTTGAATTTATATATCGTATACATTTCTTTTTCTTTTTTGAATTATACTTTGAAGAAGGAATTTTATCAGATGGGATGAATCATTAACTCATTTAAGAGTTATGGATGATAATTATAGAGTTGGTAGATACCTTTTTGCAGAAAATCCTTGCTAAGTTAAAAGTTTCATTTTTTGACTGATACATAACATCTATATTTTATGACATCAAGAGTCTTTTTGGAAAGTAAATGCCTTTAGTAAATTTCAAATTATTTCAAAAAAAATGAATTTTATTAAATTCTCATAGTTATAATCATCTTTTTACTTTACTTATTTATAGAAGCGAAAAATAAAAACAATTTATCAGAAAATTTGAAAATTTGAATCAACCAAAAATGATGATATTTTCAACTTTTATTTTCCTAAAGAAAAATAAAATTTAAAACTTGATTTTCTAAGAAAAATATTTTTTAAGAGTTTGACCATTCACCGGTAAGGAATCTTTCTTACCTAATAAATCTTGTAACAAAAATGTGGATAAGCCTATTTTTTCTATGATTTGAAATGGACCAAACCATAATCTTTGAAATTTGGTATGCGTACCTTTTTCCTCATGTGCCTTATCCCATTTCAAAACAAGGTCTCCATTCTCAAAAGATTTTGAACTGGTAGATGTTGTGTCAAATGAGGCTTTCACTATTTGTTGATGATGAGCATGTATAGCTTTGGTTTTTTCTCTCTGTTCTTCCATTTTAAGAATTTGATCTTGTCTAATTTGAAGGGAAGACAAAGGATTTTCATCAATAAATTGCACTAAAGAAAATGATGGTATTGTTATATTTGTGGGTAGAACTTATTTTTTCCCATAAACTAACACAAATGAAGAAGTACCTATTGAAGCTTTCTGGGTGATTCTATCTGCCTAGAGAACAAATAATAGTGCTTTGTACCAGTTTTTATGGTTTTGTTCTATAGTTCGTTTTATGATTTTGATAAGGTTTTTATTTGTAGATTCAGCTAATCCATAACCATATGGATAATAGTTAGCTCAGTATTTTAACTTAAAACCTCTTTTCAAAGCGAATTTTATCATAGCATTTTCAAAAAAGTAAGATGCATTGTCAAATATCAAAGCTGATGGGAGACCAAACCTGGTGATTATGAATTGATCAATCAAATCTGTAATACTTTGTGTATTAACCACCTTTAATGGGATAGCTTCTACCCATTTTGTGAAATAATCTATTGCAGCTAGAATATACTTATGCTATTTAGAAGAGTTTGGAATTATTTCACCTATGATATCTAACCCCCATTGTTCAAATGGTTGTTGGATATTTACTGGTTTAGTGGAAATGTTGCTTTCCTCTCTCTTCCTGCTGCAGTTTGACATACTTTTTATTTTCTCGCGTATTCATGTGCATCTTTAAATAGAGTTGGCCACTAGTAACCGGCATGCAATATTTTATGAGCTGTGGTGTTTCCTCCGAAATGACCTCTAGCTGGTCCATCATGTAATTCCTACATTACTTTTTCAACTTCAGTTTTCTATAAACATCTCAATAATACGGAATCATAATTCTTCCTAAATAACACATCATCTATAAGTTGATATTGATTTGCTTTAAGCCTCAGAGCACACTTTGATGTGTAATTGAGATATAATGGAGCATATCCATTTTTTAAGAAAAATTTCAAATCAACATATTGTGACTCAGAATCGTTTAGGCTTACCTCAGACAGTTGTATTTCATTTGATTGATCTTCTTCTGTTGGTAAATGAGAGGCTCCAGTTAACATCTTGCAAAGGCCTTGACCTTTAGCAATTTTAGCAGGATGTATCTCTACATCATATTCTTGAAGTGCAGTAACCCAATTTGCTCTCTTCTCTCCTACTTCTTGTTGGATTAATAATTTCCTTAATGCCAAGTAAGGTACTATTATTTTAGTATGTGTTTTTACAAGAAAAAGTCTAAAATGTTTCAAAGCTTTAAACATAGCATAAGCTTCTTTTTCCACAGCTGAATAATTTAACTCAACACCTTGAAGGTTAGAACTGGAAATGAAATCGGTGCTTCAATGTTTTGATCATTTAACTATGTCAAAACTGCTGCATATGATGTATCAGAAGAGAATGTGTATAATACAAATGGTTTAAGAAAATCGGGAGTTGTTAAAGAAGGAGCTTCAATTATAGATTTTTTAATCAACTCAAAAGAATGTCTCTCATCTTTTCCCCATCTAAAAATTGAATTTTTCTTGATCATTGATTGCAAGGGTAAGATGATTTGGGAAAAATCAGGAAAAAATCGTTTTACAAAATTAATTTGTCATAAAAATGATTGCAACATTTTTTTATTATGTGGTAGAGGAATTTTTTTGATTTCCTGAATCCTATTAGGGTCAATATGGATTCCTTTTTTGGAGACAATGAACCCGAATAATTTGCCTTCTAATAAGGTGAAATAACATTTTTTAGGATTCATGGAAATGCTGAATTTTCTATGTCTTTCAAAAATATGTTTTAGGTGATTAACATGATTGTTTCTATGCTTAGAGTAAACAATAATGTCATCTAAGTATATAAAAACTGAGCTATTGATTAGTCCTCTGAAAGCTATATCCATAGCACGTTGAAATGTAGCACCAACATTAATCAACCCAAATGGCATTTTTTGGTATGTGTATGTTCCCTACTTTTTTCTAAATGTTGTCTTTAATCTATCATCTGGATGTACCATAATCTGATTATATCCTGAAAATCTGTCGAGAAAAGACATCAATTCAAATCCTGCAACTGATTGTAATATCTTCTCCATGGTAGGCAAGGGAAAATTATCCTTTTGACAAGCTTTATTCAAATTTCTAAAGTCTATACAAATCCTAATGTCTCCATTCTTCTTTCTAACTCGAACCATGTTTGACACCCATTTCGAATGTCTAATAGGAAAAATAAATTTGGCTTTGAGCATTTTATTTAATTCAGATTTAATTTGACTTTCTAAGTTTGGGTGGATCTTTCTAAGTTTTTACTGAACAAGTTTTTCATTTGAGATCATAGGTATGGTATGTTGAATTATATAAGTATCATATGTTTTGAGATCTAAATAATCCCATGCAAAGATATTTTTATATGTTTTCAGCAACTTAATGAATGACATCCTTCCTTCGGTTTTTAAACCAAGACCTAGGTTAATGTTTTGAGGTTTTTCTGGTGTACCAAGGTTAATCAATTCAAATTTTAAAGTATAACTTTGAGTTTTAGAATTGGTAATATTCTTAAACATATCTTTCAAATCATAGATATCTTCCATTTTGACTACAGATTTGGGAATTGGATTATTTTGTTTATCTTCAATCTGTAAATCATGTTCATGTTCATCTATTATTTGACCTTCATAAGATCCGTCTGATGTACGAAAGTCTACTATATTTGCATCATTGTTAAATACTCTCCAATTTGTTATGTTGTGAGGAATGGAAGGCCTAAAAATTAATTCAATTGAAAATCTATTTGGGCTAACTTCTTCAGATGGTATAAGCTTAGATGCTAAATTGGCAAGTAAATCAGCACTTGCATTTTGTAATCTAGGAACTGTGGAGATATTAAATGTAGAAAAATGGGATGTAAGGCTTTGAGCTAAAGTTTGATAGTGTTTAAAATGTCCAGAAATACAATGAATTGTGTTTCTGACTTGTCTAAAAATTATCTCAAAATCTCCATATACCTGCAAATATTTAACATTTAAACTAATAGCTTTGTATAGACCTTGTATTAATGCTTCATATTCAGCGGTATTATTTGTGCATTGAAATTTGAGTCTACAAGGTAGCATTTTTTTCTCTCCTTGAGGATTGATTAAAACACAAACTGCTCCTGCAATCTTCTAATTTTGAACCATCAAAGTATAAAGTCCAAAACAAAGAATTTTTTGAAATTTTATTGCTAAGATTAATACATCTAGAGGTGTCTATTTAAGAAAAGTTTTCAATTTGAGAAATAGCAGTATTTATTGAAAAAGGTGAAATCTGAGCGTTGAATGATCCAGGAAACGATTCAGCTGAGTAATTTCCAATAATGTTGTTAGTGAAAGCTACAGGTTCATTTGTTTCTTCAAGTTCAGTGAATGTGTGTTTCATAAATTTCTCGCGATCAACTCTAATTTGATTTGGTTTACCATTATATGGAAACCACATGTGTGATCAATCGGTAGCAAAATATCCATGTAACTTTTCAGACCAATCCCTACTTAAAATAAGACCATAAAATTCAGGGATGTATGGGACCAAAATATCAATTACTTGCAATACATTTGGATTGGATGATAATCTAATGGATACGGACAACATTTCTCCAATGACCTCTACTTTTGTTCTATCTAATTGAAATATATGTACAACAGATTTTTGAGGAGTGACATTCAATTTTGTACACACCGTTCTTGGCATGATGTTTGAAGAAGCTCCTGAATCAATAAGACAGTTATGAACATTTTTTTTTAAAATATCATAAGTCAAATGAAAAGGAGGAGTGTGAGAAATAGATCTATCACCAATTAAAACAAGATCATCGGGATTTAATTTGTTTGAAGATGACAACAGTTTTCCCATATCTTTAGAAGCTTGGGCTATAACCGGTGGTTGTATAGGATCTACAGGGATTGCCTTGAGTTCTGTAAGTAAAAATTTTTGTTGTTGTTTGAGTTTGGTCATTTCATGTAATGAAATGTTTGATTTAGTCTTTTTCATATCTTCAACTATATTTTATTCCACTGTATCTGAAACTACTAAATTTTTGGAAGTTGTAATAGGATCTGGTGAAATAGGATCTGTCTGAATAGTTTTAGATTTTTTTACTATTGTTTTCTCCTTTGTGGGGAGATATTTCTATTTATGATTTGATATAGTTGAATTAGAAGAAGATTTAATTCTTGTAGATACAGGCATAGCTTCTCTTTCTTCTTCTGTAGGGAGAATGAAATCCCATAACCCATTAAGTTCAACTTCTTCCTCAGACTCTGTTACATGTTCAGATGGTGAGAGATCTTCAATATCTTGATCAGATTCAGTATTTGAAATCACATTTGGAGGCTGAGATGTTGAAGAGGGATTTTTCTTAAATGGACGATATGATTTCTTAGGTATTGATGATTCAAAAACTTGTTTCTTTATATCAATCATGTCATTTGACATAGTATTTAACACTTTTTGAAGACCATCAAGATTGAATGGATCTTTCGAGACTTTCTTTTTGGAATCTTGACTAAATTTCACTTTCTTTGATTTCCTGTCTTCTATCTCTAATCATTTTTCTAATGCTAAGATTATTTTCTCTATAGAAAGAGCTTCTTTCATGTTTTCTAAAAGGGTAGTTTTTCCAGCTCTATCTACAAAAATAGCTATATTAGAAGGTAAAGAAGAAATATACCATTCTATTTGTACATCAATAGCATGTTTGGAAGCAGTTGGGGTTTTGTTTAATAACTTGTTAAATCTGGAGTTGAAATCTTTGATCCTTTCACCTGAATTTGTTTTTAGATTTGAAAGAGCATTGATTCAAGATGCAACAGTTCTATCATCTCCAAATTTTGCGAGAAAAATTTGTTCAAAAGTTGCCCAATCGGCAATAGATCCTGCTGGAAATGAAAAGTACCAGGATCCTGCAGATCCTTGTAAACTATAAGGAAACAATCTGACTACAATGTATTCATGAGAAACCTCATTAAGATTCATGGCTAACATGAAATTATTGATATGTTCTTCAGCGGGAAGACCATCATCTGGATTATATTTAGGGAGCCATTTTTCTGGATGATCTAGAAGAGGATTTGGAATTGAAATCAATACAACACCAAGATTCATCCAAGGCTAATTAGCCATGATTGGATTTCAAGTTTGTGAATATATAGAAGTAGATATAGAAGTAGGGGGGTGGATGTAGAACTTACAATTGGAACAATACTACTTGTGATAGTACTGATTGTTTGAGTAGAGGAAATGGAATAATAAGAAGATGTAGATTGAGTAAGAGGATGCAAAGAGGTAACTGAAGGGAAATTTGGCGTGACTTCACTCGTATCTGACTTAGATATGGATATAGAAACTTTTTTGTGATGTGATTCTATTGGAAACTCAAAAGGAGGAATTCCAAGTTTTTCACTTTTGGATCGGGTTAATATACCAGTTTCTTTAAATAGGGAAGTGACACTTTCTTCATAAGCTTCAGGATTAACAGGATTTTTAGCAGAAATAGATATTTCTTCTAATTTTTGAATTAAAAACTGAACTTCGGGAGACTCGGGAGTAAATTATGAAGCAAATGATTGTCGAGATATTTCAGGAGATGAGGGGAAAGTTACTACAATTACCGATTTCTGAGTTGGTGATTTAGAGGTTGACCAGGAAGTTGTAGGATGCTTTTGGGGAGATTGACTATTATGAGGGCTTCTAGTGTGAGGTTTAGATTTATATGCCATTCATAGTCAGGCCCTCCTTCTAGCACCAAAAATGTTGAGGCCTCAGAAATATGTGGCAACTATTGAGATTGCAATAAGATGATGAGCTTAGTGAAAAGAGTCACCTTCACTAAGTGGGCCCGCAGGCTATTTTTGGTGCAAGTCTATTTTTAGACATGTCGATCATATTCTATGAGTTGCAGGATGCTATTGGTGGATGGTTGGTCAAGTTGGAAAAATATATGGACTTCTATTTTTAGACATATTGGGCGGAATCTATTTTTAGATTGCCAGTCTAAAAATAGATATGTCGAATATTATTAGCTCTTAATAATATTTGGACTATAAACATTATCTTATTCTCTTGGAGTACTTTAGTTAAGTGCACAGATGTGGCACAGGAGCTGACAGAAGGAATTACGCTATTCCTGAGGGTTAAGTGGAGCTATTGCATGGATACTTTAGTTAGAACTCATGTGACAGAGTTTGGTGGAGTTATTGAGGTAGTTGATGGAGTTGTGTTCAGTTTAACTGAGTTAAACATAGTTGAGCTAGTTGTATCTAGTCTAACTGATTGATACACTAGTGAAAGTGGTGTGAATTAATTATTAATTAATTCACTAATTATTAACTCATTAATCAACTGAAGAATACATCAGTTAACTACAGTGCATGGACAGTTTCAGTGGAGACCAATGGAGAGGTAGGTGAAAGAGCAGTGTGACTATCAGTTGTGACTATAGTGTTTCATGATTTGAAACACACAGTGGTTGGAGATGCCAATGAATATTGCGTGAGCAAGGGTGGACCAATTCAAGTTCATTCAGAGCCATTCTTCAGCAGTGATGCAGTAGAGGCAAGCTAGCAGGTGGCAGAGATCGGTGCATGGGATTTGCTAGATCGGACCTGATTAGTGTGTAGCAATTAGAGATTATACTGAGAGCTTGTGAGGAGCTTTGTATGATGATTGTTACATGATCTCTATGACATATAATATACAGATAGTTGGGAGTTTTCAGCTTTAAGCTTTCCCATAAATTACTGTGTTCATATGTGTGAATTTTTATGGTTTTAATGTGTGCATGCAATTGATTTTATTTCCGCAAGTAATGATCAATAGTAGAAGAGATTCTATATTATGCATGAAGTCAAATAGTGTGTGATCAAGAGAATCTAGAATGTATAACATATCAGTTATATAATTTCTACATGGTATCAGAGCGATATTGATCATTGGAGCAATTTCAAAGCATTAAAGCTGTTGAGTTTTGTGCTGCTGGAATTCGAATTTGTAGCAGTGTTTTCTTGGTGTCGAAGTTGAGATGTATTTCAACGGATTGTGATTGGAGTATTCCCTTGAGGTCAGCTCAAATTATATTGCATGGGAGGACAGGATGGAGGCGGTGCTGGATGACAATGGGTTGAAGGAGTTCATAGATGCAAAAATTCCAAAACCTGCTTTTAGCGATGCTGCCGCACTTGACGCATGGCAAAAGAAGACAACAAAATGTCGAAGGATTCTTTTGGAAGGTGTGAAGGATCACATAGTGTCCAGCCTTCATGGTAAAGCTTCTCCATTCTTGATGTGGAAAGCTTTAACAGATTTTTTCTAAAGCAAGAGCGACCAGAGGAAGTTGGCGCTCAAGGATAAACTCAAGAACATAAAAATGGAGAAAGGCGACAGTATACCCAAGTACCTCACGAAGTTTGTCCAGTGTAGGGATGAGTTGGGAAGTGTGGGGGTTATTGTAGATGACGAGGACTTGGTGAGCTTGGCTCTCCTTGGGCTTCCGAAGAGTTGGCATTCCTATCAGGACTCTGTCAATGGTCGGGAGAAACTGCCAGGATGGGAGCTAATTTGGTCGGATCTTGTGCAGGAGGAGATAAGATGGAGTACCAGGAACGGATCTTCATCAAAGAATGTAGATGAAGAAAATTTCGCTTTGACTACCAAAGCAAGGAAGGGGAAGAGCAAGAAGAATTCTTCTCAATCTGGTGCGAAAGGCAAGAAGCAGGACATGTCCAAGGTGAAGTGCTTTCACTGTCACCAACACGGACATTACACCACTAATTGTCCACAGAAGAAGAAAAATAAGTAGGTTGTTGGATCTACAGCTGGAGAGGCCTTAGCCTCACAGTTTGAGCTGGATTTTTCGTTGATTGTATGCTTGGTCTCAAGTATGATGGGTTCAGTGTCGTTTCTTGACAGTGGTGCGTCTTTTCACATGACCGGAGACAAAGATTTGTTTACTGATCTAGATGAGAAAGATCTTGGAGTGCACATTGAGATGGGCGATGATGGTAGATACAGTGCGACCAGTATTAGTACCATTTCATTTAAGAGGGAGTCTGGTAAACCCTTTGTATTGGAGGAAGTCATGCATGTTCCAGGATTGAAGAAGAATCTTATCTCTGTGGCGATGTTGGAAGACAAGGGATATGATGTTGTTTTTAGCGAGGGAAAGGCTTTCCTACGTAGTAAGGCAACTGGTGAAACTTGGAGGATAGGGGTTCGAGTTAAGAACCTTTATCAGTTGCAGGTAGATAGCTGTGCAACAATGGCAGGCAAGGCAGAAGGAGTGGTGAGCCGGGATGAGAGTGAGCTATGGGACAGGAGATTGGGCCATCTTCACCATGGTGCTTTGAAAATTTTGCAGCAAATTTCTACCAGGCTTCCCAAAGGTACACTTGCGCAGTCATATCAGTGCAAGGGTTGTACTTTGGGAAAATTTGTGAAAGCCACCTTTCATGAGAAGGATAGTGTCGCCATGAAGATCCTTGAGAGAAATCACATAGACGTGTGTGGACCTTTCTCAGTAGCTTTGACAGTAAAGCATAGGTATTATGTGATCTTTGTTGATGATTTTTCTTGTAAGTGCTGGATCTTCTTCATGCAGAAGAAGAGCGAGAAATTCTCTAAGTTCTGTGAGTTTAAGGCACTGGTGGAGAAAGAATCGGGGACGCAGGTGAAGGCTCTTAGGAGCGACAATGGTGGTGAATTCATCTCTGGAGAATTCAAAGACTTTTGCAACGTAGAAGGAATTCAAAGAGAGCTCATAGCACCTCATAACCCACAGGAGAATGGGATCGTGGAGCGAAAGAACAGAATGATTGTGGGTGCTGCACGGGTGATGTTGCATGATCAGGGCCTTCCCATACACTTGTGGGCCGAAGCTTGCAATACTGCGGTTTATGTGCAAAACTGTTGTCCTCATAGGATAGTTGGCATGAGTACACCCAAGGAGGCGTTTTCTGGTAAGAAGCCTGATGTTGAGGAGGTAAATCCCCTCTGCGGACAGAGGCAATCCCTACTAGCCCAGCAGGGATCTAGCAACAATCATCAAATGCTACAGCGCAAGTTCCTAATTGCGAATAAATAGACCAAAGATGGAGGCCTACCTGGAGTCCAGTGCTATGATTCGTAGAAGAGACAGCGTTCCAGTTCCTCAGCCTCGGCAGATCACGATCCCCACGATCTCTATGGATGGACACCTGCACATGCAAGAAACAACACGAATACAAGCATAAAATCCAGAATACGCAACTAAATATCAGTCAGAAAGGATATAACTCGTTATTAACATAAGTGAAAAACAGAATGGAACCATAACCAGTAGTCATTCATTAATAAGCAATCGAAAGAGAGTACAACCAAAGTTCTGACGTCGCGGTCTCCTTCGGAAGGGTCCCCAGTCGTTCACGTCTCGCAAAGCTCGCCAGGGAAAGGGAAAACCTCTCTAGAGTCTCTCGACGATAGTCTCCTTACTTGAGTCGGCCTTAAGGGAAGAAAGAGGGCTCCTACAGCATAAAGGCTCTTAAGAATTTGGAGATTCAAAGCTTAGGCACTTCCAGACTAGCTTGCAATGGCAATAGGCAAGCTTTTATAGATGGGGAAGGAGGGAGTTGGGATCCCTATTATTGTGGGATTGGCCCTATCATCAAGGAAGGTTCCATGAGAGGTGGCAAACCACTTCCCTTCCATGGAACTCCCATAGCCAAACCTCCTAACTCAAGATAGGCAATGGTTTCTAAGTTTGTTGAAACACAACTTCCGCCCTCTTTATTTAAAAAACACTCCCTAAATTGGCTGGCGTGACTGCGACTCTGGGACAGAGCGCCAGTTGGCGCGGCCTCTTTGTAGGATTTCCCCCATTGGCGCGAGTGATGAACTGTCTGCCTGCGCCAATGCAAAAGGAGATGTTTTCATGGTTTTTTCCAAGGAGATGTCTTTAGGGCAATTGAAGCTCATGTTTAGAGGAATGCATTGATGATGATTTCAAGGCATGACAATGTTCACAGGTCACAAAATGGGTCCTCCATTGTGCGGGATGGGGAATGGTAGGGACGGTGACAAATTACTGTGTAACAGATGCCCCCTAAAGTATGAAGCCCGAGAGAGAGAGAGGGGTGAAATGCTTTACGAGAACGTATCCAACTGAAGCTCTGCCGGTGGAAAACCTGCGTGGAGAAATACAACTGATATCTCAAGTACATGATGTATATGTGGTATGGACGGAGTCATCCAAAACATAGTATACAATAATCTAGATCCAAGGTATGGACACAGCCATCCAGTGAGGATCGATAAATAGACTCAGGTATGGTCACAGCCATCCAGTGAATAAGTCATGTGTACACATCCAAGGCAGATGAACTCCACCTACGGATTACAAATGTATATCATCCAGGTCTGCGTCCATCTCGACTCCGAACAAAGTACACTGCATGCGAAGCAGGTAGCTGAAGTCGAACACAAGAACATCGTCCCAGATTACCAACCAATGAAGAAATTCTGTTGGTCAATCCAAAGAGAGGAACGACTACTATGACAATGGCCTCAAGGTACCATGTGTGCTACCCACGGCGTGTGAATCAATGAGCTGGCGTCGAACACCCGTAGAATCACTCGATCGAAGGCCAATGATGAAAACCCCACGTCGAATGCGATGAACCTGCCATTGAGGCATGCAGGCTCCAAGGTACCATAAAGGAGTCTCTAGATCAACTTCCTGGATAATGAGCTGAAGTCGACAGGAAGTGACCTTGATCGAAGGTGGGCCATAATGTTTCCCACATCATCGACACGAGACAGAGGAACATGATGTTTTTTTTTTGAATCAAAGATCGTATGAGAATCGAGGAAGGTTGATATTCGCAGGTCAACTTCTTCTTGAACAAGGAATAACGGGTCAAATAGTGGTTTTGGTACATATTTGGATGATCACGAGGATCGAGGTCATGGTGACATGACAAGGCAATGGAGCAGGAGAGGTCAAAAAGGACTCTGTCCAAACCACAGCAAGTGAAAACATTAGATGTCCCCAACCTGACACGAATGCAGACAAGTGCCATGTTCAAGAGCGACATACTGCCGACGACAACGATTATGGTTCCATTTTTCCCCCACCATTTCTGGCGAGTACCCCAATTATTTTTGATAACAAGCTTGAAGGGGATAGCATATGCTTGTAATATAAGTCCGCCCTTCGGGCGAATCCATCCTAGTACATTTAACGAGCCCTAGGAAGGAGGAACTCGGAGAACGTCATTTCGACTGAATCCGATGTCATCAGGGTTTAACAAGTCTGACAAAGGAAGAACTTGGCGTCTTTTCATGTTTAGAGAGTTTGAGAAGATAGCTAAAAAGTAAACTCCAATGGTCCCTTTTCGTAAATAGTTCCTCAGATCCGAAAAGGTAGAAAACAATATCCGAGAAAACCTCCTAGTCGCGATAGGCTAGGGTATTCCTTTTTCGTAAATAATGCATCCCAGCCCGAAAAAGGGGTAAACGTATATTGGGTAGATTTCGATTCGCAACCATTTTAATGAGATCGAAATGAAAAGGGCCTCGGCAATCTTTTCATGTTTAGAGAGTCAGAAAAGAGCTTAAAGATGACTCCTCCTGGAGGAACGAGTGGTATAGAGGGTAGCAACTAGTTCCGGTAATGGTGGAACTGCTCAGAACAATTAAAGGTTAAGAGGCTAGCTAACAAGACCACTCATCGCAACGGTTCCTCAGGAACGGGTAAAACAACCAGGTGAAGGCATATGATCGGCCAAGCAGATAGTGACGATGGAGTGAGAAAACCAAGGCTCATCTGGCAAAAACAGGTTGATAAAATGACAATCACAAGAGGTAAAATGGGAAAGGTTTCATTTTTACACAAGCTTGCTAATCAGAAACTTCCTGCTGAAGCCGGGTTTCCATTTTTAGCAGTCAGTTTTGAAACAAGGGACAATACAAGGGACAAACTATGCTTGAAACCGATTTCATTTTTACACAAGCTTGAAACGGAAACAAACTATGCTTGAAAAAAATAAGTATCTCTCAAAACAAAGATGGTGACTCAATTCGAGGTACATGCCCCCCAAGCTTCAATCCATATGAAAGGAATATGGAGTGAAGGTTCAAATTACGAGATCAAGAGACAGACTCGACTGGGATTTTACAAGAACTTATCAAAGAATCGAATTGAACAGGAACGTGTTTCATTGTTTTAACGAGGTTGACACATTAAAATAACTATCCTCATGACACCTTGTTTCATGGTTTAAGGAGTAGGATAATTTTAGGGGTTAATTTTAGCCTAAAGGTGAATTTTAGGATTTTCACTTAATAAAATTTAATTTTTTACATAAAACCCATTTTCTATAGTTTAATAAAGTTAGCCCAATAAATATTTTAAAAAATAATTAATTATTAAGTAGTAGCCCACCAAAAAAAAGGGCGCATAACATGGAAAAATGAAATTCGCCCCGATTTTTTTCTTATGGAGCAAATTTCCATGGCATTCGCCTGGATTTACAGGGTCCAAATGAGGAGTTACAGTGATTCGCATCAATTTTTTCAATGGTTAGGAGAGGTGGCTGGCCGCTGGACACAAATCTTCTTGTTTGCAAAGCAAGGCCGACCCTCTCTGGTCCATTCGTTGTTAGGGCCTTCTCATAGTTGGTATATAGCAGAGATATACAGTTCGAAAAATATGGTTTTGGTGTTCACTGTTATGGGAGATAACACTTGCCACAGCAGACGCGCTCGACCTCAAGCGCACGCCGCATGTACAAGCTCGCTCGATGCTCTCAGAGTCCAGACTCCAACGCTTTTCGCCAATTTGTTCAAGGGTATGCACCTTCATTCCCTTTCTTGGAGTGATTTGAGCTTGGATGTTGTTTAATCTGAAATCTATCTGACAATTATCGAGGGGGTGATCATGGTGGTGGAGGCAGAGGAGGTGGTCGATTCGGTGGTCGAGGGGGTGACCGCGGCGACAGAGGAGGCAGAGGCCGTGGTGGCAGAGGCGGTGGGATGAAGGGTGGAGATAAAGTTGTGATTGAGCCACACAGACACGAAGGGGTTTTCATCGCTAAGGCAAAGGAGGATGCCCTTGTCACGAAGAATATGGCTGCAGGAGAAAGTGTTTACGGAGAGAAAAGGATCAGCGTTCAGGTATTTTGTGCTGTGAGGTCTTCAGTTTCTGTTTCCGAGCAGAAGTTCAAATATTCAATACACTAAAATTATTTTGAGTTGCATGAGAATAGAACTATGAGCGGATTCTTGGCTGGTATCCCCGAGTTTTATATTTTTTTCCTACTTTGGATGGAAACAAAAAATAATAAAACTTTATCAGTTTTCTCTTATCATTTTTTAAATAAACTCTTGCATTTTTTTAATAATTTTTCAGATGATATTATTACAGCAGAGAAGGCGGTAGCAGATGAAAGCTCTCTTTTTTTATTTTGTTTAATTAATCATGTAATGCAATGCATATTTTGTGCAGAATGAGAATGGTACAAAGACAGAGTATAGAGTGTGGAATCCTTTCCGATCAAAGTTGGCTGCAGCTATTCTAGGAGGGGTGGATAACATCTGGATTGTAAGTGGATTTAAGCCAGTTTAATCACCTTGGTACTTAGAAAACATAGTAACTGCTTGTAACCGAACGTGCTTCTTTGTTTTGTAGAAACCTGGATCGCATGTCCTATATCTGGGTGCTGCATCTGGTACTACTGTTTCACATGTATCTGACATTGTTGGTCCGGTAAATTTTTTGGCACAATCTTTTTTATTACTTTCTATTCATTTAGATGCCTTTGTTTGAAACGATATTTCTGTGATATTGTCACTTTTCTAGAGTTGTTGACTTGGAAGTTCATCATTGCAATAATTTTAGATGCTATATGTTTGATTAGATACTCGTGAATTTTAAAGCATGTGATGTCTGGAGTTTTGGATATGGGGTTGACTATTGGTTCCAATGGGGTAAATTAATTTGAGAGCCATTGTTGGTGTACTTAACCAGTTTATGTCGATTTGAATTATATGTGAACATAACGTTTTATACCATGGTCACTTTTGTTGCATGATTATACAGTCACTTTCAATGGATAATGTTGTGATGATTTTTGTTGTTCAATTATCTGTGTTGTGCATATGTCGAAGTTTTTTTCTTGTAATATATCCCACCGCTGTTTGATGCACCCTGTTCTGTTGGTTACTAGACTGGCATTGTGTATGCAGTTGAAATGTCGCACAGAAGTGGGCGAGATTTAGTCAACATGGCAAAGAAAAGTACAAACGTGATACCTATTATTGAAGATGCCAGATACCCCGTTCGGTACAGGATGCTTGTTGGTATGGTTGATGTTATTTTTGCTGATGTTGCCCAGCCAGACCAGGTAAAATCTTTCAAATTCATTTTTTGTTTTTTTATTTTATTTCACTTTAGTTTTTATTTATATTCAAGTAGTATTCAAGCAAATGATGATATATACTCGGATTCCCCTTCAGGACTTAATGGATGATGCCATTCGAGCTTTTGATGCTTGAGGGTTTTAGCTCTTATGTTATGTGGGGTGTTGTTTCAGTTATACTCTTATATTCTATAGTATTATGTTTTGGGTAAGACTTGCTTTTCTGTGCTAGTCTCTTAAAAAGTGCTAGACTGCCTTTATTAATAGAACTGTGTTACTTTTCTATGGTGCAGTGCTATACTTAAGTTCTCTCCAAGTTTTTGGTTTATATATATATATTATACAATGTTATGCATTGCATTATGATCAGCAGGTGCTTTAACAAATTATGATATTTAGGACTGTGATTGAGTTTGTTGTGCATGGTTATTTTGTTCTTTCTTTTAACAAGAGATTTGCATTATTTTGTATTGTTGTGCAGTAGTAGCGTTTAGTTGTCCTTGCTGATATTCAGATGTGGATTAATAATTCTGATATGGATCTTGTCTTCAACATTGCAACATTACTATCTTGTGTATGGAAAAATTCTTATCAGTGGATTATATTTGTTATGTGGTTATTTGGTTGATTTTTAATAGCAATAGTATTCAAGCGAAGGATGAGGTATGCTCGGATTCCCCTTCAGGACATTATGGATGATGCCATTCGAGTTTCTGATACTTGAGGTATTAGCTGATTATTTGTAGTAATTCTGATATGGATTGTAGTCTTCAACATTGCACCAGACTAGCTTGTGTATAGAAAAATGGTTCAACATTGCACCAAACTAGCATGTGTATAGAAAAATGGTTATCAGTGGGTTAGATAAACTTGTCATGTGGTTATTTGGTTGGTTTTTAGTAGCAATAGTATTCATGCGAAGGATGAGATATACTCGGATTCCCCTTCAGGACATTATGGATGATGCCATTCGAGGTTCAGACGCATGAGGTTTTAGCTGATTATTTGTAGGTTGAATCTATTCTGTCTACTACTTACATTGTACAATGTAATGTATGTTGGGAAACTGTTAAGATGGTTGTTCAGCCTTACTTTTGTGTGGCATGATGTTTTAAGTATGCCTTTCTCTTGTATAATTCAATTTTATTCTGTACTTTTTTTAGTTTTGCTGGGTTGACTTTACTGATGAGGACTAAATTACTTTTGCATGGTGCAGTGCTGTAATTTAATTCTCCTCCTTTATGATCTTCGTGGTTATGTTTTAATCAAATGGTGATCTCTAGAGTAGGTTGTACCTGAGATGCATGTTTATGCTATTAATAGTTGCATGTATGACCTTTCAAATGAAGGTGCCCTATTTTTCATCAAATTGCAATTTTTTTAGACTAATTTGATCTCTTTAGGCTTTAAAGGATGTATTGTTGGGTTATGTTACTGAATGCTTAGCAACAGATGCTAGACCCTTATATTTTGCTTGTTTGATGTTTTTTTTTACTCTACTCTTGTTTGGTGGGATACATGCACGCATTGTGGCATTAAATGGCCATTATTTTTTGAAAAATGGTGGCCATTTTGTATTATCTATCAAGGTACATATGTTAGACCTTTCTCATACTTCTGAAGCAAATCTGGAAATCATGTTTCTGTTCCTCATTTTTTGATTTTCACTCTTTAATGCAGGCAAATTGCATTGACTCTACTGTGCCAGCGGAGGTAGTGTTTGCTCAGGAAGTTAAGAAGTTGCAAAAGGAGAAATTTAAGCCATTTGAGCAGGTGACATTAGAACCTTTTGAAAGAGATCATGCTTGTGTTGTAGGTGGCTACAGAATGCCCAAGAAATAGAAAGCAGCAGATGCAACTGCGTGAAGGAGTTTCTGTGATAAATTAAAGAAACGAGCTCCTTGTCTCAGGAATGCAAAATGCAATCTTAGATCAAGTGATGCCTTCCCCTCTCTCTTCCTGAAATGAGCCCTGATGGACATTTGGAGGGGGGCAGTGACTGGGTTATATTATAAAAGTTTTGGACTGCTTTTCTTTGTATTTTTTTTGACATTTACATGAGCAAATTTTAATCTAAACTAAAAGTTGGTCTGAGAGTTATATGTTTGTGCAAAAACTTGATTCAACTACTTGGAGGTGTTAAGGTGGAAATACTTTTAATGCTCTAGTGTTTTTTGTGTTTTTATTAGCTAGCTCAGTTGTCTTACTCTTTGCCTATAACTTATTTGGTTATGCTTTGAAATCTTTTTATATCTGCATATAATCTCAGTTGGCTGTACCAAGATAGGTTTCCTTGCTTTGAAATCTTTTTATATCTGCATATAATCTCAGTTGGCTGTACCGAGATGGGTTTCCTTAAGGCCTATAGTTTTTTACCTAATAGGGATATGATCTGCATTTATGTTTAGCTTGAGCAATTTTGATGTCAAAATACTTGTGTTCTATGAAGCATGTGAACTTGTAGGCCAGTTTTGTGCTGAACATAGTTTGAAAGTACATTCCATGTTTGAAATATCCCACGTTCTTCAACAATCAAGAAAAGTGAACATAGATAATAAATTACTTGAAGTGAAGTTCAGTCATATGAGGATATCTTTATAAGATGGTTATTATAGAATTATTGAGAGGATCATTCAAATGAAGACATGCTCTTAAGATGGGCACTAGTCTTGCTGTTGTTGTCAGACATCATTAAAAACATATTTTCTGGGTTGTCAGACATCATAAAAATGATTAAACTATATGGAGGTATTAAGTAGGAAATGCTTTGAAAACCACCAGTTTTGGTGGCTTGGTTAATATTGATCTCCTGCCAGCTTTAGTTGTGTCACTCCTTGTCTATTAGCTGTATTGGAGATTTTTTTTATTTTTTTTATTTTTATTTTTATTTTTTATTTTTTTATTTTTTTTTCTTTGTTTTTAATTTATTGAAATCTTTACTCAGTAAGGCATTCTTTGTGAGATCTCCAATCCTGTTCCACTGTGTGATGTTTTGCACCATTGATTGGTGTTAGATGATAGAAATATTGTGTGATGTTGTACTGATCCCTCGCAAAAACCTACAGACTGTAGGGTGCCTACACCACGGCACATGTTCATTAAATTTAGACACTGGGTGGGTGTCTCCATCAAGCGGGATACCAACTTTCATTGCCTTTAATGCCCTCCATGCTGCATGTTCAGTTAGCAGTGCCATTAAATCCAGAGACAGGCAAGTTCCTCCATTAGCTGGGATACCAGTTCTCATTGCCATTAATTCCCTCCATCATGCCGCTTGTTCTGAGCATGCAAGTGCCTCCATCAGGTGGCATATTAGGTCTCATTGTGCCATTAATGCCCCTCGATTCAAAGCACGATAATTCATTACGTTTTACAGGCCTCCATGACTTAGAGACAGTTGTACCATTAATGCTTGATTCTGAGCGCATGATAACCCCCCCTCAATGGTTGTGAGCTTAAGTTTGTGCTAGTCTGGTATTAGTCAATTACAAATAAAGCTCTGTCTGCGCCGAGAAACAACTAAATTTGTTGTTTAGTTGCTTGTGTGTCGATACATTGCAGGGGATTTAGGGATCCAGGGCTGTGAATCTGCCATTCTTTCAAAGGAAACCTTGCTCTCTATAAATATACTCATCGAGTTTTCTTAGTTTTTGGTAAATTTGGGTGCTCTGGTGTTTTCTACATTGTGAAATCTATTGATTGGTGCAATTAATGTGTAATGTTACTAATGTATGGTTGTTCCTTTATACTACATTCGGTCGTTGAGCATACCTTACAACACAAACATTTGTACTTCACTCATTTCACTAGTAGGTCTGAGAATGTTGGTGCAAATTTAGGACCCAGTTTTTAGTTTAGTAGGCCAAAAGGGTTGCACTTTACCATAGAAAACGATTAGGTTTAAATAGTTTAGACAATAAAACTTGATTCAATAAATGATTATTTAGTTTAACATAGTTGGTTACTTCCAAGTTTAAACCGCAATATAGGAAACATCTCTTTGGCATGTCCCAAAATATAAATATGTAGCTACAACATGAATTCCTATATTGATAGGAAAAGCTTAACGATGGTATTGTTTGGAATGGATGTAAGGAAGAGCTCAACTAACTATATTCATTCTGCATATGTTGTGATGTCTCTTGCTATAAACTTGGTACAACATGAAATAGTTAAAAGGATCTGTATGTCTTTACCTTGTTGACTATCGTTAACATAAAATCTGTCACATCATTTTTTAAGGTATTACGTCCAGTAAAATGATAAATCTGATGGTGATTTGTAGACCCCAGTGACTCCAACAAAGAGTTTTTTGATCATTTCTAATACAAATGCAACCTCTACCATAGTTTGTCATTCTTCAGGTGATTCTCTTGTGCATCCCAATCCCAATGCCACAAGTTTATTCACACAGTTTTGAGTATCTCATATTGCTCTAGTGCGTCAATATTTTCATCCCTCAACAGGTTGATATCCGTCACTTCCCACATTTTTATCGGGAAAAAGCCATGGTCACCCTCTTAGGTAGGTTCCGTCCCCTCTACAAACATCACCCTTTGTTGACACAGTTTTTCCAAATCCATATTCTGTATTCAGGCCAACTAGTCATCAAATTTTGATTGAGGCAACTTAGCAATACTTATATAATCTGTTTTGCTCAATTTTGTGAAATTCCAAACTTGGGGCAACATAGCCAATGGATCCTTTTAGACAAAGTGTGGAAGTGATTGAGTCCATCGAGTCTTGACAGACAAGTTAATTGTGCAATGCCAAAATCAGATAAATGTGTTGTCATATTGCTATCGAAAATGATATTGTTGGGCTTTATATCAGAATGCACCACTTGAACAAAACTTTTTTGATATTGCTGGGCTTTATATCATAATGCACCACTTGAACAAAACAATAGTGATGAAGATATTTTGTGATATGTGCTGTTATGCATATCTATACTCTGGCTTAAGTTCAATGCATACACATCTATCTTAGCACTCTACTCTCCAGTGGGATACAATTGATTTTCCAATCTTCCATTTGACATTAGTTGGAGGACCAAAGCTTTGAAGTGAGGGGTTGAGCAACTTGTAACTCTAATAAGATTTTGGTGCCTAATTCTCCTAACCACATTGCATTCTGTTTTGAAACTCTTGTAAGTTTCTTCATTTTGCAACTTGAGAACCTTGACCGTGACATCTGTGCCATTGTGTAAATTCCTTTATAGATTGATCCAAAACTCCCAACTCTTTATCAAGTTTGCCTCGTTGAATCCTTGAGTTTCTTTTACAAGATATTCATATAAAATCACTGGTGGTCCAAATTGTAGTGAGAAATCTCTTGGAAAACTTAAAATTTATTCAGGTAACCAGACTCCAGAAGAATCCAGAGAGTAAACAACATATAAAAAGGTGTTGCCACCTTCAATTGGTACAATCACATTTTAGAACTGATTGATTTCTTTCTTTCAAAGTAGTAGTAGGGGGACACAGAGGCAAAGCATATTTGCTGTCCACAAAGGCTAGGATTCCCCATAAATGAATTGAAAGTAACATTCACAAAAATCCTTAGATTGGGCATTTTCCCCTAAAATTCTTGAAAGAAAGGCTCAGAGAGTGAAGCATTTAAAATCACAAAAATCCCTTCTCTGGGGATCCTTAAATTGTTGAAAGAAAGGCTCAAAGGGTGAAGCATGTCTAAGTTTTTGAGATCTATCCTACAATTTTTGAATTCACCCAACGAATATGAAAATTGGACCTTGAAATGTATTATGAGAGAGATTGAGTTTAACTAGTCCCGTGTGGCTTCCGAGTGCATATGGCATGATACCAATCAACTGGTTGAAAGTAAGTACTATCAATAGTTTGAATGACATGTCTCTTATCTAGAGTGACATGTCTCTTGCTCAAGAAACGTTCTCCATTAAAAAACTCTCATTCACAAAATGTGATCTTTCAAATGAATGATCTCTCACAAAAATGGCATAAATGGATTTTCACACATATGTGGCATAATTGGTCTTCTTGAATACGCTGATCAGATTCAAGTCATACTCATCATCAGTGAGATCGTCTCGAAATCCTGATTTTAATGGCTGTAAACACAACCACTTTCTATGAAATTCTGATACTAATGGCTGTGAACACAACCATTGTCTCGAAATTCTGATGCTAATGGCTATAAACACAACCACTTTCTATGAAATTCTGATACTAATGGCTGTAAACACAACCACTTTCTATGAAATTATGATACTAATGGCTGTAAACACAACCACTTTCTATCAAAGTGTCAACATGGCCCATTTTCATCACTGCATCATCTCGACTTTTGTGCAAGACCGAATTCACCCAACGACTATGAAATTGGACCTTGAAATGTATTATGAGAGAGATTGAGTTTAACTAGTCCCGTGTGACTTCCGAGTGCATATGGCATGATACCAATCAACTAGTTGAAAGTAATATCAATAGTTTGAATGACATGTCTCTCTAAAGAGTGATATGATGTCTCTCTCTAAACCCTTATCTAGAGTGACATGTCTCTTGCTCTCTTTTTCTCAAGAGACGTTCTCCAATAAAAAAACTCTCATTCACAAAATGTTCTCTTTCAACTTGAAAAATGAATGATTTCTCACAAAAGTGGCATAAATGGATTTTCACACATAAGTGGCATAAATGGTGTTCTTGAATCTGCTGATGAGAGTCAAGTCATACACATCATCATCACGATCGTCTCAAAATTCAGATTCAAGTCATATTCATTATCATCATCACGATTGTCTCGAAATTTTGATACTAATGGTTGTAAACACAATCACTTTTTGTCAAAGTGTCAACATGGCCCACTTTCATCACTGCATCATCTCGACTTTTGTGCAACGACTAAAATGATGAATTTCCTGCAAAGGTTCAAATCTCAATGTCCTATTGCAACATACAAGAATTTCCTACAAAGGTTAAAATCTCATTTTGCTATTGCAACATACAAATATCACGAACACTTGGAACATACATCCATCCTTTTGTCAAAACAAAAATAATCAAAGTGGCCAAAAGCATCAATATGCCTCCAAATATGGCGATAGCTTGAAAATTGGTTGGTCAAATGACAAAACTGGCTACGCGTTCCTTGCGAAAAATCATGAAATTTGAATATAAAGTTGAGTATGTTTTGAAATTGTTAAATATGGGCCTCTAGGGAATCTAGAGGATTCTTTGCAGATTTTTTCCTCAAGGTTCCATTGCCCAACGTTTTGCCTATGGAATATTCATTGCTCAAATCAAATAACTGTCTACACTATCAAATTCTTGGCAAAAATTCGGTTCACATGAGTATAAACTTACATATTTCTGACCATGAAACCCTGGGCATAGCCTCATGGGAATATGTTATGCAACCAGCTCACAAAACAATAGAAATAACATATCAACAACTTAGAAAATATCTTAACAATATAGTAAAATAATTTTCTTATTATAGATTTTTCTTGGAAAAGAATTATTGAGAGTTGGGTGCAAATGCACAATGTTGTGTAGCATTAGTGTGATAAATATGGGATAGTGCAAAGCATAGTTTTGAAGATTAGTCTAATTTGACTCGTACCTAATCAACTCAGTCAAGTTGATTGTTGGTTGAACGGCTAATTGTTGGTTCAATGGACAGAAGGTCTTGCAGGCACAAATACCAAAGGGAAAAATGGAGCCCATCATGGGGTACTATTTGTAATTCTCCACCACTGCTACCTTCCATGCTTCCTCAAACTCCTCTCCAACCTCAATATTAGTGCTAGTAGTAGCATGAGCAACAACACTACGCTTAGCAGAACTAGAAGAACGCGTTTTCCAAACTACACGAGAACTACTTCCCTCACAAGTCACCATGTGCCATGCTTGGTCTCGGTGTTTCTCTTCCTTCTACTCCTGGTTATACTACCATATCTTCATTGGAACCAACACCCCGAACTCCACTAGACAACGATTCACCATTTTGTAGTAGTGATTCGCTATTTGTACTAGTGATTCGCCATGATTTTACAAGATAATATAATCTCGTGAGAGATTCGCCAAAAAATTATATATACATATTATATTATTAATAAAATCGCCTTCCATTTTTCCTATGTATCATGGGGATTCGCCTATTTATTATATATATAAATTTAGGGGGGTTCTTAAAATTATCCCTGTCAAGGAGCTTGGCACAAGACAAGGAACTGTGCTCCAACGACCTTGTTTCATTTTTTAAGGAGCTTGACACAAGAAGAACAAACTGTGCTCCGACGACCTTGTTCCATTTTTTAAGGAGCTTGACACAAGACAAGGAACTCTGCTCCAAGAACCTGGTTTCATTTTTTAAAGAGCTTGACACAGGGAGGAAACCGTGCTCTAACCGACTTACATCAGAATGAACAAGAAGGCGGTGCTTCTAAGAGTTCCACTCCTGGTGGAAGGAAAACATCCTGGAAGTCAGGACCCAATGCCCCCAGTACACTATGCACGACGGCGTCATCACTGAGTGCGGGCACAGGGTAGGTAGACACATAGTTGACCTGCGGTGGAGCAGATACAACGGGTGGATAAAATCCCGGAGGGGGTGATGATGGACTAGTTGCCACATTAGGACCAAAGAACGAAAGCTGGTCAATGGCCACGATCTGTCCTTCGTGCGGAAAACAGGCGACACGAAAAAGGGAGGAGACAAGCGCTCCCATGGCATAGGTGTAATCGCACCCCAGGAGCAGATTGAAATCCAAGGGGCCTGGAATGACCATCACGTCCATATGGACGGTTTTACCTCCCAAAGTAACCGGTAACCTTGGAAGGATCCCCAACGGTTGACTCGTCCTTCTGTTAAAAGTCAACAGATTCTGCGTAACAAGCGCAAGCGGTGGCGAACCGAAAGCTTGCCAGGTAGTTGAGGATAGAATACTAATAGAGGCACCTTCGTCTATAATGGTGCTGGGTACGACCAGACCAAGAGCCTGTACTGTGATCTCGAAAGGCACGTAAGACGGAAGGAAGAATCCTACAAATCAACTCCAATCAAAGGAGGCGACCAGACTACTCGGAGGGGATACCATCGAACCGAGAAGGTGTTCCCCTGGTGTTACGAAAGAAGGAGCATCCTCCATAACCTCCATCTCGAAGGTGGGAGGAATATCCTCCGGAGCCTCCATCATGGGAGGCGGAGGAGGAGCTTCTTGAAGTACAGGGACAGGAGAATCTTTCTCCAAGTCTGAAGAATCTGAAGAAATCAGAAGGACATGGGGGGTGTGAGATCCACTCTCGATAGAAAAGACTTGGTGCACCGCGGACGGGGCCAGTTCAACTGATCCTACGACCAATGGTTTGTCAGGGACGGATTCGTGAATTTGAATTTCCGAGGGAGTGGGATCGACCAAGGATGACTCTTGACCAATCGTAGGATCAGCTGGTGGAAGACTCAAAGAAATTTGTTTATAACCAGCTGGGAGGCATGGTGTGGAAACAGTCGGGCTGTCCAATACTCGCTTGGCTTCATCCATATAAGGACAAAGGTGAATGACATGATGCCCTTCACACAACTTACAGGGATTGGTGATCTTACCCTGCTTCTTAGGAGTCTTACCAGCAGCAGTTGAAGATGCGCCCCCAACCTGACTCCCGGAAGCCAAAGGCAACGATGGGCAACCGTCGGACCATGCTTCGAGCACCTTGGGGATGCCAGGGCAGTCTCGAAGAAGATGGTCTCCCGTGCACAACATGCAAGGGAAATTGACTTTCCGTGGAGGGTTGGAAGGTTTATCAAGAGGAGATATTTCAGAAACAGTGGCTGCACTTTTAGCCTCTCGCTTATCAGACTTCTTCTTCTTTTTCTTCTTCTTCTTCTTCTTAAACACCTGGTTACTCGAATCCAGGCTTTCACCAGGTGAAGTAGAAGAGGAGGATGCAGAAACAGTTGAAGAAGGGGAGAGGTCCACCTTAGAATCAACATGATGTTGCTCAGGTGGAGGAACCGATTGACCAGTAGCGGAGATATTCGAGACCACAGAGGTTGAAAACAACCAAACAGGCAACCCAACAGTTAGCCCAGGAAGGGACAACGTCGCCATGTACGGAGCACCAACATTTCCAAAAGGAGGAAAATGACTAGGATTCCCATCAGAGGGGACTCCTTGGTTGGTAAACTCTGGAAAGGTTGCCATCATAAATGGAAAATCGCACACGGGGCTGAAAAAGAGTCAAGACACACAATCAAACGGCCAACAGACAAAATATTAACAGGGCATGTGATCGCAGGTGATTAATTTTTTACCACATTGAAATAAAGAAACTTTACCGTTTTATGTTTTAAGAGTCGAGAAACGATAAAAAGATGACTCTATCTCTTTCAAATTTGACACAAGCGTGAAAGGACAAGCGCTTGGCAATATTTTCAAGTTTAGGGAGTCAGAAAAGATCAAATGACTACTCAGGAATACTAGGGAAAAGGGTGTACCAAATAACCGTGAACTGCAATATACACCTTGGTTTCAATAATGAAAGATAAATCAACCAAGGACTTTCCGTACGTGCAGGAAATATCCCCAAATGCTGTGTTCGGTGTATCACGGGTATAGGGCGACAGACTTGGCTTCCTATGGATAAAGGATTGAAAACCTAGACGGGTCTCCCTTTATATACGCGACGGTACGGGGAGCACAAGTTCGTACTAGCGCTGTCTAAAGCCAAAAGGCGAACGACAGCTACTAGGTTTAAAGACGCCGGAACACGTCTCTAGCCTAGACCTCTAAATATGTTTCGTTAGATTCCAATGTTGCCTTAGTGTAAATTGAGCAGATTTTAAAGTTGATCTTCAATTACGTTTCAGTTTTCAGGCCCTAACGAATGTGTTGTCTCAAAAACTCCTAAATGCAAAGCTACATGCCACAGTAAATCATTTCGTTCGATGAAAAACTAGCTACAGAAGAGTTGAGAGTTTTTACACAAACAAAGTGATCTGAAGACAAACAATGATATCTATAATGCAACTAATGAAATCGAAAATTTTCATTCAAATCACTAATTACTAGTAAAATCGAAAAATTTCAATTTGCACTAATCAACCAAAAGCAAAAGAGATTTTTTTTTTGTAATTTTCAATGTTTGATAGCTAAATGTACTAAACAAACCGAAAATAATAGAGAAGAAACTTGAGAAATGATATTAAGAGAGAAAAACGAACAAATTTCACTCAATGACACAAGCAATCAGATCTCAAATCGACCAAAGTCTCTCAAAACCAAGAAAAAGACTCAAAGGCTCCAATGGACCGTGTGATCTTGGCCCAAAGCAAGACCAAACGAAATTTTGAATGAAGGAAAGAGCAATCAACCAAAAATCGCAACAAAACAGTGAACAACTACTAAGAGGATGCGGAGGAGCAATCAGAGAGTTGACTGGATAAACAGAACACCAAAACTCCAAAGGAGGGCTCGATACACAAAGCCACTAGATGCCCTAGGGCTTAAAACGTGAAATCGATGGAGAAAAGCAAACAACCAAAGGATTAAGGAAAATTCCCAGTCAAACAGAAATCCAACACACTCAGGTAGTCGAAAAATCAAAAATAAAAACACTGACCAGACCTAGAGAGCTCAAAACTGAGCAAACTCAAATACCCTACAGGAGTGGCGCGACTGTAAGGCTGCAACTGGCGCCATCAAGCAATTGGCGCGGGCTATACAAAAGCAACATGCGCCAATTGGCGCGACTGTCGGGCTAAAAAGCGAGCCAGTCGAGTTTCTCAGCCAAAAACAAAAAAGAACTACTCTAGGAGCAGATCAATGTAAACTAAGCAAACCAAGAAGCAAAAAACAGCAAAAGAACCCAGCCTAGAAGGCTAACCAAGCAAGGAAAATCATAAACAATCAAAATGAGACAATCCAAACGAGACAATGAAAACCGGACGAGTCCCCAGTGGAGTTGCCAAATTGTTGAGGAGGTAAATCCCCTCTGCGAACAGAGGCGATCCCTACTAGCCCAGCAGGGGTCTAGCAACAATCATCAAATGCTACAGCGCAAGTTCCTAATTGCGAATAAATAGACCAAAGATGGAGGCCTACCTAGAGTCCAGTGCTATGATTCGTAGAAGAGACATCATTCCCGTTCCTCAGCCTCGGCAGATCACGATCCCCATGATCTCCATGGATGGACACCTGCACATGCAAGAAACAACACGAATACAAGCATAAAATCTAGAATACGCAACTAAATATCAGTCAGAAAGGATATAACTCGTTATTAACATAAGTGAAAAACAGAGTGGAACCATAACCAGTAGTCATTCATTAATAAGCAATCGAAAGAGAGTACAACCAAAGTTATGACGTCACGGTCTCCTTCGGAAGGGTCCCCAGTCGTTCACGTCTCGCAAAGATCGCCAGGGAAAGGGCAAACCTCTCTAGAGTCTCTCGACGATAGTATCCTTACTTGAGTCAGCCTTAAGGGAAGAAAGAGGGCTCTTACAGCATAAAGGCTCTTGAGAATTTAGAGATTCAAAGCTTAGGCACTTCCAGACTAGCTTGCAATGGCAATAGGCAAGCTTTTATAGATGGGGAAGGAGGGAGTTGGGATCCCTATTATTGTGGGATTGGCCCTATCATCAAGGAAGGTTCCATGAGAGGTGGCAAACCACTTCCCTTCCATGGAACTCCCGTAGCCAAACCTCCCAACTCAAGATAGGCAATGGTTTCTGAGTTTGTTGAAACACAACTTCCGCCATCTTTATTTAAAAAACACTCCCTAAATTGGCTGGCGCGACTGCGAATCTGGGACAAAGTGCCAGTTGGCGCGGCCTCTTTGTAGGATTTCCCCCATTGGCGCGAGTGATGAACTGTCTGCCCGCGCCAATGCAAAAGGAGATGTTTTCATGGTTTTTTGCAAGGATATGTCTTTAGGGCAATTGAAGCTCATGTTTAGAGGAATGCATTGATGATGATTTCAAGGCATGACAATGTTCACAGGTCACAAAATGGGTCCTCCATTGTGCGGGACGAGGAATGGTAGGGACGGTGACAAATTACTGTGTAACACCTGATATTTCTCATTTGAAGATTTTTGGCTCACCTGTTTACATTCATGTGACGAAGGATGCTAGGAAGAAGCTGGATCCGACTACAGAGGTTGGGATATTTGTGGGGTACACTGATACACCCCACAACTATCGTGTGTATTTTCCAGATAGTCCAAAGACTGTTGTGCGACGAGATATCAAATTTCATGAGGAGGAAGCCATGAAGTGTTCGCTTGAGAGAGAGCCACACTTGCATGCAGATGAGGAGCTATTAGTTCCTAAGGATGAGCCTCAGGATGTGGATCAGCCACAAGAGGAGGTTCATGGAGTGGAAGAAACCACTCATGCAGCGCCAACCATCAAAGGGCAGAAGTGCACTACAGAGGCTGAGCGACTAAATCTTGATGCAGAGAAGATTGTAGGAGCACCTACATCACAACGCAGAAAGAGACAGTCACCTAATCGATATACTAGATACATGGCTTTGATGAGCAAGTGTATCGTGATAGAACCATACTCTTTCGAGGAAGATGTGGAGGACCCTGCGTGGGTAGATGCCATGGTGGAAGAGTATGCTTCAATTTTCAGAAACAATGCATGGGAGATTGTCCCAAGGCCAGAAGGGAAATCAGTGGTAGGTTCGAGATGGATCTACAAAGTGAAGCAAGCAGCTGATGGGAGTGTGGAGAAGTACAAGGCAAGATTTGTTGCCCGAGGCTACTCACTGATTGGGGGGATTGATTATGAGGAAACCTTTGAGCCTGTCGCAAGGTATTCTTCCATACAGACGATTCTTGCTCTCTCAGCGCAGATGGGGTGGCACATTCATCAGATGGATGTGAAGAATGTGTTCCTCAACGGAGTCATTGAGGAGGAGGTGTACATAGAGCAACCCGAAGGTTTCGAGATCTTCAGCAGCGAGTCGCATGTGTTCAGGCTCAAAAGAGCACTGTATGGGTTGAAACAAGCACCTCGTGCTTGGTACACACAGATAGATAGTTATTTCACTGGACTTGGATTCTCCAAGAGTGAGGCGGATCCGAACCTATACCATATTGTGGTGGAGGGTAAGTTGCTGATCATTGTACTTTATGTAGATGATTTGATTCTGACAGGTGATGAACTGTTGATACACTCATGCAAGACTGATCTTGCAAAGGAGTTTGAGATGAAGGACTTGGGCCTCCTTCATTATTTCCCGGGATTGGAAATTTGGCAGCGCAGTGATGGACTATTTGTGTCTCAAGGCGAGTATGCCCGGGAGATACTGGAGAAGTTCAACATGCATGGCTGAAAGCCTATTGACACTCCTCTTCCTGGTGGATGGAGGAAAGAGGATGCTACATCGGCAGAGGTAGTGGATGCCACTCTTTACCGACAGTTGGTGGGGTCGCTTATCTATCTAGTCAATACACGACCTGAAATATGCTACGTTGTTAACCAGCTTTCACAAGCTATGGTTAAGCCTACCAAGCTCTTTTGGAAGGAAGGCAAGCATGTATTGAGATATCTCAGAGGCACATCAGGATATGGATCTTGGTACAGACAGGAGGATGAGTTGAGGCGGCGTTGCTTCACGGATCGGTATCATCATATCAGAGATTGTGTACAGCGGAAGATCATGTTACTTTCTTACATTCCTACGGAGGATCAAGATGCTGATATCTTGACGAAGGCACTCACCAAGAGAAAAATTGAATACCATAGAGGCAGGAACGGGGTGGTAGATAATCCCTATCTTATTGAGAGGGAGTGTTGAGATTGCAACAAGATGATGAGCTTAGTGAAAAGAGTCGCCTTCACTAAGTGGGCCCGCAGGCTATTTTTGGCGCAAAGTCTATTTTTAGACTATGTCTATTTTTAGACATGTCGATCATATTCTATGAGTTGCAGGGTGCTATTTGTGGATGGTTGGTCAAGTTGGAAAAATAGATGGACTTTTATTTTTAGACATATTGGGCGGAATCTATTTTTAGATTGCCAGTCTAAAAATAGATATGTCGAATATTATTAGCTCTTAATAATATTTGGACTATAAACATTATCTTATTCTCTTGGAGCACTTCAGTTAAGTGCACAGATGTGGCACGGGAGCTGAGAGAAGGAATTACGCTATTCCCGAGGGTTAAGTGGAGCTATTGCATGGAGACTTCAGTTAGAACTCATGTGACAGAGTTTGGTGGAGTTATTGAGGTAGTTGGTGGAGTTGTGTTCAATTTAACTTAGTTAAACATAGTTGAGCTAGTTTTATCTAGTCTAACTGATTGATACACTAGTGAGAGTGGTGTGAATTAATTATTAATTAATTCACTAATTATTAACTCATTAATCAACTGAAGAATACATCAATTAACTACAGTGCATGAACAGTTTCAGTGGAGACCAGTGGAGAGGTAGGTGAAAAAGCAGTGTGACTATCATTTGTGACTATAGTGTTGCATGATTTGCAGCACACAGTGGTTGGAGATGCCAATGAGGATTGCGTGAGCAAGGCTGGACCAATTTTATTTCATTCAGAGCCATTCTTCAGCAGTGATTACGCATTAGAGGCAGGCTAGTAGGTGGTAGACATCGATGCATGGGATTTGCTAGATCGGACTTGATTAGTGTGTGGAAATTGGAGATTGTACTCAGAGCTTGTGAGTAGCTTTGTATGATGATTGTTACATGATATCTATGACATATAATATATAGATAGTTGGGGGTTTTTAGCTTTAAGCTTTTCCATAAATTACTGTGTTCATATGTGTGATTTTTTATGGTTTTAATGTGTGCATGCAATTGATTTTATTTCCACAAGTAATGATCAATAGTAGAAGAGATTATGTATTATGCATGAAGTCAAATAGTGTGTGATCAGGAGAAACTCCATGTATAACATATCAGTTATATAATTGCTACACAACAATAAGGGGGATAACCACCCGGTTCAGACCTTAAAGAAATTCCTTTTCCGTTTGGGATAGTGGCTCCGACTAGGGATAATGGGACCAGTTTCCCAGATTTGGGTTTTATATGATTGTTGGAGTTTCTCTTAAATGATTTGGATGAAGAATAACTAAAAACTAAACAAATTTATTCTAAAATGAAAAACTTTGAATTAAATTTGATTTAATCTAACCCGGGATAATACTGATTTTATGCGATCTAAAATGATATCTATTTAGTCTGTGATGATTTAGATCAATCACAGACTTAATAGAATTAATAATTTTGTAAGATAATTCTTTTAAGAAAGAGTTAATCAAAAGAATATGTGAAACATATCACATATATTCTGATGATCATATATAAAACAAATCAAGTTTTATTCTTATATCATACAATAGTGCAACTGATACTTCAAACATAAATAGTCGATCTCATATATAATTCATGAAAGTTAGATTTATCACTAATGTTTAAAAAATATTTTAGCATACATGATAATAGCACCAGATGTGTGTTGTCCTGTTCATCTGATCAACGATAATAGGCTACAGACAATTATTCTATCAATAAGTCATTCAGAGAATACAAAAGTGCATCAACAATGATCAACAAAATGATATATAATTGAAAAGACCGTGTTCCATTATTTTATCAATGCATCTACAAACTTACAGTAAAGCATTCTTTGTAAATTTTCTTAATAAAAATTCTGGACCCTTCTCTAAATGCATGAGAAGGGTTTAAATACTACATTAACTACTTACAAAAATAGATTATACAAAATATCTTATGAGGTGGTTTCAAACAACCTTCCCCATTCCTAGTATCTAATTGCTAAAATTGAAATTATTAAAAACAAACTAACTCATGATCATGCCCGATGATAGGTTACTGTCAGCTCTACTTTTCTACTCACAAATATCAGACATTGGTTGAACTTGTGGAGGCTTCCCGAACTGTCTCTTCATCTATCCAGTAAATATAGCATCAAGTAAAAGTGGCTGCATTTTCTGTATGGAATCCAAAGAACAATTCAATGTAATTATTTGACTATGAGGCTTAAACAGTAGCTGCCAGTATGCTTCCCAATCAGTCTTTTTCAGTTGTGCAAGTGTTTCTTCTCGTACTTGACCTATATTTTTCCAACCTTGCTGTAATATTTTGAGATTAGGAATCAATTTGTGATTTACTTCTAGAATTAAACCGGAAGTGCAACATGTGATTGATCATTTTGACCATATTCTTTGATATGCTTGTTGCTCTGGCTATTGCCAATTCTGCCTATTTTACGTGTGCATCCCAATTAGTAAAGAGAATATATTTAAAATTTTCTTCGATCTTTGGGAGATTTGACTTTCTCCCTTCCTCTGAATCCTTCCATTCAATATAATCAGAAATTTTGATATTGAGTTCATTAAACCAAATTATCTGGTCAATGACTATATTAGTTAGTTGTTCATTGATTTCCAAGTGTGGGATTATGTCTAACATTTGTAAGACAAACAAGTTTTGTTTCTTTGAGAGTAAGGCATTTAATGCCAATGCTTCTTTTATGAATTTCGGTGCAGTAGGAATTCCTTCATATTTTGTAAGATATTCTCTAAATTCTTTAATTAGTGTGTCCTTGCTGGATAAGTCATTCTCATGACTTATCTTAAGCAGTTCCATATCTTGTTGAAATTTGAAGAGTTGTTGCTCGACCTTTTGACTTAGACTATTCCTTTCTTCATCTAGTTGTTGTTGTAGCTGCATGATTTTATCATCCTTTTCTTGAACCAAAATGGATACTTCGACTGCCTTATCCATTGTTGCAGTAGTATATGCACCAGCAAATTGTGATAGCCGAGTTAGGTTTTCAATTGGGTTTGATGGAGTGTCTTTCCATACAACTTCCATGACCTCATTACCTGGGGGCGTTTCAATTCTTCTTCTTTTTCTTTGCTTCTTGACTACAACTTTATGAAGAGGGTTGTATAATACATCCAGTGGAGGGATATCAGTCACCTTCAGAACAATTTCATCAGTAGGAAATGCAGGAATGACTTCTATATCTTGGGAGGTTATCCCAGGACTTTCAATGATTTCTTTTGCTGAAACTATCTGTCCCTATGGAGTCTGAAATTCTGTATTTTTATGTGAAGATGATACCTCTAGGGTATTTATCAATGTATTTCTAACTGAAGTCTAGAATTTATCTAGTTCACCTTGATTCTGTGAATCTGATTCTTTTGTTCTGATTTCTTTGCTTGGTTCAGTCATATAACTAGTAACGAAGACATTTTGAGGGATATGTTTGAGTCTTTGTTCTCTGTACTCATTGAATCTTTGTAATTCTTCTGGATATAGATTCAATTTGACAAAATTTTGGATTTCTTCAAAAGTGTTAGTATGAATCCTTTGTCGAAGTGTACGAAAAAGGACCACTTTAGCTACGCATAACTAATAGCCCTAACAACAAAAGTGGCTGCCAATATCTTCATATCTGTGGTTAGTAGAACAAGAAAAGAGCTGCAAACAACCAGATCTATGTATGAAAAGACATTAAGCAGTAAAAACAAGGGTTTGCTCCATATACCAATAGACAAGACAAGAACGATTTTAGAAAGAATTTTTTGTATTAATGGGGCACCTGGGAGGAAAACCAGAAGGAGTATCCAATTCCCCTCAGTGGGATGGGTTCTTGGAAGTCCTCAGCACTTCAGATCTAAGATTTCTCTCTCTAGTTGGTGTAGAAAACCCAATGCAAAGAATAAAGCTCAATGGGAGCAAGTGATGGAGATATGAGACCAAGTGTATAGATCCAGAGTGATCTAATAGGCAACAAAAGGTGAAGAATGATGGGGAAAACCCTCCTATTTATAACAAAATATTGGGTCATTCTAGATATTGGTGCATGATTAAAATAATGTTAACCAAATCTAGATCCACCTTTTATGGAATATTTTATTATATTTGTTGGAGGGAAAAGGTACTTGACTTGGGTCAAATCCTTTGATTAGTCAAAAATAAATAAATAAATGATTTATTTATCTTTTTAAGGAAGTGGTTAGAAGATAATCAAATAAATCATGATTTATTTAATTATCTGTGGGTGATTTGGTCATATTTAACAAGGAATATTATCTAAATAAGGGTTAAATAATTATTCCTAGAAACTAATAAGATAAACAAAGGTTTATCTAATTAATTTCTTTGTTTTTGGGTTAAACATGACCGGGGTTTCCTGTTTAGACCATAAACAACCTAATAAATGTGGTTTATTAAGTTATTTAACATAGTGAAAACAATTTTACTTAGGGTAAAATTGGTCTTACATGGTGTACTTGGGTCCATCTAATGGTAATAGGTTAGATGACCAAAAAATGGTGTAACAAAAAGTTCCAATAGATTGGAAAATGTCTTCAAATCTATCATCGGTGTGTATGATAGGTTTGATTTTAACTGACTAAGTAAATTTGTTAGCAATATTTTCTGGGTCGAATTGCCTTGAGGGTAAAACAGGGAGCTTAAAAAGCTCAATCTTCTAACATTCCTTCAATGCATGATTGAAATTGCTAAGGGAGAATGTACACACTGAATTGGAAAACTTGGCCACAAATATTTTTTACTATCTTTCAAAGATTTAGTGAGTCTATTACCAACAGCTTGGTAAGCCACTTCTCTCGCCATTAATTTATCTGAAACATACAAATGAATAACATGTGGAGGAGCAGAGCTTCCAAATATTTTGATGTATGAAAATGATTCTTCAATAAAACATCTCCCTATCATTTGAAGGTCTGTAATGGCTTCCTTAGTGAACCTAGGGCTCACTCTATCAAAAATTAATTGATGTAATGGTAATACAACTCCATAACATAGCCTATGGAAATGTGGTACATAATTGTGTTCCCATATCTCTTTATGACTCAAATTAATAGGGGTAGGATCCTCGGGAGTCCATTTCCAACCCATAATTGGAAAACTGGGAGAAAAACAGATGGCATCAAAAACATATGCACTAATGAAAAAATGGGGGACGGGTTTGGAGGAAGAAGCTCTTGTTTGGCGATATTCATTAATCGCTTTAGCTAGGTTTTTGGAAAGAATGGTTTCCCAATTCATGATGTGGGAATTAACACAGGAATTAGTTAGGGGAAGCCAATTTATAGAGAACTTGGTATTATCAGGGAGACCATATAATCTACATAGCATCGCTGCTTCGAAATTGTAGGGGTTTGCAAGTGAAGCAATAAGATACATACCTGATTTCTCATTTTTAAACTAGTTATCCAGTTTTCTCCAACCTTGAATTGTTTTGAAAGGGTCTTCATTATTTTTTGCAAATTTCTCAATAAATCTATTATCATAGATGTCTTTTTGATCGGGTAGCTTGTACGTGACTTTCAAATCTTCAGCTCTGAATGAACCTAAGATCTCATTCTTAACGGTTCTTAATTTTCTATCCTTAATTGTTGAATTCTCAAGTACCCATTTTATCATGTCAGTATATGATAAAATATCGGCCCTTGCTGCTATCCTATGAAGGAAGGAGTACATAATATCTTTAAACTGTAAATCTAAGGGTCTTGCATCATCAACAATTGCCTTGACCTCCACTACTTAAGGTTCTTCGTCTTCGAGGATAGTATACATAGCTTGCCACTTTCTAGCACCTCTGTTTGCAGTGCAGACAATATTTGGACTATGGGCGACATTTTTGTGTATACCAATTCTGCAACAGTCTGTTTGCCGTGCTTTTGCATTATTTTGCGGATAGACATGTCTTGAAGGAAAATCCCTATTAAAGATAGAGTAATGATCAAATGATGAATGATATATTTGAAATGACCAATTTGAAAATATAAGATACAGGAAGCAGCTATATCATTTATTAATCATAACAAATCAATAATAGTTTGCATTGGAATGATAAAACATACTTAATCGTTTCTGACACTATTTATTTTCACATTAAAACCTTTATTTAAACCTGTCAAATCCATCGCATCGCGTATTTTTATCCTATCTTTATGAAGCGCATTTCTTTTTGTTTATGCGATATGCGATTTCACGATATAACGAAATCGCAAAATCACAGTATCAAAATATCGTAGTATTGAAATATCACAATATTGGAATTTTGGTAAGAAATTCTTAAATTTTTAAACGTATATCAGCGATGTGCAATTTATGTTGTCGCTTGCGAAATTTAGATCGTTGATTGCAAAATCGGGATTTCACTGTTTTGTTGCTTAACTTTCAATGAGAAAAGATTATGCAGGATGCGATTTCCAATAGGGTAATCACTAGGATGTTTTATTAATTTCTTTTTTGTTTTTTCTGTTTTTATTTAATAAAAAAAACAGCAATGTTTTTTGGAGTTTGATTTTTATTTAAAATGGAAAAATACATTTCCAAGAAGGGTCCCTTTTTTTATTATCAAAATTTTAGACTATTTTGAAAATAAAAATGGGGGGAATTGTTGCATAACACAACAAGTCAATGCCTTAAAATTTTGAAAATCCTTTAGCAACAAGATGAGATTTATGTTTATCCACTTTACCATCTGGTCCAAATTTTGTTCTATAAACCCATTTGCATTTGAAAATTTTTCTTCCCTTTGGAAGAGGAACAAGATCCCAATTATCATTGGCCAATAAGGAACGATATTCTTCATTCATAGCGTCATCCCAATCTGGATGACCTGAAACTTCTTCAAAGGTGTCTCGATCAAGATTTTCTGGAAATTGAGCCAATAAGGAAGAGGCTCTTTGGAACTAAGAACGTGTACGCCATCGATCTGTAGGGTAACCTATAAGAGAACCTGCTATATCCCGAGTAGAACGAACCCATATTGGAAGCTGTGGAGCTGAAGGAACATCTTCAAGAGGTGAAGGAGGATTTTCATCCTCGCTGTCATCATCCTAAATATAAGGAATGCTGTCAAAAATAGAACAGATAGAGAGAGGTGACACATATGTCAAATCAGGGTCGCAGGCCAAAGGTGGCACACCTGCCGAACTAGGCTCATAGGCCAATATATTTTCATCAAATTTTACATCTCTTCTAATGATTACATTTTTGGATTTTGGTTGAATAAGTCTATATCCTTTAACATCTTCAAAATATCCAACAAAAAATCATTTTTCACTCTTAGGTTCTAAGGCTTTATGTTGCACATCTGGAATATGGGCCCAAGCATCACTTCCAAAAACAAAATAATGACTTACATCTGGTTTGATTGAGCTCCAAGCTTCTTCTAGAGTTATATTCCTTAAAACCTTAGTAGGAGTTTGATTTACTATGTAATTTTCACAATTACTTGCATCTGCCCAAAAATTGAGACTAAGTCCTTTAGATTGAAGCATACAATATCCATTTATTTTAAGGTGTGATTATTCCTTTCAGCTACACCATTTTGTTTTGGATTATATGGAACAATATGTTGCAATTGAATGCCATGCTCAGTCCAAAATTTGATAATTTTTTTTCTAACATATTCTCCTCCATTGTCTGATCTTAACTTAAGAATTGCATGTCCAGATTGTTTCTCAAAAAAGGCCTTAAAGGCCAAGAACATATTAAAAACTTCACTCTTGAGTTTTAAGAAGTATATCCAAGTGTGCCTGGAAAAATCATCAATGAAAGTTAAGAAGTACTTGCAACCAGAGAAAGAAACAACAGAAAGTGGACCACATAAATCATTGTGCACAAGCTGAAAAGGGGCTGAAGCATGCCAAGAGGCACATTTGTCAAAACTATCTCAATGATGGTTTTCGAGTACACATCCGGAACAAACACCATCTCGGCAAGATAATGTAGGAAGACCTGTCACCATATTTTATTTACATAGACTTTGAAGAGAGCGATAGTTTAAGTGACCAAATCATTCATGCTAAAGTTTGCTCACTTCATCATTATGAGCAACAAAAATGGAGGGAAGACATGATGACCCAAAGTTGTCAAACTTATACAAACTTGTGGAATCATCAGCAATGCTAGTAGCTAAAATATGTCTAAGATATTTGAGGTCCTTGATTACAACATCATGAGGTGAGAATTCTAATGTTTTCCCTTCACCTGAATGAGATAACTGATAAACAGATAAAAGGTTGCAGGACAAGGTAGGAACACATAATACATCGTTAAATTGACCATTATCTAGATGAATGGTTCTAGACCCTACAACACTAAGAGATATATCATCACCAACATATATATTTTTGGTGTTACAATCATTTAAAGAAGAAAACATGGCTTTATTTTTTTCCATGTGGTAAGAGGCTCCAGAATCAATGAGACACTCATGAGAATGAGAAGAGAAAAATACACTTAATGCATAACCATATCTTGATGCTTGATAACCACAAGCATAAAGTGCCATTCCTTAAGATGAAGTTGAAGAGTTATCCAAATTGATTTTGTGCTTCTTCATGGTTGCTTCTAAGGCTTCCATCTTCTTAAAACATTTGGACTCTACATGGCCATCATGATTACAAAAGTTGCAATGTCTATCTGTCTTCTTCCCTTTGTTTTTATTTGCCTTATCATTTTTTTGAGTTTCTCTTTCAGTTTGAGGCTGAAATGGCTTAAGATCCTTGTTTGGTTTACAACCATTCTTTTTAGTATGCTGCTTCTTAGGATTATTTTGATATGGTAGTTGTCGGGATTCTAAGGATTTCTTAGAAGAGTTTCACATATTAATAAGACCAAGGTGTAAGATTTTTTCTTGTTCTCTTATAAGAGAATCTAAAAAGGAATCAAAAGAGGGGTTCTTGTAGGCTGTTCCTTGAGAAATGATGGCTTCTCCAGTGGAATGGAAGGTGGAAACAAATATAGAGTATGCAGGGCCAATCTTAGCAAGAATAGAATAGATAAGACTACCATATTTCTTTTTGACCTTACAAACTTCTAAAAGAAGTCTAAGAGTCTTGAATTTGGACAAAAAATCTTCAATAGAGGAGAAATTATTGGGATCCAAAGTAAGCAACTCATTTTCAAGCTAGTGGGCCCTGATTTCATTTTGAATGCCAAAAACAGTATTTATCTTTTTCAAGGCTACATCAGGGGTGTCAATTTCTAGGATATGAAATCAAAGATCTTGAGAAATAGACATTCCTATCAACTCTCATGCTTGATCTTGTTTATTTTCCCATATAGCGAATTTTTCTCCATCGATAGGTTTAGTTTCTTGTGCTGTGGCTATTCTATAAATTCATTTACTTCTAAGTAAATCTACCATGTGGGGTAGCCATTTGAAATAAGTGGTGTTGTTAAGAATAACCGAGCATGAACTTTCCATTTTTGTTTAAAAAAATGAAACTGAAAATGCTGACACTAACTGCTCCAATGGAAAAATCTTGAAAAATTAGGCTGATTAAAAAAAAACGGCTCGAAAAACGGCTTACGGATGAAGAAGTTATGCCTTTTTGAAAAAAATGTGTTGTAGATGCTGAATAGTTACAACAACGGTTGAAATTTGATGATGAAGTTCTACTTTAAAAAAAAATCCCCCTCCCCCCCCCTTAACAAAAATATTTTTATAAAAAGAAGCTTGAGAAAGAGACTTGAACGCAAGACCTCTATTCTCATAAACTAACTTTACACCAAGTGAGCTAGTAAAAGGATTTTGTGCTTGATTGTAAGGAGGAAGGGTTTTTTTTTCTCTTTGATGTGCATGCTTTTTCCTACAAAAAAAAACAAAAAATACATGAAAAAAAAACAAACCTGATGACAGAATGTTAAATTTTCGGTTAGTCTTACTAGCAACTATCAATTCTTTCACTATTTCTGATTTCTCGAGATCGCACAAAATCATGGGGAAAGAGCATACATAGCAAAAAAAACATTGTCTTCCTGTTTCTGAATTTCCGAGATCGAACATAGCACAGAGAAAAGAGAATACATAGAGAAGAGGGTATAGATCCGTAAATAAAAAATATAAATCGAAATAAACAGAGGGAACCGAAATAAACAAAAAGATTAATAAATATAACTGCAAAACATATACTTGATAAACCAGATCTAAAATGTCATAACTTGGGAAACCGAAAACCTTTTCGCATGAAATGAAAGGGGTTCATTACTGTAACAGACGATCCAGACACAACAGAGTAATTCTCCAGGACTGAATTTTTTTACAAATAGGAGCTATAGAAAACGATAATTGCATGCAGTCAAACCGACTTTGGATTTGGATCAACAATGAATGTGACCCTCAAAATGGCTCTAATACCATGTAGGAATTTACAGGGTAAGTTCCTTAGATCAAAAACCAAAGGACACCACTCAAAAATAGATCAGAGATCAATACACCAGTATTTGACATGGTTAAAACCCTGAAAGAGGGAAACAGTCCACTGCCTGAGCCAACGCGGCCAATTCAGGAAATTTATTAATATAAAGAAATAAAATTTACATAAGCTTCTCTCATAAATGGTTACTATAAAAATTACCCTCCATGCTCTTTAAATATATATCATGGACCAATCGGGTGTTAAGCCACGAATCAAGTGTCAGTAATACCGAGGAGACAGTGAACTGTCCGGTCACTACCTATCATGACCGTCAGATTATAAGTTACAAATGTACATAGTAAAGAAACACACTTTACCTAACTCTACACTAAACCAAGTTATACTTAACTATTTCCTATGTGTCGGAAGATCCTAACAACAATCAATCCATGTTTCCAAAAATAAACCACATATATCATCAACATAATGGTCATTCGCACTATGGTGAGATATCTGAGCATGCATGTGCTCATTAACGATTTCAACTTCACAAAATTCATCAACTACGACTGGATTCACCAATGCACATCTCACTTCGTTGTCATCATCCACATGTGTATCATCATAGTGGGATTCACCATCATCTGCACCATCCACGTTACAATGGAGTTCATGAGAATTTATATGCTCTTACTTTGCTTCTCATACAGAGGCTTCAACTTCTCTATTTGTCATATTTTCTACATCTTCTTCATTCATATGCATGTATGCATAATGGGTTTAACTTTTATAGTCTTCATGACCATCATCCATATTTGAGTGGGATTCTCCAAGCTCTGTTTTCTTCCTAGAGCCTTGATCATCTACTCTCAGATTTGTGGCTAAGTCAACAGATTGGGACACATCATATTGCTGCATGTCACTCTCCCTTGCACGAAATTCTTCTTCTAGGATCTTCCACACGTCTTTGGAAGATGCAACTTTTGTTACAATGCACAAAAATTTGTCATCCAATGCATGTTTTATAAAATTCAATACTATAGAATTGCATACTTCGTCATAAGGGTTATTAGACCGGCACTCAATTAACTCTTTACCTTGAAAAAATTTACCATTTTGATAACCAAATAATCAAAATATTTACCAATAAACATAGGAGGTGGTAGTATATCTAGGCTACACCAATCACCCTTAACCTATTCTTTGTATTCTACTAGACTTCTTAGTTCATTGGAGGCAGGTTGAATCTCTCTAAATATGACAAGGATCTTTGTCTCTTCTCGTCGATTTCTTCTTTTGATTTTCTTGAGTCATTATTTCTGACCCATGATTGCTTCCTTTCATTTGCCTTGTGTTTTCTTTCTTGATTGCATGAAGCTTCCTTCCATTTGCCCCCGAAAAAAAATATTATTTTTAATTTTCACCCCCATAAGGCACAATATTCACCTAAAAAATATTGTCATGATTGACAAACCAAAAAAATATTGCAATCCAATTCGCCTTTTCAAGTCCCTAATTTTTTTTTCCAAATCAATTTTTTTTAAATTCTACTTTAATCAAAAAATTCTCTTCATAAATATCTCCAAACAAATCAATGATTTCCCCTTTTTTTAATCTTTGATCACTCTTTGTTGTTTTTCTTTAGTTATAATCCTTTAAATATTCTATATTATGTTTCCACAATATTGTCATGTACATAATAATGATTCATAAATGATATGGAAAATATTTATTTCAATAAGCGTGCATGTAATAATGAGCCATAAACTTCAAGTAATGGGTAATAATAAGCTATAAACTTGAATTTTCTCCAATCAATTATTTTCAGACATGATAGTTTAAAATGTCAACATGTCATAGAACATGGACAACCATGTCATACATTGAATACATTTAATAAAAAAAAACTTCCAAACTTCTTGTTAATAGTGGCTCCCAACAGTTCTACTTTCTCAATACTGACATCAGTGCCAAGCTAGTGTGCCTTTATTGATGCGATTAACACACATTTGATTATGCCCCTTTCTCCTCCATTAAATGACAAAATTTAATCGGCCTATCGAACGACGGTTGCCAAAACACTTTCAACTCTTTGTCGTGACTTATCACTCAAACAGTGTGGCTTTGCAAGCTACAGCTACAAATCTCGATTGTGTTGGGTCTTTGAAACTTTGCTAAACCTTTCTTTGATACCAATTTGATGGAAAGGTAGATGAAGAAAGCATAAATTTGACACACACAAATAATACGAGCTGCTTCTCTTCTATTGATCATAGAAACTTGACTTTTCTTGATTATAATGAACTCAGTGAGGGGTATTTAACCTTTTTCAACTAATGACTCACTCAAAATAACTTCAACGTCCAAACACACACTATATTTGACTTTACCAAATATAAGGTTGAACTCGAACTAACTCACTATTGACTAAGTTAACTCACACTTTAAATTTAAACTACTCTGCATGCAGGAGTAATTACAATTTCCAACAAGTACTTTGGGCTTGGACTAGAAGATATTTATTTTGAAAGCGATTATCCTATACACACTCAAGGTAAAGGATAAATAAGATAACTCAAACTTATATAAAATTTTATTATTTAAAAAAAAAAAATTATTTTGGAGAAAAAGGATAAGAATGTTTTCTTTTTAACATCAAGCATCTTAATACATTTTGTTTATGTTTATAAATGATACTGAAATATATACTATATACAATTTACAATTTACTTTCTCTCCCACACATATTTATTTATTTATTGAATATTTAAAATTCAATTTTTTATATAATAGAAATATACATCTAGGATTTTTTTTCAAATTTTAAATTAATTTTATTTATTAAAATTTCAATGAAAATTTAATATGGAAAATAAGTTTAACCTTCTCTTTTATCAAATTTAATACATCATGTTTTTTACTAGTATCTTCAACATCTTTGAAAACAAAATAAATAATCGATTAAATTATGAGAAACTCTAAATTCATGAAAAGCAAACATAAGTCACTAAAATTTCACCTTAAAAAACTTTATATTGGATGTCAAATTTCATTAGTCTAAGATAAGATAGTTTTGGTTTATTTTAGAATATCATAAATTGCATATATTTTATTTTATCTAAAATTAAACTTTTAGAAATCATGAAAATGGTGAACCAAAATCTTTTTTCTTAGCGAGTTAATTATATTTCTTCCAATAGTCAAATTACATGATTATCTAGAAAATTTATAGTAGCCTCACTCTGCCACACTGAAAACTAGGTTTGTTGCCTGATATATGATAATATTTTTGGGTGTTTGTTATATTCTTTCTAATACTAGGTTCGAGCATCTCACAAGGGTCATAGAGGGGTGCAGCCCCTCCTGTCGGGGATTTTGTAGGGGGGAAATAGCTCCCTTGCACGGGGTTTGGGGCAGCACCCCAAGAAAAAAAATTGGGACCCTATGTTAGGTTAGAGGACCAGCCTATGGTTTTGTGCATGGTTTTGGGGATGATGGTTTTCTTCTCATGGTATTTTGTAGATCCGGTAAAGGGAACTACAATGATGCTTTAATCTAGGGTTAATGGATTGGGGTTTATGAATGTTTCGACATGTATATATATGTGTTGTAATCTTGAAAGGAAAATAATGAAAAATAAAGCTGGTAGTCCTAATTTTGGGATCCAAGGGGAAATCTCTGTGTATATCGGTTTTATGTTTTATGCTCTTGCTATTTTTTATTTTATTTTTTAAGAGTTTGTTTGAAGATAATTTATATAAAACGTTAAAACTTACAAATACTAAGTTTCTACAAAAGAGGAAACATTATTTGAACATAAAAGACCATATAACCAGGAAATTGACTACTGAAAGAAATCCACAACATGTTATCCAGGTAAGGTGTCTAAAGATATCAATGGAGTTGGGTCATTTGCACTCATAGGAGGAGGCACCAAGAGCTTAAACTCACATTGAATGTTCTTCTCCATGTTAGTTAAGTGAACTTCCAACCTATCCATACAAGCTTGCATTTTCCACCGGTTTTGTTGAATGTCATTAGAAAGGAAATGAAGTCAGTCATTGTGTTTCTCCCTTAAAACTCGTCTTGGTAGGATCTTTAGCTTCTAGTGGAGGGTAATAGAATGCATGTACTAATTCCTCCTTCCCCTGATGTTTCCAAGGTCAAGAAGCCAACATGAAACCTCCTCTAGTAGTTTTGTGATTGAATAGGCATGTCGGTCTTGAAGAGAATGGTTCTCTAACCACTAAATCTCCTCTAGAGTACTAGGAGAGGTCAAAGAGTGATGAGTAGTCATCACCGCTTTATTTTTCACCTCTACACGTGATTGGATTTTCTAGTTCCATCCCCTAGCCCCACGATGACCACACATGTGTTAACGCAACATACTGACCATAGCAAATAATAAAGCAACACAGTAACAAAAATGAAAAATTTACCAACTCCATAGTCACTAGATAGGTAGCAACCTCTTACAAATAGTCAATATTACCAAAGAACTAGGAAATTCTACTTCCCTCATGCCTTCCACATACTAGAGATCAACTAGCCCCCAAAATACACATATAGTTAGAGTAGACATAGACGAGGTAGGACGATAATAAGATAATTTGAACATAGCTTTCCCATCAATCCAATCTATTTGCGAAGAACCAACCAAGCTAGGGGGAGAATCCAAATCCCAATGCAACATGACCCTCAATTCCAACAAGATACAAAAAAACCACATTCAATAAGAGAGATTCTATCACAAAACCCATACCACACCAAATGCAACCACAACCTGAGAAAATTAATGCAAAAAACCAAATGCTAGATATTACCTAGTTATAAAAGCGAAGAACAACCAAAGCTAAACAAGTCAAAGAGCCATAGTTTGATTTCTTCTCTGTAGAACTATGCTAGTTGAGAAAATTATCAACACAATTACCAAATGTAGTCTCCCAACTAGAAGTTGTGTCATCACCACCGTCTTCAGTAAGATAACCACTGCTTAGTTCCACTAATGGAAACAGGGAATTGGAGCGAATGTGAAACACAAACGTAGCATTAGATAAATTTAAGGTCTAAAATGAGCCTCCTAGGGAATATTATAAGATAATAGTGGATATAATAAAATAATATTAGATTACATCATCAAATTTTAGAGAGAAAAAGGATAGAACTACTTTTTCAACTCATATTTTCAACTTATCCCCCTACAGTTTTACTCAAATTTTGAGTGGAAGAACTCGTTGGATGAAAAATTTAATTCCTCATCCAATGAGTACCTAGGTTGCATACTTTCGATGGACCTTGCTACATGAAAAATGAGAAATACATGAAAAACATAATTGCAATTAGGTTTTTCATGTATTTCTCATTTTTCATGTAGCAAGGTCCATTGAAATTATGCAGCATAGATACTCATTGGATGAGGAATTAAATTTTGCATCCAATGAGTGATCCCACTCGAAATTTGAATAAAATTGTAGGGAGATAAGTTGAAAATACGAATTGAATTTTTTTTTTTTTTTACTCCAAAAATGGTGAATCATCCCCCATGGTCAAAATCATCATGTTGAATCCTATTAGTTCTTATAAAATTTATTTTGGTTGTACATTTTTGTTTTGAGGCCCATTTTTTACCTCAAAATTTCTCTAATGCATAGATTTGGCATGCTAGTTCAATTCCAAAAACTCCAAACTCGCCTCCTATTTCTTCAATTGCCCGAGATCGCTTCTAAATATAACCAAACTACTAGAAGGGTATGAAAATCCCACCAAAGGCAGGGACATTATGCTCTCAAAGCACAAAAGCACGTCTCACTGTAGAGAAATTGTAGTAAAACACTTCATAATGTAATAATCCACAAGTCTAAGGTAATTAACCATTGCATACTTCGTGCATGGGAAGGCATGCCATCCCACACCCTCTTAATTAAATTAAGAGTCGTGGGGTGGCACACGCGCCCTTGATCTCATTTTCCAAATGTACATCCACCCCCATTAGGGACAAAATGGTGACAAAATTTCAAATAAGGTCATTTTAATCTTAATATATTTATAATCCCAATTAATAATATTGAGATAAATACTTTCATTAAATTACTTCCACATTCTTATTCACCTGCATGCCAATTTTAAATTGTCTAAAATTGATCAAAATCCCCAAAACAAAGTTCCTATCACAAAAAATAAATCTCTAACAATCCTACCAAATTTAAAATCACTTTTACCTTAAGAAATAAGGCAATCATAGTGTGGGTGGACTTTATCGTAGAATCTCTATTTACATCACACATATAGAGAAGGGTAACTAAATGCAATGGATTTTATCATAGGCTCTCTGTTTACATCGCACTTATAGAAAAGGGTCGCTAGATGCAGATTTATTTGAAAACATGGTATTTCATAGTCTAACTAATAGATGAAATGGTTTTTTTCGTAATAATATGACAATACAATTTTTGATAAGATTATAATTTCTTGTTATTTAAATTGTATTTTTTCAGTGTATAAATAAATTCAATGCCTTTTTTTGAAAAACTAGAATTGTTGAAATTAAATAACTTAAACTTACAATTTTTAAAAATATCAAAAATAATATGATAATATTATTATATCTTGTAATTTAAAATATATATTTTAAATAAGTAAATAAATTTAATGTAATTAAAAACTTCAAAAATTAAAATTAAACAACTTAAACTTGCTTTAAAAAAAATCATATATATATATATAATTTCCCTTTCCCCAATTTAATTAGACCAATTGGTTTTGCATAGGCTTCATGCATATATATATAATTTCCCTTTCCCAATTTAAATTAGATATAATTGGTTTTGAAATACGCGTCAAGATGGCATATGGAGACCATGGCCATAAGGGAGCTGACAATAGGTGGGTAACCCCTCAAAGAACATTTTATTTATCGACGTCGTTAGTGTTGACTACGGTGGTGACTCTTCACGAGTTGTTCGGTTAAAGTTTAGTGTGGTCACAGCGAAATGTGTAGTGGTTAATGTGCAGTATCATGAACGAACGAATATTAAATTGTGGAATTTGTCCATGGTTTTGACGAGAGTGGTGACTTTGTTAGAGTTATTTTGCTAGCAATCGCACACTGCATAATTAAATAGTATAGTAATTAAATATATTAATATAGTCATATAAATAAATCAATATAAAAACAGTTATGTAGATTTTATTAACAAAGTTGTATAGCTAGCGTTCCTGTCTTTTAGTTTAATTATTGAACCTTGGAAGACATGAACCAACTCCCACATTTGAACAAGGACTATAGAGTAGATACTCTCGCTTAGTTTAAATATAGTTAAATTAGAATAAAAAACAATAAAAACAAACAACTTTATATTAATAAAAATTACAATTAAAATAGCAAGATAATTCATGATTTCATTATCTTTAGATAAGTAGAGATAATGAGAACTATGTTTGTGGATGGTTTTCTTAATAAACTTTAATATCATATTTGTTCATTTTAGTTTATTATTTTTTTAGATTTGTATGGAAAATGTATATTTTTTTCGACAAAATGTACAATTGCCTTCTAAAAAATCTCTCATGGGAAAAGATGGATGTGTGGTGTTAGATTAAAATATAGCTAAATTAACTTAGTTTAAATATAGTAAAAATAAATTATATGCTAAGCGAGTTGTGGAAAATTGAGTCTACCTAGCCAAATGCGAGACAAATATAACCTAGTTTATGACTAAGGGAGCTTGAAGTACTCCAACAAAGACATGGCTTTGAATTAACCTTTCCAACTGCAAGTGCATGTGCATAAATTCTTTTATTATATTAAAGAATTAGATACATGTTGGTTAGATAGTGTTTAAATAAAATTTAAATGTTAAATAATTGAATGCATTGGATATAATTACTATTCTATAATGCTATTCCATATTAGTCATTGTTCAATCCTAGGTCATGATGTATTAGATTAAAATGAAAATAAATGCAATAAAGCTCTCCTTTCCAATTCTAGCTTATGGTTATGACATATTTTATTTGTGTTGTTTATCTATTTTATAAAATGACTATTCTTTGATTGGGTAATTTATTGCACCTATTGGTTAGAATGATGTTATTAGAGATAATGCTTATCAATTAACTCTGTATGTGGTGATATTGGTATGGTGGTCAATGGTCTATAATACTAATTGTTTGCTAAGGATGAGTTTTAGGATGGACATTGATCATGTTAGCTATATTTATTAAATCCACATGCAACCAATTATGGTTGGGTATAATGTAGGTGAAACATCTCCCATCATTGGGATTGAAAATGTTAGCACCTAGATAACAATGAAGCTCTTGTTGGACATGGATTTGTACCTAAGCCTCAAATTGATAGATAAAATGGTTTCATCATGGGATATTATCATTAATTTTGTATGGTTTCGGAATTATTATTTTCGTGTTAATCTAGTGCTATATAGAGTGTCATGAGTTTAGAAAAATAAACCTCTTTTTGAGTCAATATTCCAAGGTTGTCAATGTGCATTATTGCATGATTACCATGACAACTATGATTACATCTCACTATAATCTCTAGTGGTGTTTTTCGACTAGATGAGAAGAGTAGGGAAGCATCTTTGGCTCGCCTAAAAAGTGAGGAGGGGGATTTAGTGGAATGTTTAGAACGTAATTGTATTGTATATAATCAATCTTGAAGTTGTACTTGAGTTCTTGATTTTCATGTTAAAATCATAATAGAATGATACATCACTGAATTTGCAAGCCAATAATTTTCACAAATAAAGGAGGAGTTCAAGAAGGGAGCTTTTGGAAGGATGGTAAAAGATATTGTAACCTAAACAAAGATGGTTTTGGTGAAACGGGGCTATATTATTTTTAATGCACCAATCATGATAGCATAAGAAATTGTGCTTGGTAGTAGTCTATGATGAATCCAAAAGAATGAATAGATAAATTCAAATGGTACTATGGAGAAGGCATAAGATCGAGGGAGAGAAGAGCAGTATAAGAAGTGAGGTGTAATATTTGAAAAGTGGTGGAAGGACAAGGTATGGGAGATTATTTTAGAAAGATGAAGTGGTGAGTGGAGTTAATGAAGAGAAGGGGAGGACTAAATCACGAATGGACAAGTCGAATATGTGGAAAAGGGGAAAGAAATATAACCAATGGTTGAGAGAAGTTTTCTTGGTAGTTGAATGAAGGTTGTGGAGGAAGTGATTGAGGAACCACACTAGGAGTGTGAATGTGATATAGATCATTTATCAAATATATTGCATCAACAACATGCATCTAAAATGTTTTTTGATTAGCCAATAGAAGAAGCCATGGGCATGATCAAGTTTATATTTTAATTTTCTTCGTTGTTTTTTCTCTTTTTTGGTAAAAGGGAACAAAAATGAGAAAGCTAAGAAAAATAACGTAATAGATGGAAGGGAAATAATTTTCAACATCAAATGTCATATAGTAAATACTAACCCCCTTGTCCATTGAACTATATCACAAAAACAAGTTACAATAATTTCTACTACTTTTATTTATTGTAAGCAATAGTAATATCTCAAAATCACATGCATGTAATATTCCATAGCCACAACTATAAGTTTCTAGGCAAGATCGATAATGGTTTTAAGGATACACTATTATTTTTATTATATTTATGACAATGATATTAATCACTACCTCTTTTCATTTCACTTCCACTAGTATAATTTCACTAGTCAATGATTGCTACATAAAGCATTACCAATTATATTCTAAATAGTTATTTTAAACTTAATTCTAACATCACATCCCTACATCTTGTATTTTGTTTCCAAAACCATTTGAATAATAAAAATTAAACAATAAATTATATATCAATATTTTCTTATAAAAAATAAACTTAAATAATAATAAATAATTTAATATTATAAATTATCTATTCATTCATAAATTTACCATAACCATTTATGATTCTAATCCATTTAAACAAATAGTTACTAAAAGGTACTTAGGATACCTATTTAATGTTTTCTTAAAAAAATAATTATTTAAAAATAAAATGAAATTTTAATATTCGATTTCTACTTTGAACTAGTCATCAATTTTTACAAATTTTCTTCCTATGCATTAGTGAGAGTGAATGACAAATCAACTCAAAAGGAAATGACAAATTCACTAAATCTGACAACATGCATTATTGAGTTGAAACGTTTCTCATTTGATATTGATGAAAATGAATGAGAGATTAATTCAAAATAAAAAATATACATTATTATACTAAAATATTTATTTTATATATTATTTTAAATGAAAAATGAAAGTAATATTAAACAATTATATGAATCAAAATTTCCAAGGAAATGAAATATATTAACTTATGATAGATGAAGAGGTGTCTCGTGCCTTCTCATTATCAGAAACGTAAGAAGTTATCATGAAATGCAGAAGGATGGAGAAATTTCGAAGGCATCTCTGGTGATGATAATCGTTTAATGGTTAGGGTGACAGGATGTATGATATGTTCATTGAAAAACAATTTGTTAAAGAAAAAGAAAAATTGGAAATTTTTAGTTGCATTGAAATTGATAACTCATGCATTCTATCAAGCGTCAGATTTTGTCCAGAAACAGTAAATGTTGGTGCAATCCTAGATAACCAATATTTCCAATGCTATTTGTTATTTAATAGCCTAAGATTACTTTTGAAAGTACATAAGCATGCATACCCAACTAAGCATGCATACCCAACTGCAAAGTCTTTATGACTCTCCAATCGGAAGTGCGTGATGTGATCATGGATCTCGCTGTCTTTTTTATTTTATTTTTAATTTTAATGGCCATGAAAACATGACACCGTGCGCATAATATGCCCATCCATTCCCTCACACGACGCTATATGGATTACCATGGGATCTTACCATACAAAATGATACATTATATGAATTGTTGGGCTGGGAAATAAAGATTTACATTATGAAGTTCCACAAGCTTCTATTTGCTTTGATGAACATCGCATTAAGATGAAGTTTGCAGTAGTAGATATTCTCATTGATTGTATTTTGTGAAATGTTTTTATTGCAACAGTAGAACTACATGGTTCAACTAGACTCAAAGGTAATAAAGCAAGTTACTTTATTTCAGTACCTAGTTTAAATGGGAATTTAAAAACCATCAAAATGCCATATATATCTACTCCCAGAATTTCTACTATGGTACAAGCTATGGAACAGATTGAAAAGGCTAATAATAAACTAGTTGAACTAAAAGATTTGAAAGCTACTATGAAAATAGTAGACTACCTTCAAACTCATATGATTAAACAAAAGATCTCTGCTCTATGAGAGCAAATTGAGAAATATTATTGTGAGGAAGAGCCAAATGCTCTCTGGCATAGAAAGCAACATTGTATTGAACTTCCCTACAGAAATGACTATGAAGGAAGACCCTGCAAAAGTAGCGCCATACCAATGAATAAAGAATACAGAGGTCTTTTTCAAAAATAAATTTATAGTTTATTGGATAGACAACTCATCAGAGAATCCAACAGTGCCTGAAATTGTTATGGATTCTATGTAAATAAGCATTTAGAACAAATCAGAGGAGTTCCCAGACTTGTGATAAATTACAGACCTCTGAACTATGTTCTGTCAGATGACACCTATCCAATCCCTCACAAAGGAGATCTATTAGCCATAATTGTAGGTGCCAAAATATTTTCTAAATTTGATTTAAAGTCAGGGTTTTGGCAGCTAGCAATAAGAGAAGAAGAAAAATTCAAAATAGCTTTCAGTGTGCCTGCTGGGCACTACGAATGGAATGTCATGCCTTTTGGACTTAAACATGCTCCATCCAAATTTCAGAAGGTCAGGGACACTATTTTCAAACCATTTTTTGACTGCCTGCTTGTATATATTTATGATATTCTTTTGTTTTCCAAAAATTTTCATGAACATTTTAAGCATGTACAGACATTTTTCCAGATTGTTAAAAAGAATGGTCTTGTGTTGAGCAAAAAGAAGATAGAATTGTTCCAAACTTCTATCAAATTCCTTGGGCACACTATCAACAATCGTCAAATCTCTTTACAAAAACATGCTCTCGAATTTGCTGACAAATTTCCTGATGTCATTTCTGACAAGACCATGCTCCAAAGATTTTTGGGTTGTTTAAACTATGTCAGTAGTTTTTACAAAGATTGTGCAAAAGATAGAAGCTTGTTAAATCAAAGATTGCAGAAAAATCCACTGCCTTGGAATTTAGCACACACTGATGTAGTCAAACGCATCAAGAGCAAGGTAAAAACCCTTCCTATTTTGTTTATGGCTGATGAGAATTCCCACAAAATTGTTGAAACAGATGCCAACGACATCATTTGGGGAGGAATATTGAAGCAGAAAAAGGATAAACAAGAGCAGATTAGCAAGAGAAAATTGTTCAGTTTGTATCTGGTACATGGAGTCCTTCTGAAAGGAACTACTCCACAATTGAAAAAGAGGTAAAGGCAGCATGGATTTGTATAGATAAGTTTGAACTACACCTTGTACATAAAATATTTCTGTTGAGAACCGATGCCTCTACCTTAAAGAAATTTCTCAGTAAATATATCAAAAAACCTAGTGAAGCCAAGTTTGCCAGATGGCAAGTATTGTTTGCTAATTTTGATTTTGATGTAGAACACATCAAAGGGAAAAATAATTGCCTACCATATTTCCCTAGTAGAGAATATCTTCAAAAATATCACATCATGGTAATAATTACAGAATGGGATCCCACTCAGCAAAAGGAGATTCTCAAGTCTATCCCTAAAAATAAAAACTGGCAAGAATACTGCTTGGGATGGAAGCCAACTTGCCAACTGAGAAACACTAAGGTATTAGATGCAAAATTACAACCTCATTTAGATATTCAACACCTTGTACCCGAAATAAAGGTATATCCCAAAGGAAGTAAATGGATTCATGATATGGTACACTCTAGGAGTATGCTATCTGCAAATCTGGCAGAAGAAGCCTTAAGTAAGGATTTTAAAGATATCACCATGATATAGACCGAAGGAAGTAATAGAAGTCATGTCTATCACAAATACTTCAGCATAAATCGGACCAGAGATCAAAGATGGAGTGATATGTTTGCTATGTGGCCAAGAGGTGATCCGTCCATCATCAAAGACATTATACAACTGCAGATCCAAACCTCAAGGTTTGATATGACAAAGAAAAGAAATAACATAGCCATCCAGACTCGAGGGTTTTTTCATCATACAAACACCCTATATCTTGCTGTCCTACATGCACCTAGTAAAGATTCAAAATCAAGTGTGGTTGTTCTCACGGATGCTCAAAACCAAAAAGTAGAACACCAAATAATCAGATGGGAAGATATAAGTTTCCCTAAGCATTGGGTAGTCAATAATCCCAAGCCTCCAAATATGCAAAACATCACTTCTGCTAATATCCAAGAAAACTCTTCATCTGCTATATTGTCCTTTCCAAGAAGATCCACAATAGATCGCAGACGAATTGAAAAAGACTGCAGATGTTCTTCATTGTACAAAGATTCATCTGAAGTTGATATTGCATATTCCCAGTTTCCTCTTGTACATTGTTCTCATATTGATTTATTCGAGTTTTCCCAAATTGTAAATTTTTCTTCTCTAGAAGTCATTTTTCCTTCCTGCAAAAATAAATTTAACCTTAGTACCCTTTCCGAAATGGTTCTTCATGCAAATCATCATCCTAGGACTGGTGAAGCCCCTCCTTCTACTTCAGTTAATCCCTGTCCTAATCCTAAATGTGAATACATTCCATTTCCTCATGACTCTGGGCACATTATGATGATGCATTCTCTTCCTTCTCTAGAAAATGAAGATCACAGACTTATAGAAATGTTTTCCAAAATGAGACCTATGAGCATGCCTAAATATGGTCTTGGCTACTTAGAACAAGTTGATGAGTTAATCCCTAATTCTATATTTAATAATTTCATCCCTAATGATTGCAAAAATCCATCAGTTCCTGAAATGCATAAGTTCTTTTCAATAATGAGTGGATGAAAGAAGCATCCTGTAGAAACCCAATGGATGAAAAATATGTTGAATTGGGATTTATACTCTCACCCTGAGGCAAACAAGTTTGACCTAAGCACTTCCCCAGAAGACAAGAAGAACTCAGCAAATGGATGGAAAGATTATATGGACAAAACAAACACTTGGTTATCTTTTTATGAATGGAGGGCACAAAATGAATCTAAGCATGTCTTGATGACAGACACTGCTTCATCTTTTGATAACCAGCATTCATCGATTGCTCTTGATGGCAGCAAAATTGTTACTTCTACCACCTTTCCTCCTTATAAGGGTATTATCCTAGGAGAAGCTCATAATTCTGCAAAGGCTATTCCCTTAGTCTTAAAGGATGACACTGCACTTGGTATAGCTGGTAGAAATCAAAAGTCTAGTGAACAAATAAATTGGACTAACATAGCAATCAAGGGTCTTGAAATAAAATGTGCAAAATCTGCTGATGTTAAAGAATAGTTTCATAGCCTTCATGTTTATGTAAATCATGTAAATGATGCTTTAAATAATGTCCAATTTTCTAGTTTTGTTTTAAAAGGATATGTCAGAGAATCCTTATCTAAGATGGATGATATGGAAAAGAAGGTAGATTTTAATATTCATACTACCAAAGGGCTTATTCATGATATATCTGAAAAATTGGGCAAGCTTCATACAGCCCCTTCTGACAAACCAATTCCATCCTATTTTCTTTTCAAAAGAAATGTACATATTCAGCATCCTGATAAAACTGTTGATAGGTTTCCACAGCTATTCCTAAAGGAATCCCCGACTTTATTACGAAAACATGAAAGTTACTATTTCTTGTTGAAAACTAAGTGAGAAAATTCCCAAAAAACGCGGAGACACAACATTTCCAATCCTGAACCTCTTGAGAGTCGGTATACTGGACATCTGCTCACAGTCTCGGTGAGAAAAGAGAGAAACTCCTAGAGACACATACTTCCTGCATTTGATTCATGAGAATGGAATATTGATAATTTAAGTGTGGGACAAATCAGGCATGAAATTATTGATATGATCTTCACATCATTGTATTATTGAGGAAAAAGTGAGAGTAGAAATGCTGCAAAAAACCATTGTACGTATTTCACAACACTTTATGAATGATGAAACAGGAAGCTATCTCTTATACGTACAAATGGAAAATGAGCTCTTGCATGATGAGGTTGGAGATATCATCCATAACTCTGATGGAACTCCACAAAATAATATGATTGGGGCTTTAACCTCTCTCATTCTAGAACATTAGTGTGGAGGAGAGACAGATCTTGCAGACAAACATGAGATGATCCTCATGAATATTAAATGCAACAAAATGTCCCAATATGAAGACTTCCACAGAGATTAGGTCCAACACATATTTGAAGTAAAGGACAGAAAAAACATCTTTTGGAAACAAGTTTATTTGGCAGCCTTACCCTCCAAATTTGTAAACTATCTTAGCCAACAAGAGGCTTTCCAATTACCTTTTGAGTCCTTTACTTGGGGGGGAATATAAAGTATAGTTACTAAGTCTCTAGTTGGGTTGTGTACAAACATGAAGGTAAATAAATCTCTGCAGAAATTATCTAGATTGTCTGACAGCAAATCTATTTGCAACAAGTATGGTCTGACAATTGATGATCCTATTGTAAGAAGAAAAAAGGCTAAGAAAAAAGAAAAAAAGCTCAAAAAGTATAGTCAAAAATAATTTTCTTCTAGAAAAAAGCCTAAGGATAGAAAAGGGTATTATAAATACATCCCAAAGACTCATTATTGCCAACCCAAGGATATCCTTTTACATTCTTCAAAAAGAGATCAGTGGAGTAAACTGACTTGTTGGCTTTGTGGTCAACCTGGCCATACCTCTAACAAATGTCCAGTTGGTGAAGAATCTAGAAAAAATAAGGGCAAAAAATAAAGAAGAATCCTTAAAAAAGAAGAAGAGTGTAAAGATTGAAAGCCAAATCATATGCTACAAATGTGGATCAAAAACTCATATATCTAAAAATTGCCCAAATTTTTCTATTAGAGGACAGATCCAACAACAACATAGTAAGTTGCAACTCTTGAGACTCTTCTAACAGTTCTTCCTCTATATCCTCTGATGAAGAAATTCATGTACATATGAAAAATTGTGATTGTTCTAATGATTGCCAATGTTTTCCTAGCTCTTCTAGTGAAAGCTCTTCTGATTCAGAAGAAAGTGATACTGAGCAAAAGTTCAAATAAAAAATCCTCATGCTCAGACTGTAAATGATAGTAAATCAAAATTGCTTTCTCAAATCCATGCATTAGAAGAAGGTGAAATGAAAGAGAATCTAATGGAAGATTTCTTGAAAACTATGCATAAATATCCTTTTGATAGTTCTTCTTCCTCTAAGCATGGGCACAAACCTCTGTTTGTTGATGCTTCATTTGAGAGAAATACCAAGGCTTTTTAGAGAAACCGATAGCAAGATAAAGTTAGATCACTGACTTTGGGAGAAGTATGTAAAGAGATACATTCCATCAAGAAAGAATTATCTTCTCTCAAATACACAGTTTCTCAAATAGAAAAAGATAAGTTGCCTACCCAAGAAGCAAAATCTTCCCCAAAAACTTCAAATGTTCAAATCTTTGAAGGAAGGAGAGATGAATCCCATGGATTCCAAGATATGCGACTTTTAACAATTCAGTATTAGCAACACCATGTGATGCTTGATATCTGTATTCAAGGCCAGATATTCTCTCTCAAGACCCTAATTGATTCTAGTGTATATGTTAATGTTCTGCACTCAAATATTATTCCAGCCAAGTATTGGGTTAAATCCTTCAGACATGTTGTTGGGCTGGGAAATAAAGATTTACATTATGAAGTTCCACAAGCTTCTATTTTCTTTGATGAACATTGCATTAAGATGAAGTTTGCAGTAGTAGATATTCCCATTGATTGTATTTTGGGAAATGTTTTTCTTGCAGCAGTAGAACCACATGGTTGAACTAGACTCAAAGGTAATAAAGCAGGTTACTTTGTTTCAGTACCTAGTTCAAATGGGAATCTAAAAACCATCAAAATGCCATATATATCTACTCCCAAGATTTCTACTATGGTACAAGCTATGGAACAGATTGAAAAGGTCAATAATAAACTAGTTGAACTAAAAGATTTGAAAGCCACTATGAAAATAGGAGACTACCTTCAAACTCCTATGGTTAAACAAAAGATCTATGCTCTAAGAGAGAAAATTGAGAAACATTGTTGTGTTGAAGAGGAAAATTCTTTCTAGCATAGAAAGCAACATTGCATTGAATTTCCCTACAGAAATGACTATCAAGGCAGACCCTGTAAAAGTAGCAACATACCAATGAATAAAGAATGCAGAGATATTTGTCAAAAAGAAATTGCTAATTTATTGGATAGACAACTCATCAGAGAATCCAAAAATCCCTAGAATTGTTATGGATTCTATGTAAATAAGCATTCAAAAAAAATCAGAGGAGTTCCCAGACTTGTGATAAATTACAGACCTCTGAACTATGTTTTTTCAGATGACACCTATCCAATCCCTCACAAAGGAGATCTATTAGCCAAAATTGCAGGTGAAAAAATATTTTCTAAATTATATTTAAAGTCAGGGTTTTCGAAGGTAGAAATAAGAGAAGAAGACAAATTCAAAACAGCTTTCAGTGTGCCTGCTGGGCACTACGAATGGAATGTCATGCCTTTTGGACTTAAACATGCTCCATCCAAATTTCAGAAGGTCATGGACACTATTTTCAAACCGTTTTTTGACTAGCTACTTGTATATATTGATGATATTCTTGTGTTTTCCAAAAAATTTCATGAACATTATAAGCATGTATAGACCTTTTTGCATATTGTTAAAAAGAATGGTCTTGTGTTGAGAAAAAAGAAGATAGAATTGTTCCAAACTTCTATCAAACTCCTTGGGCATACTATCAACAATCGTCAAATCTCTTTACAAAGACATGCTCTCGAATTTGCTGACAAATTTCCTGATGTCATTTTTGAAAAGACCATGCTCCAGAGATTTGTGGGTTGTTTAAATTATGTTAGTAGTTTTTATAAAGATTGTGCAAAAGATAGAAGCTTGTTATATCAAATATTGCAGAAAAATCCACTGCCTTGGAATTCAACACACATTGATGCAGTCAAACACATCAAGAGCAAGGTAAAAACCCTTCCTATTCTATTTGTGGCTTATGAGAATTACCCCAAAATTGTTGAAACAGATACCAGTGACATCGGTTGAGGAGGAATATTGAAGCAGAAAAAGGATAAACAAGAGTAGATTGTTCAGTTTGTATCTGGTACATCGAGTCCTTCTGAAAGGAACTACTCCACCATTGAAAAAGAGGTAAAGGCAACATGGAATTGTATATATAAGTTTGAATTACACCTTGTACATAAAAGATTTATATTGACAACCGATGCCTCTGCCTTAAAGAGAGTTCTGAGTAAAGATATCAAAAATCCTGGTGAAGCCAAGTTTTCCAGATGGCAAGCATTGTTTTCTAATTTTGATTTTGATGTAGAACACGTCAAAGGGAAAACTAATTGCCTACCAGATTTCCTTAGTAGAGAATATCTTCAAAAATATCACTTCATGGTAATAGTTATAGAATGGGATCCCACTCAGCAGAAGGAGTTTCTTAGGTCTATCCCTGAAAATAAAAACTGGTAAGAATACTGCTCGGGATGGAAGCCAACTTGGAAACTGAGAAACACTAAGGTATTGGATGCAAACTTATAACCTCATTCATATATTCAACACCTTGTGCATGAAAGAAAGATATATCCCAAAGGAAGTAAATGGATTCATGATATGGTATACTCTAGGAGTATGTTATCTGCAAATCTGGCAGAAGAAGCCTTAAGTAAGGATTTTAAATATATCACAATGATCTGGACCGAAGGAAGTAATAGAAGTCGTGTCTATCACAAATAATTCAGCATAAATCAAACCAGAGATCCAAGATGGAGTGATATGTTTGCTATATGGCCAAGAGGTGATCCATCCATCATCTTTCCTGACACCATATACAATTATGCAGGGTATAAAAAACTATGGTGGGACATTCTAAATGTAGACGGGAAAGATGAAACACACTATACAAAAATAAAATTTGGACCAACATGGATCACACAGAGAAATAACAAAATGAATGACCCCAAGAATGGTGGAATGGTTTTGATGTCAACAAAACAGCCATGGATCCCTTATACTTTGAAACTTTATATCAAAGGGACTGTAATGTCTGTTTTAATATTGAATGTTTTCATTCTCCTTGCAAAACTGTTGGAGAACTCAATAATTTTCCAGATTATGAAATTTTGGAATAATACATGACCATGCACTATGAATGGTTAGTAATGACCAAAATTAAGCACCAAATTGTTTTTCATAAGCCAATGATTGTCCGAAGAATCTATACAAAAGCTTGGGATGAAGCTTTGTATAAAAGATTTAGATTTCCTGGCATCACACCTCTTAAAGATTCATCATGATGGTTTTCGTGGACTTTCCATAAAAGTATCCACTGTGTATCTGATTTTCTCGTGGGCTTTCTGACAAAAAGCAATCACTATGCAAAATAATGAGTACGAATATTCTATCTTATCAAGAGACTCGGAGCACTTCTCTGACATATGGTAGGGTTTGACCCCACATCTCTTGGATTGATAGACATCTGCCAGCTTTGTTTGGTCCGTGATGTTTGGCGCTTGTCCCCTCTTTCTCCTATATAAGGGTGAGAGTAAGGTTCATTTGGGCATCCGAAGTTGAGTGTGTTTTGTTAAGAGTCATAGACTGAAGTCTGAGATTCATCTCTTCTTGCTCTGCATCTACAAACCAAGGTTCAATCTGCTTGCAACACGAAGGATATCTTACTTCTGTCTTTTAGGTAAAATCTGAGAAGCCTGCGTATCAGAGTGCGAGCTCTGGTAAGAACCTAAAGTGGCCAGATTTTTAGGTAATATTTTGATTTTGAGTCTGAAGTTTAGAGACTGAGTTTGTGAAAGGCCAGGAGCTTTCAGTCTACATCTTGTCTATCAAGTGAAAAAATTGATAAACGCCTTAACAGTCGATCTCGAGAAAGAAATATTATCTGTAAATCTCTCTGTAAAATATTTCCATATCAATAAAGAAGAATTTGTTTCTGCATTTGAGGTATTGTCTGCTGTGTTTTTAAATGTGTTGTTGAGATAGTATCTGTGAGACACTTTTGCTTGAGGATCATCAGAAGTTCACCGGAGGTTTGCCGAGGTTGAAGGAACACTAGTCCGTTGAAGGCATGAGGTCGTGTGAAGGACGCCAGAGCGTGAAAAACTAGAGGTTCATGTACAGGTTCATGTACGAGTTCGTGTAAAGAATTGTGTCGTGGCAACACAGAGAAGTGATCCAACAAGGCCAAGAGCAAGCTTGAAGAAGCCTCTACAAGAAATTGTACTTCTAGAAATTGGAATTAGAGCCAAGTTGATGGTTAGTACTCCTTCTATTCTTCTTTTTGAAATGGAAAAATCACGAAGATTTATTTCTTTCTGAGAAATTGATGAATTTGAAGTTGCACAAGAAAATCCCCTGCAGGATATGTTTGTTTCATCATCTAAAAGAGTCATTAACTCAGTTGAACTTGAGTATATTGAAAGTGAGCCTGCTGCTCGATGGTGTCTACCTAGCATTAACTCTTCTGAAGTCTATTCTGATTTATCTATTTTTCATTTAAATGCCATTACCCGTATTTCTATAAAAGAAAGTATTAGCAAAATAAAATAAAACTTCGATGCTGTATAGACTATTCCTCTTTTGGATCCTAAGCAGCTTCAGAAAGAAGCAAGAAGGATGGGAACCCAATATTTACATCTAGGATGCATAAGAATCAACATTCATGCTTTGACTCATAGAGGTCTGAACACTTTTGTTTTAGCCATTGTTCGTGGCTTAACTCACAACAAATATTCAGATTCTCTAATCAGTGGGATATTAGCTCCTCTATCTGATGGCCCTGTTTATTTTGATTGTTATCCAAACTTTTCCGTTTATGTCTTTGATGAACATATCAAATAAATTCTACAACTGCAAATCCAAACCTCAAGGTTTGATATGAAAAAGAAAAGAAATAACATAGCCATCCAGACTTGAGGGTGTTTTTTTCATACAAACACCCTATGTCCTGTTGTCCTACATGCACCTAGTAAAGATTAAAAATCAAGTGTGGTTGTTCTCACGAATGCTTAAAACCAAAAAGTAGAACACCAAATAATCATATGGGAATATCTAATTTTCCCTGAGAATTGGGTAGTCAATAATCCCAAGCCTCCAAATATGCAAAACATCAGTTCTGCTAATATCCAAGAAAACTCTTCATCTGATGTGTTGTCCTTTTCAAGAAGATCCACAATAGATCGCAGACGAATTGAACAAGCCTACAAAAGTTATTCATTGTACAAAGATCCATTTGAAGTTGATACTGCATGTTCCCAGTTTCCTCTTGTACATTGTTCTCATATTGATTTATTCGAGTTTGCCCAAATTGTAAATTTTTCTTCTCTAGGAGTCAATTGTCCTTCTTGAAAAAATAAATTTAACCTCGATACCCTTGCCGAAATGATTCTTCATGCAAATCATCATCCTAGGACTGGCGATACCCTTCATGCAAATTTAACCTCGATAACCTCGATACCCTTGCCGAAATGGTTCTTTTACTTCAATAAATCCTTGTCCTAATCCTAAATGTGAAGACATTCCATTTCCTCATGACTCTGAACACATTATGATGATGCTTTATCTTCCTTCTCTAGAAAATGAAGATCCCAGACTTATAGAAATGTTTTCCAAAATAAGACCTATGAGCATGCCTAAATATGGTCTTGGCTACTTAGAACAACTTGATGAGTTAATCCCTAGTTCTAGATTTTATAATTTCATCCCCAATGATTGCAAAAAGCCATCAGTTCCTGAAATGCATAAGTTCTTTTCAATAACGAGTGGATGCAAGAAGCATACGGTAGAAACCCAATGGATGAAAATTATGTTGAATTGGGATTTATACTCTCACCCTGAGGCAAACGAGTTTGACCTCAGCACTTCCCCAGAAGACAAGAAGAAATTAGCAAATGGATGGAGAGATTATATGGACAAAAAAAACACTTGGTTATATTTTTATGAATGGAGGGCACAAAATGAATCTAAGCATGTCTTGATGATAGACACTGCTTCATCTTCTGATAACCAGCATTTGTGGACTGCTCTTGATGGCAGCAAAATTTTTACTTCTACCACCTTTCTCCTTATAAGGGTATTATCCTAGGAGAAGCTCATAATTCTACAAAGGCTATTCCCTTAGTCTAAAAGGATGACACTGCACTTGGTATAGATGGTAGAATTCAAAAGGCTAGTGAACAAATAAATTGGACTAACACAACAGTCAAGGGTCTTGAAATAAACTGTGCAAAATCTATTGATGTTAAAGAATAGTTTGATAGCCTTCATGTTTCTATAAATCATGTAAATTATGCTTTAAATAATGTCCAATTTTCTAGTTCTATTTTAAAATGATATCTCATAGAATCCTTATCTAAGATGGATGATATGGAAAAGAAGGTAGATGTTAATCTTCATCCTACCAAAGGGCTTATTCATGATAGATCTGAAAAATTGGGCAAGCTTCATACAACCCCTTCTGACAAACCAATTCCATCCTCTTTTATTTTCAAAAGAAAATTACATATTCAGCATCCTGATAAACCTGTTGATAGGTTTCCACAGCTGTTCCCAGAGGAATCCCAGCTTCCTTCAGAAGAAACATCTAAGAAAGTTACTATTTCTTCCCTATTTAAAGAACCTGAGTCAAAAATTCCCAAAAGAGTAGAACCACACTTTTTTCCAATCTATGAACCTCTTGAGAGTCAGTATACCAGACATCCTACTCCTGATCTTAGTGGAAAAGGGAAACTCCTAGAGACACATACTTTCCATTCTTATTCACACTGAGAATGGAATATTGATAATTTAAGTGTGGGACAATTCAGGAAAATGATTGATATGACCTTCACAGAATATAAGCTCATGTGCTTAAGAGGGAAAAGTGAAGTAGAAGCCTGCAAAACCATTATCCATTGCTTCACATGCATTTTACTCAAATGGTGGGAAACAGAAACATCTCCTGCCCTCATTACTAAAATGGAAAATGAGATCTTGTATGATGAGGTTGGAGATATCATCCATAACTCTGATGGAACTCCAAAAAATAACATGATTGGGGCCTTAACCTCTCTCATTCTAGAACATTGGTGTGGAGGAGAGATGGTGCTTGCAGACAAACATGAGATGATCCTCATGAATCTTAAATGCAACAAAATGTCCCAATATGAAGACTTCCACAGAGATTGGATCCAACACATATATGAAGAAAAGGACAGCAAAAAAATCCTCTGGAAACAAGTTTATTTGGCAACCTTACCCTCCAAATTTGTTGACTATCTTAGACAACAAGAGGCTTTCCAATTACCTTTTGAGTCCTTTAGTTGGGGGGGAATATACAGTATAGTTACTAAGTCTCTAGTTGGGTTGTGTACAAACATGAAGGTAAATAAATCTCTGCAGAAATTATCTACATTGCCTGACAGTAAATCTATTTGCAGCAAGTATGGTTTCACAATTGATGATCCTATTGTTAGAAGAAAAAAGGCTAAGAAGAAAGCAAAAAAGCTCAAAAAGTATAGTCAAAAGCAATTTTCTTCTAGAAAAAAGCCTAAGCAGAGAAAAGGGTATTATAAATACATCCCAAAGACTCGTTATTACCAACCCAAGGATATCCATTTACATTCTTCAAAAAGAGATCAGTGGAATAAACTGACTTGTTAGCTTTGTGGTCAACCTGGCCATACCTCTAGCAAATGTCTAGTTGGTGAAGAATCTAGAAAAAATAAGGGCGAAAAATCCCAAGAATCCTTAAAAAATAAGAAGAGTGTAAAGATTGAAAGCCAAATCATATGCTACAAATGTGGATCAAAAACTCATAGATCTGAAAATTGCCCAAATTTTTCTATTAGAGAACATATCCAGCAACAACAGTTAAGTTGCAACTCTTCAGACTCTTCTGACAGTTCTTCCTCTGAATCCTCTGATGAAGAAATTCATGTACATATGAAAAATTGTTATTGTTCTAATGATTGCCAATGTTTTCCTAGCTCTTCTGGTGAAAGCTCTTCTAATTCAGAAGAAAGTGATACTGAGCAAAAGTTCAAAGAAAAAATCCTCATGGCTCAGATTGTAAATGATAGTGAATCAAAATTTCTTTCTCAATTCCATGCATTAAAAGAAGGTGAAATGAAAGAGAATCTAATGGAAGCTTTCTTGAAAACTATGCATAAATCTCCTTTTGATAGTTCTTCTTCCTCTAAGCATGAGCACAAACCTCTGTTTGTTGATGCTTCATTTGAGAGAAATACCAAGGCTTTTCATAGAAACCAACAGCAAGATAAAGTCAGATCACTGACTTTGGGAGAACTATGCAAAGAGATACATTCCATCAAGAAAGAATTATCTTCTCTCAAATACACAGTTTCTCAAATAGAAAAATATAAGTTGCCTACCGAAGAAGAAAAATCTTCCCCAAAAACTTCAAATGTTCAAATCTTTGAAGGAAGGCGAGATGAATCCCATGGATTCCGAGATATGCGACTTTTAACAATTCAGTATCAGCAACACCATGTGATGCTTGATATCTGTATTCAAGGCCATATGCTATTTCTCAAGACCCAATTGATTTTGGTGCAAATGTTAATGTTCTGCACTCAAATATTATTCCAGCCAAGTATAGGGTTAAATCCTTCAGACAGGTTTTTGGGCTGGGAAATAGATATTTACATTATGAAGTTCTACAAGCTTCTATTTTCTTTGATGAACATTGCATTAAGATGAATTTTTCAGTAGCAGATATTCCCATTGATTGTATTTTGGGAAATCTTTTTCTTGCAGCAGTAGAACCACATGGTTGAACTAGACTCAAAGGTAATAAAGCAGGTTACTTTATTTCAGTACCTAGTTCAAATGGGAATTTAAAAACCATCAAAATGCCATATATATCTACTCCCAGGATTTCTACTATGGTAAAAGCTATGGAACAGATTGAAAAGGCCAATAATAAACTAGTTGAACTAAAATATTTGAAAGCCATTATGAAAATAGGGGACTACCTTCAAACTCCTATGATTAAACAAAAGATCTCTGCTCTAAGAGAGAAAATTGAGAAACATTGTGGTGTTGAAGAGCCAAATGCTTTCTGGCATATAAAGCAACATTGCATTGAACTTCCCTATATAAATGGCTATGAAGGCAGACCCTGTAAAAGTAGGGCCATACCAATGAATAAAGAATACAAAGATCTTTGTCAAAAATAAATTGCTAATTTATTAGATAGACAACTCATCAAAGAATCCAACAGTCCCTGGAATTGTTATGGATTCTATGTAAATAAGCATTCAGAACAAATCAGTGGAGTTCCCAGACTTGTGATAAATTACAGACCTCTGAACTATGTTCTGTCAGATGACACCTATATAATCCCTCACAAAGGAGATCTATTAGCCAAAATTGCAGGTGACAAAATATTTTCTAAATTTGATTTAAATTCAAGGTTTTGGCAGGTAGCAATAAGAGAAGAAGACAATTTCAAAACAACTTTCAGTGTGCCTGCTGGGCACTATGAATGGAATGTCATGCATTTTGGACTTAAACATGCTCCATCCAAATTTCAAAAGGTCATGGACACTATTTTCAAACCATTTTTTGACTGGCTACTTGTATATATTGATGATATTATTGTATTTTCCAAAAATGTTCATGAACATTTTAAGCATGTACAAACCTTTTTATAGATTGTTAAAAAAAATGGTCTTGTGTTGAGCAAAAAGAAGATAGAATTGTTCCAAACTTCTATCAAATTCCTTGGGCATACTATCAAAAATGGTCAAATCTCTTTACAAAAACATGCTCTCGAATTTGCTGACAAATTTCCTGATGTCATTTCTGACAAGACCATGCTCCAGATATTTTTGGGTTGTTTAAACTATGTCAGTATTTTTTACAAAGGTTGTGCAAAAGATAGAAGCTTGTTAAATCAAAGATTGAAGAAAAATCCACTGCCTTGGAATTCAACACACATTTATGCAGTCAAATGCATCAAGAGCAAGGTAAAAACCCTTCCTATTCTGTTTGTGGATGATGAGAATTCCCCCAAAATTGTTGAAACAGATGCCAGCGACATCGGTTGGGGAGGAATATTGAAGCAGAAAAAGGATAAAAAAGAGAAAATTGTTCAGTTTGTATCTGGTACATGGAGTCCTTCTGAAAGGAACTACTCCACCATTGAAAAAGATGTAAAGGTAGCATGGAATTGTATAGATATGTTTGAATTACACCTTGTACATAAAATATTTTTGTTGAGAACCGATGCCTCTGCCTTAAAGAATTTTTTCAATAAAGATATCAAAAAGCCTAGTAAAGCCAAGTTTGCCAGATAGAAATCATTGTTTGCTAATTTTGTTTTTGATGTAGAACACATCAAAGGGAAAAATAATATCCTACTAGATTTCCTTAGTAGAGAATATCCTCAAAAAGATCACATCATGGTAATAGTTACAGAATGGAATCCCACTCAACAGAAGGAGATTCTCAGGTGTATCCCTGAAAATAAAACTGGCAATAATACATCTAAGGATCGAAGCCAACTTGGCAACTGAGAAACACTAAGGTATTGGATGCAAACTTACAACCTCATTAAGATATTCAACACCTTGTGCTCGAAAGAAAGGTATATCCCAAAGGAAGTAAATGGATTCATGATATGGTATACTCTAGGAGTATGTTATCTGCAAATCTGGCAGAAGAAGCCTTAAGTAAGGATTTTAAAGATATCACCATGATCTGGACCTAAGGAAGTAATAGATGTCATGTCTATCACAAATACTTCAGCATAAGTCGAACCAAATATCCAATATGGAGTGAAATGTTTGCTATGTGGCCAAGAGGTGATCCGTCCATTATCTTTCCTGACACCATATACAATTATGCAGGGTATAAAAAACTATGGTGGGACATTCTAAATTTAGATGGGAAAGATGAAACACACTATACAAAAATAAAATTTGGACCAACATGGATCACACAAAGAAATAGGCAAAATAAATGGCTCCAAGAATGGTGGGATGATGTTGGTGTCAACAAAACAGCCATGGATCCCTTATACTTTGAAACTTTATATCAAAGGGATTGTAATGTCTGTTTTAATATTGAATGTTTTCATTCTCCTTGCAAAACTTTTGGAGAACTCAATAATTTTCCAGATTATGAAATTTTGGAACAATACATGACCATGCACTATGAATGGTTAGTAATGACCAAAATTAAGCACCAAATTGTTTTGAATAAGCCAATTATTGTCCGAAGAATCTATACAAAAGCTTGGGATGAAGCTTTGTATAAAAGATTTAGATTTCCTTTCATTACACGTCTTGAAGATTCATCATGATGATTTTCATGGACTTTCCATAAAAGTATCCACTGTGTATCTTTATGTCTAGTCATGGACTTACAATGACTGGTTTTCCCGTGGACTTTCCGGTAAAAAGTATCCACTGTGTATACAGTTTTCTCGTGGGATTTCTAACAAAAAGCATCCACTATGAAAAATAATGAGTACGCAGATTCTATCTTATCAAGAGACTCGGAGCACTTCTCCCACATATGGTAGGGTTTGACCCCACATCTCTTGGATTGATAGACATCTGTCATCTTTGTTTGGTCCGTGATATTTGGTGCTTGTCCCCTTTTTCTCCTATGTAAGGGTTAGAGTAAGGTTCATTTGGGCATCTGGAGCTAAGTGTTTTTTGTTAAGATTCATAGACTAAAGTATGAGATTCATTTCTTCCTGCTCTCCACCTGCGAACCAAAGTTTGATATACTTGGAACACGAAGGATATCTTACTTCTGTCTTTTAGGTAAAATCTGAGAAGCCTGCGTATCAGAGTGCGAGCTCTGGTAAGAACCTAAAGTGGTCGGATTTTTAGGTAATATTTTGAGTTTGAGTCTGAACTTTAGATACTGAGTTTGTGAAAGGCCAGGAGCTTTCAGTCTGCATCTTGTCTATCAAGTGCAAAAACTGATAAACGCCTTAACAGTCGATCTCACGAAAGAACTATTATCTATAAATCTCTATGTAAAATATTTCCATATCAATAAAGAAGAATTTGTTTCCGCATTTGGAGTATTGTCTGTTGTGTTTTTAATTTTGTTGTTGAGATAGTATCTGTGAGACACTTTTGCTTGAGGATCATTGGAAGTTCGCCAAAGGTTCGCTGTGGTTAAAGGAACGCCAGTCCATTGAAGGCAGGAGGCCATGTGAAGGACGCCAGAGTGTGAAAAACAAGAGGTTCATGTACGGTTTAATGTACGAGTTCGTGTAAAGAATTGTGTCGTGGCAACACAGTGAAGTGATCCAACAAGGCCAAGAGCAAGCAGAAGGAGATCCTCATGTCTATCCCTAAAAATAAAAACTGGAAAGAATACTGCTCAGGATGGAAGCCAACTTGGCAACTGAGAAACACTAAGGTATTGGATGCAAACTTACAACCTCATTCAGATATTCAGCACGTTTTTCCCGAAAGAAAGATATATCCCAAAGGAAGTAAATGGATTCATGATATGGTATACTCTAGGAGTATGCTATCTGCAAATCTAGCAGAAGAAGCCTTAAGTAAGGATTTTAAAGATATCACCATGATCTGGATTGAAGGAAGTAATATAAGTCATGTCTATCACAAATACTTCAGCATAAGTGGACCAGAGATCCAAGATGGAGTGATATGTTTATTATGTGGCCAAGAGGTGATCTGTCCATCATCTTTCCTGACACCATATACAATTGTGCAGGGTATAAAAAACTATGGTAGGAAATTCTAATGTAGATGGGAAAGATGAAACACACTATACAAAAATAAAATTTGGACCAACATGGATCACACAGAGAAACAGACAAAATGAATGGCTCCAAGAATGGTGGAACGATTTTGGTGTCAACAAAACAACCATGGATCCCTTATACTTTGAAACTTTATATCAAAGGGACTGTAATGTCTGTTTTAATATTGAATGTTTTCATTCTCCTTGCAAAACTATTGGAGAACTCAATAATTTTCCAGATTATGAAATTTTGGAACAATACATGACCATGCACTATGAATGGTTAGTAATGACCAAAATTAAGCACCAAATTGTTTTGCATAAGCCAATGATTGTCCGAAGAATCTATACAAAAGCTTGGGATGAAGCTTTGTATAAAAGATTTAGATTTCCTGGCATCACACCTCTTGAAGATTCATCATGATGGTTTTCGTGGACTTTCCATAAAAGCATCCACTGTGTATCTTTATGTCTAGTCATGGACTTGCAATGACCGATTTTCCCGTGGAATTTCCGGTAAAAAGTCTCCACTGTGTATACCGTTTTCTTGTGGGATTTCTGACAAAAAGCATCCACTATGAGAAATAATGAGTACGAATATTCTATCTTATCAAGAGATTCGGATCACTTCTCTGACATATGGTAGGGTTTGACCCCACATCTCTTGGATTTATAGACATCTGTCAAATTTTTTTGGTCCGTGATGTCTGGAGCTTGTCCCCTCTTTCTCCTATATAAGGGTGAGGGTAAGGTTCATTTGGGCATCCAAAGTTGAGTGTGTTTTGTTAAGAGTCATAGACTGAAGTATGAGATTCATCTCTTCCTGCTCTGCATCTGTGAACCAAGGTTCGATCTGCTTGCAACATGAAGGATATATTACTTCTGTCTTTTAGGTAAAATCTGAGAAGCCTGCGTATCAAAGTGCGAGCTCTGGTAAGAACCTAAAGTGGCCAGATTTTTAGGTAATATTTTGAGTTTGAGTCTGAAGTTCAGAGACTGAGTCTGTGAAAGGCCAGGAGCTTTCAGTATGCATCTTGTCTATCAAGTGCAAAAACTGATAAATGCCTTAACAGTCGATCTCAGGAAAGAACTATTATCTGTAAATCTTTCTGTAAAATATTTCCATATCAATAAAGAAGAAATTGTTTCTGCATTTGGAGTACTGTTTGCTGTGTTTTTAAATGTGTTGTTGATATAGTATCTGTGAGACACTTTTGCTTGAGGATCATTGAAAGTTCACCGGAGGTTCACCGAGGTTGAAGGAATGCCAATCCATTGAAGGTAGCAAGCCGTGTGAAGGATGTCAAAGCGTGAAAAACTAGAGGTTTGTGTACGGGTTCATGTACGAGTTTGTGTAAAGAATTGTGTCGTGGAAACACAGAGAAGTGATCCAACAAGGCCAAGAGCAAGCTTGAAGAAGCCTCTGGAATAAATTTGTATCGAAGACAAGTTGATGGTTAGTACTCCTTATATTGTTCTTTCTAAAATGGAAAAATCATGAAGAACTATTTCTTTCCGAGAATTGATGAATCTTAAGTTGCATAAGAAAATCCCCTACGGGATATGTTTGTTTCATAATCTAAAAGAGTCATTAACTCAGCTGAAATTGAGTATCTTCTAAGTGAGTCTGCTGCTCGATGGTGTCTACCTAGCATTAGCTCTTTTGAAGTCTATTCCAATTTATCTGTTTTTCATTTATAGGCCATTACCCATATTTATATAAAACAAAGTATTAGCCAAATACAAGAAAATGCTGACGTTGTACAGACTATTCCTCTTTTGGATCCTAAGCAGCTTCAGAAAGAAGCAAGAAGGATGGGAACCCAATATTTACATCTAGGATGCATAAGAATCGTAATTCATGCTTTGAATCATAGAGGTCTAAACACTTTTGTTTTAGCCACTGTCCATGACTTAACTCACAACAAATATTCAGACTCTCTAATCGGTGGGATAGTAGCTCCTCTGTCTGATGGCCCTATTTATTTTAATTGTTATCCAAACTTTTCCGTTTATGTCTTTGATGAACATTTCAAAGAAATTCTACAACTTTAGATCCAAACCTCAGGGTTTGATATGAAAAAGAAAAGAAATAACATAGCCATCCAGACTCGAGGGTGTTTTCATCATATAAACACCCTATATCCTGTTGTCCTACATGCACCTATTAAAGATTCAAAATCAAGCATGGTTGTTCTCATAGATGCTAAAAACCAAAAAGTAGAACACCAAGTAATCAGATGGGAAGATCTAATTTTCCCTGAGCATTGGGTAGTCAATAATCCCAAGCCTCCAAATATGAAAAACGTCACTTCTACTAATATCCAAGAAAACTCTTCATCTGTTGTGTTGTTCTTTCCAAGAAGATCTACAATAGATCGAAAACGAATTGAACAAGCCTGCAGAAGTTCTTCATTGTACAAAGATCCATCTGATGTTGATACTGCATGTTCCCAATATCCTCTTGTACATTGTTCTCATATTGATTTATTCGATTTTGCCCAAATTATAAATTTTTGTTCTCTAGAAGTCATTTTTCCTTCCTGCAAAAATAAAGTTAGCCTCAGTAGCCTTGCCGAAATGGTTCTTCATGCAAATCATCATCCTAGGACTGGCGAAGCCCCTCCTTCTACTTCAGTTAATCCCTGTCCTAATCCTAAATGTGCAGACATTCCATTTCCTCATGACTCTGAGCACAGTATGATGATGCATTCTCTTCCTTCTCTAGAAAATGAAGATCCCAGACTTACATAAATGTTTTCCAAAATGAGACCTATGAGCATGCCTAAATATGGTCTTAGCTACTTAGAACAAGTTGATGAGTTAATCCCTAATTCTAGATTTGATAATTTCATCCCTGATGATTGCAAAAAGCCATCAATTCCTGAAATGCATAAGTTCTTTTCAATAATGAGTGGATGCAAGAAGCATACAGTAGAAACCCAATGGATGAAAATTATGTTGAATTGGGATTTATACTCTCACCCTGAGGCAAACGAGTTTGACCTCAGCACTTCCCCAGAAGACAAGAAGAACTTAGAAAATGGATGGAAACATTATATGGACAAAACAAACACTTGGTTATCTTTTTATGAATGGAGGGCACAAAATGAATCTAAGAATGTCTTGATGACAGACACTGCTTCATCTTCTGATAACCAGCATTCATGGACTTCTCTTAATGGCAGCAAAATTGTTACTTCTACCACCTTTCCTTCTTATAAGGGTATTACCCTAGGAGAAGCTCAAAATTCTGCAAAGGTTATTCCCTTAGTCTTAAAGAATGACACTGCACTTGGTATAGATGGTAGAATTCAAAAGGCTAGTGAACAAATAAATTGGACTAACACAACAATCAAGGGTCTTGAAATAAACTATGCAAAATCTGCTGATGTTAAAGAACAGTTTGATAGCCTTCATTATTCTGTAAATCTGTAAATGATGCTTTAAATAATGTCCAATTTTCTAGTTCTGTTTTAAAAGGATATGTTAGAGAATCCTTATCTAAGATGGATGATATGGAAAAGGAGGTAGATGTTAATCTACATACTACCAGAGGGCTTATTCATGATATATCTAAAAAATTGGGCAAGCTTCATACAGCCCCTTCTGAAAAAAAAATTCCATCCTCTTTTTCTTTTCAAAATAAATGTACATATTCAACATCCTGATAAACATGTTGATAGGTTTCCACAGCTGTTCCCAAAGGAATCCTAGCTTCATTCTGAAGAAACATCTGAGAAAGTTACTATTTCTTCCCTGTTTAAAGAACCTGAGTCATAAATTCCCAAAAATGCAGAACCACACTTGTTTCCAATCTATGAACCTCTTGAGAGTCAGTATACCAGACATCTTGCTCTTGATCTTAGTGGAAAAGGGAAACTCCGAGAGACACATACTTTCCATTCTTTCCATTCTGAATCACACCGATAATGGAATATTGATAATTTAAGTGTGGGTCAAATCGAGAAAATTATTGATATGATCTTCACGAAATATAAGCTCATGTGCTTAAGAGGAAAAAGTGAAGTAGAAGCCTGAAAAATCGTTATCCAATGCACTTTACTCAGATGGTGGGAAATAGAAACATCTCCTGCCCTCATTACTAAAATGGAAAATGAGCTCTTGCATGATGAGGTTGGAGATATCATCCATAACTTTGATGGAACTCCACAAAATAATATGATTTGGGCTTTAGCCTCTCTCATTCTAGAACATTGGTATGGAGGAGAGACAGAGCTTGCAGACAAACATGAGATGATCCTCATGAATCTTAAATGCAACAAAATGTCCCTATATGAAGACTTCCACAGATATTGGGTCCAACGCATATATGAAGTATAGGACAGCAAAAACATCCTTTTGAAACAAGTTTATTTGGCAGCCTTACCCTCCAAATTTGTTAACTATCTTAGACAACAATAGGATTTCCAATTACCTTTTGAGTCCTTTACTTGGGGGGGAATATACAATATAGTTACTAAGTCTCTAGTTGGGTTGTGTACAAACATGAAGGTAAATAAATCTCTGAAGAAATTATCTAGATTGCCTGACAGCAAATCTATTTGCAGCAAGTATGGTTTGAGAATTGATGATCCTATTGTCAGAAGAAAAAAGGCTAAGAAGAAAGAAAAAAATCTCAAAAACTGTAGTAAAAAAGAATTTTCTTCTAGAAAAAATCCTAAGCAGAGAAAAGGGTATTATAAATACATCCCAAAGACTCATTATTACCAACCCGAGGATATCCATTTACATTCTTCAAAAAGAGATCAGTGGAATAAACTAACTTGTTGGCTTTGTGGTCAACATGGCCATACCTCTAACAAATGTCCAGTTGGTGAAGAATATAGAAAAAATAAGGGCAAAAAATCCCAAGAATCCTTAAAAAAGAAGAAGAGTGTAAAGATTGAAAGCTAATTCATATGCTACAAATGTGGATCAAAAACTCATAGATCTAAAATTGCCCAAATTTTTCTATTAGAGAACAAATCCAGCAATAACAGTTAAGTTGCAACTCTTAAGACTCTTCTGACAGTTCTTCTCTGAATCCTTTGATGAAGAAATTCATGTACATATGAAAAATTGTGATTGTTCTAATGATTGCCAATATTTTCATAGCTCTTCTATTGAAAGCTCTTCTAATTCTGAAGAAAGTGATACTGAGCAAAAGTTCAAAGAAAAAATCCTCATGGCTCAGACTTTAAATGATAGTGAATGAAAATTTCTTTCTCAAATCCATGCATTAGAAGAAGGTGAAATGAAAGAGAATCTAATGGAAGCTTTCTTGAAAGCTATGCATAAATCTCCTTTTGATAGTTCTTCTTCCTCTAAGCATGAGCACTGTTAGCCACTTATAAAATTTGTCATATCAAATGGTGGCTAAATCATTTTTTGAAGCCTTTAAGAAACAATTCTATTGCCAAATTGTTAGTTCTTGAATTCTTATGAAGATGACTTATCCTTGAGTTAATCTTCACTGCTGTTTCCCTCTCAATTCTGAAAATATGTTGTTTTCCTGAAGAAAAGACTACTGCGAAAACTCCATTTTTCCCTCATTTTACCCCTCCTTTCACTCATTATTAACCTTCATTTTTATCCCCCTTTTCCCCATGAATTCCTCTATTTTCCCTCATTTCCCTTCTTCCCTTCATAAAAACCCCTTTGATAAGGTTTAAAACTCCTTTTTTACCTTATCAAAAGCTTTCAAATCCTTTGAAAAACCTTGAAAAATCATAAAAAACCCACTTTTGAATTATAGGCCTAAGCCCTTTTGGCCCTAGCCCCCAAACCACTTCCCCACCATATAACCCGCGCCCAGGACCAAGAGTTAAGTCCCAAGTGCTAATTGGAATCGGAGGTTTGCGATGGGCACGTTTCATTGTTTAAATGAAGAAATTCCCGATTCCGATTAGCCCCTCTTCTTTATATTCCCCGATCCCCTCATCTTTTCATATAACCCAAAAGCCGTGCAATCAGGCACTAAACACCATATAAACCCCTCCCTAAAACAAATTTCCCTTTGTATTTTATAAAAATCCGATTTTCTTATGTTTCAAAGAGTCTCGGCGGTTCATTGGTTGAAGCGAATCCCGACCGTTGATTTAAACCAATCAAACGATCATCAGGATCTTGCATCGAAGATTTCACTGGATGCGTTTGAATATTTTATTGATATTCTCCGATTGGCAACCTCTCGATGGCTTCCTAGCCATTGATCTTCCCCGCCAGGCCCAGATCCGATGGCCCTTAATGCTATGTTCAATAGCCCTAATATCTGTCTTCGGCATTTACAAACCAATCTCCGCCGTTGATCTGGTCCTAAGATCGACGGTCCTTGTTAAATCACATCGGCACTTTGTTTCCCTTTTCCCCCGCCGATCACGATCTTCCGATTACATTTGGGTCCTCCATACATTAAGATCCGATGGTCTAGATCAATCCTCCCTTCCCTTTGATATTTCTTAAATCCCGCGAGTGTAACCTCTTTGGCGAATCTTCACGCTGATCTCTGCAAATCAACGACCCACATTGAACCTTTCTCCACCAGACCTCTCACCTCATATTTTATTACATTGATCCCAATATTGGATCTGGACCGTTCATTCCTTTCATCCAACGATCTAGAATAAGCCCGATATGCCCAACTCCTTTGGGTCCTACCCTTCCCAGATCAAATCTCCGTTGTCCATCCCTGATCTGAGGGTCAAGATTGAAACTGCCTTGACCCTGACCCACCTCTTTTTTCCCGTGCATGTCATTTCCATCACGCTCTCCTCTCGACCGTTCGATCTAACGCCCCAAATCTAATGGCCAGCGTGCGGTTTCGAGCAATTTTAAGCTCGAAAGACAATGTTTCAAAATTACGCGATGAAAGCGGTTTTAAAAGGCCACGTGTCGGCCAGAAACGCATATCGCGTTCAAAAAGGTAAAACCGCCTTTCCTCCATTTTATCGCGTGAAAACGGTGGTTTCTCCAGCTGAAACCACCATTCCCATTCCCATTTCATTTTCCTGAAATAGATCTTCGCCGTTGATCTCTAAGATCTAACGGCTCACATTCAATCTCGCCTTTTATTCATCGCCCTCCACCCATCCTCCAAGGGACTTCATAAGCCAACCTCCACCATTGATCTTCGTGGACTAAATCTAATCCAATGGCCCAGGATCGTTCGGAAACCCCAAATTTCGTTTTAACGCTTTTTCCTCCGCCAAAGGTTTTTCATCCATTTTCCTTCGCATTTTCGTCTATTTCATTATAACATAGCTCCTCCACATTATATATCTTCAGTTGATCTCAACTGTTGATCAACATACATCGACGGCTCGGACTTAATCTTTCATTAACCCCTCCAACCGCCTCTCCTTTCGAACTCGGCAAAGTAATCCTCGTCGTTGGATGCTTTCATCCAACAGCTGCGATCTAACCTAAACCGCTGAAGCAGTCTAAGCCCATCCACGTAAGATTTTTATAACTTTTGTGTCTTTTGCAGGTTTTTAAAGGATTTTCCATTGTTTTGAAAAGAAAATTGAAGGCCGGGGATGACAATCCCCCACGCCTTTGTTCATAAAAGATATTGTTCTGCATGGTTCAAAATTATGTTTTATCAGTGCCTCATGAGCACTGATACCGTTATAAAAACTTTGTAACACCTGCACATCAACAAGACACAGCAAAGCTTAATCAAACAAAGAGTATCAGTTGGACAACATGAAATCAAAGCAAAAACATGTTTGAATATTGTTAAACACAATTTTGAGGGATTACGGCCCAAATCGACTATCTAAACGCCTAATCCATTCGATTAAACACAATTTGAAGAACAGAAGACATAAATTAGGCCTAATTATGCCTAACACACATATCAGAAGCAAATTAGTCGTGTTTTAGGTCAAAACAATAATATCTATCAGTCCGAGAAAGCCTCCATTGCCACATCAGAGGCTAATTGAATCCTCTTAGCTACCAAAAGCCACTTGCAGCCTCAAAGCATTCAAAGGAGGCCTAGTTATTTCTAGAACAGAAGATATTAGCATAAAGACAGCTGAACAGTTATTTCAAATCAAAGAAACTAATGTAAATTGTCAGCAGAGTTATTACAAGGATAAGAAATAGCCTTAAAGTCAAATATTTTAATCCACTAAGCCTCAAAAGCCAAACAGAGTTATGAAACAGAGATATAGATCAAATGTTTTCCTGCCTTATGCCTTGCATGGTTTTCAAGGCAGAGAATTGCATTAACTGTAAAATTAATGATACTTGAACCCTAGAAATATTTCCTCCTCCTCATTTTCCTATAAAATCTTATTGAGGAGCACATTGTAAAGGGTTGGTTGCTGAACTTTGATATAATACTTGTGCTCGAAACTTTCTACATGTAAATAGTGTTCAGAGGCTCTTGAAGCTCTATTTGTAATCTAATAAGTTAGGTTGAGAAGAGAAGATGATTGCTGAACTGAAACATTGGACTTGAATAATGTAACTGGATTGACATCAATATACAAGCTGATTCTTGGGATCCTGGTCTATATCACTGGTGAAGTGCTTCTTTCTGTGTCATTGTTTTCCTTTCATATATGCCATTTTGTCCACTTATTCCCTGATAAAGAACAACAAGCATATAGTTAGGATTTACTGTTTACAGTACCCTTCTCTGACTGATAAGCTTTATCTCAATGTTTTCCTCCAAATTGTGTGTTTAAGAATGACTTAAGTTAAGTGTAAATATTATCAAGGAATGTTGGTTTTCCCATGTCTTGATGTGCAAAACTTGAAAGGAAGTTCTTGAATTTTATTTTCATTATGTACTCAGTAGAGTTAGAATAGGAAATTTTATGGTTTGCCCTGTCTTCTAGTTCTTTCTTCAAAGGTAATTCTAATTTTCCTAAGTGGTAAATGTTTAGTTAAGATGCATCTAATCTTGGTGCCTTTGCTATACCAAATCATCCAGTAAATTATTTGGATGCCTGGAGTTGGCATCTAATAGGGTTAAAACTTTGTACCAGCCTTGTCAAGGTCTCCATGTGCTCTGTCACTGGATGTTTTAAGCAGTTATAAAAGCCCCTACAATTTGGAAAACATGACAAATCCTGGTTGAAATTATTGTACTTTTCTGATCTCATTTTATTTGGCTATTCATATTTTGTCTCTCTGAGTCTTGTGATATAGATGACTTTCCCCATGGACCACTCTTGAAATTGTTGCACAATTAAACCCTTTTATGACTCCATAGCCCAATGGACTAAAAACCAGCGTCATATCTATCCTATCAGCCAAATCTTGTTCTGTTTTCTTATACCTTCACCCCTTTGGAACTCTTTCATTTTAGGACTTTCCACTCAACTAAAAATCATGCTCAACCATCCAAAACCAAACAAAAACCCTTGTTCTTAATAACTAGCCTAATATCACACATAAAAGCCTTAAAGATAAATCAATATTTGCACTTATAAGAGAGATCCCTCTCTGGATTCAGGAGGGCTAGATCCTAAAATCCCAAAGTGGTTCAAGTTTTCTCCCAGCAGCTTTAGTCTCACCAATCTGCTGAAATTACGGGGAGCTAACAAGCACAAATCTCTGTTTGTTGATGCTTCATTTGAGAGAAATACCAAGAATTTTCAAAGAAACCAACAACAAGATAAAGTCAGATCACTGACTTTGGGAGAAGTATGCAAAAAGATACATTCCATCAAGAAAGAATTATATTCTCTCAAATACACAGTTTCTCAAATAGAAAAAGATAAGTTGCCTACCCAAGAAGAAAAATCTTCCCCAAAAACTTCAAATGTTCAAATCTTTGAAGGAGAGATGAATCCCATGGATTCTGAGATATGTGACTTTTAACAATTCAGTATGAGCAACACCATGTGATGCTTGATATTTGTATTCAAGACTAGATGTTCTATCTCAAGACCCTAATTGATTCTGGTGCAAATGTTAATTTTCTGCACTTAAAGATTATTCCAGCCAAGTATTGGGTTAAATCTTTCATACATGTTGTTGGGCTAGGAAATAAAGATTTACATTATGAAGTTCCACGAGATTCTATTTTCTTTGATGAGCATTGCATTAAGATGAAGTTTACAGTAGCAGATATTCCCATTGATTGTATTTTGGGAAATATTTTTCTTGCAGCAGTAGAACCACATGGTTCAACTAGACTCAAAGGTAATAAAGCAAGTTACTTTATTTCAGTACCTAGTTCAAATGGGAATTTAAAAACCATCAAAATGCCATATATATCTACTCCCATGATTTCTACTATGGTACAGGCTATGGAACAGATTGAAAAGACCAATAATAAACTAGTTGAACTAAAAGATTTGAAAGCCACTATGAAAATAGGAAACTACCTTCAAACTCCTATGATTAAACAAAAGATCTCTGCTCTAAGAGAGAAAATTGAGAAACATTGTTGTTCTGAAGAGCCAAATTCTTTCTGGCATAGAAAGCAACATTGCATTGAACTTCCCTACAGAAATGACTATGAAGTCAGACCCTGTAAAAATAGGGCCATACCAATGAATAAATAATACAGAGATCTTTGTCAAAAAGAAATTGCTAGTTTATTGGATAGACAACTCATCAGAGAATCCAACAATCCCTGGAATTGTTATGGATTCTCTTTAAATAAGCATTTAGAACAAATCAAAGGAGTTCTCAGACTTGTGATAAATTACAGACCTCTGAACAATGTTCTATCAAATGACACCTATCCAATCCCTCACAAAGGAGATCTATTAGCCAGAATTGCAAGAACAAAAATATTTTCTAAATTTGATTTAAAGTCAGGGTTTTGGCAGGTAGCAATAAGAGAAGAATACAAATTCAAAACAACTCTCAGTGTGCCTACTAGGCACTACAAATGGAATGTCATGCCTTTTGGACTTAAACATGCTCCATCCAAATTTCAGAAGGTCACAGACACTATTTTCAAACCGCTTTTTGACTGGATGCTTGTATATATTGATGATATTCTTATGTTTTCCAAAAATGTTCATGAACATTTTAAGCATGTACAGGCCTTTTTCCAAATTGTTAAAAATAATGGTCTTGTGTTGAGCAAGAAAAAGATAGACTTGTTCCAAAATTCTATCAAATTCCTTGGGCATACTATCAACAATGATCAAATATCTTTACAAAAACATGCTCTCAAATTTGCTGACAAATTTCCTGATGTCATTTCTGACAAGACCATGCTCCAGAGATTTTTGGGTTGTTTAAACTATTTCAATAGTTTTTACAAAGATTGTGCAAAAGATAGAAGCTTGTTAAATCAAAGATTGCATAAAAATCCACTGCCTTGGAATTCAGCACACACTGATGCAGTCAAACGCATCAAGAGCAAGGTAAAAACCCTTCCTATTCAGTTTGTGTGATTCTTGCATCAAGAGCAAGGTAAAAACCCTTCCTATTCACTTGAAAAGAATTTATGCATTTCAGGAATTGATGGCTTTTTGCAATCATCAGGGATGAAATTATGAAATCTAGAATTAGGGATTAACTCATCAAGTTGTTCTAAGTAGCCAAAACCATATTTAGGCATGCTCATAGGTCTCATTTTGGAAAACATTTCTGTAAATCTGGGATCTTCATTTTCTAGAGAAGGAAGAGAATGCATCATCATAATGTGCTCAAAGTCATGATGAAATGGAATGTCTGCACATTTAGGATTATGACAGGGATTAACTGAAGTAGAAGGAGGGGCTTTGCCAGTCCTAGGATGATGATTTGCATGAAGAACCATTTCGGCAAGGCTACTGAGGTTAAATTTAATTTTGCAGGAAGGACAAATGACTTCCAGAGAAGAAAAATTTACAATTTGGGCAAAATCGAATAAATCAATATGAGAACAATGTACAAGAGGAAACTGGGAACATGCAGTATCAACTTCAGATGGATCTTTGTACAATGAAGAACTTCTGCAGGCTTGTTCAATTCATCTGCTATCTATTGTGGATATTCTTGGAAAGGACAACACAACAAATGAAGAGTTTTCTTGGATATTAGCAGAAGTGATGTTTTGCATATTTGGAGGCTTGGGATTATTGACTACCCAATCCTCAGGGAAACTTAGATCTTCCCATTTGATTATTTGGTGTTCTAATTTTTATTTTTGAGCATCCGTGAGAACAACCACACTTGATTTTGAATCTTTACTAGGTGCATGTAGGATAGTAGGATATAGGGTGTTTGTATGACGAAAACACCCTCAAGTCTGGATGGCTATGTTATTTCTTTTCTTTGTCATATCAAACCCTGAGGTTTGGATCTGAAGTTGTAGAATTTCTTTGATATGTTCATCAAAGACATAAACGGAAAAGTTTGGATAACAATAAAAATAAACAAGGCCATCAGATAGAGGAGCTACTATCCCACCAATTAAAGAATCTGAATATTTGTTGTGATTTAAGTCACGGACAATGGCTAAAACAAAAGTGTTCAGACCTCTGTGAGTCAAAGCATGAATGTCGACTCTTATGCATCCTAGATGTAAATATTGGGTTCCCATCCTTCTTTCTTCTTTCTGAAGCTGCTTAGGATCCAAAAGAGGAATAGTCTGTACAACATCAGAATTTTCTTGTATTTGTCTAATACTTTCTTTTATAGAAATATGGGTAATGGCCTTTAAATGAAAAACAGATAAATCGGAATAGACTTTAGAAGAGTTAATGATAGGTAGACACCATCGAGTAGCAAGCTCACTTTCAAGATACTCAAGTTCAGCTGAGTTAATGACTCTTTTATATGATGAAACAAACATATCCCGCACGAGATTTTCTTGTGCAACTTCAGATTAATCAATTTCTCAGAAAGAAATAGATCTTCGTGATTTTTTGAGAAACCAGCAGCAAGATAAAGTCAGATCACTAACTTTGGGAGAAGTATGCAAAGAGATACATTCCATCAAGAAAGAATTATCGTCTCTCAAATACACAGTTTCTCAAATAGAAAAAGATAAGTTGCCTACCCAAGAAGAAAAATCTTCACCAAAAACTTCAAATGTTCAAATCTTTGAAGGAAGGAGAGATGAATCCCATGGATTACGAGATATGCAACTTTTAACAATTCAGTATCAGCAACACTATGTGATGCTTGATATCTGTATTCAAGGCCAGATATTCTCTCTCAAGACCCTAATTGATTCTGATGAGATGTTAATACTCTGCACTCAAAGATTATTCTAGCCAAGTATTGGGTTAAATCCTTCAAGCAGGTTGTTGGGCTGGGAAATAAATATTTACATTATGAAGTTCCACAAGCTTCTATTTTCTTTGATGAACATTGCATTAAGATGAAGTTTGCAATATCAGATATTCACATTGATTGTATTTTTGGAATTTTTTTTCTTGCAGCAGTAGAATCACATGGTTCAACTAGACTCAAAGGTAATAAAGCAGGTTACATTATTTCAATGCCTAGTTCAAATGGGAATTTAAAAACCATCAAAATGCCATATATATATATATATATATATATATATATATATATATATACTCCTAGGACTTCTACTATGGTACAGGCTATGGAACAGATTGAAAAGGCCAATAATAAACTAGTTGAACTAAAAGATTTGAAAGCCACTATGAAAATAGGAGACTACCTTCAAACTCCTATAATTAAACAAAAGATCTTTGCTCTAAGAGAGAAAATTGAGAAACATTTTTGTGCTGAAGAGCCAAATGCTTTCTGGCATAGAAAGAAACATTGGATTGAACTTACCTACATAAATGATTATGAAGGCAGACCCTGTAAAAGTAGGGCCATACCAATGAATAAAGAATACAGAGATCTTTGTCAAAAATAATTTTCTACTTTATTAGATAGAAAACTCATCAGAGAATCCAACAGTCTCTGGAATTGTTATGGATTCTATTAAATAAGAATTCAAAACAAATCAGAGGAGTTTCCAGACTTGTGATAAATTACAGACCTCTGAACTATGTTATGTCAGATGACACCTATCCAATCCCTCACAAAGGAGATCTATTAGCCAAAATTGCAGGTGCTAAAATATTTTCTAAATTTGATTTAAATTCAGGGTTTTGGTAGGTAGCAATAAGAGAAGAAGACAAATTCAAAACAACTTTTTGTGTGCCTGTTGGGCACTACGAATGGAATGTCATGCCTTTTGTACTTAAACATGCTCCATCAAAATTTCAGAAGATCATGGACACTATTTTCAAACCGTTTTTTGACTAACTGATTGTATATATTGATGATATTCTTGTGTTTTCCAAAAAATTTCATGAACATTTTAAGCATGTACAGACCTTTTTCCAGATTGTTAAAAAGAATGGTCTTGTGTTCAGCAAAAAGAAGATAGAATTGTTCCAAAATTCTATCAAATTCCTTGGGCATACTATCAACAATGGTCAAATCTCTTTACAAAAACATGCTCTCGAATTTGCTGACAAATTTCCTGATGTAATTTCTTACAAGACCATGCTCCAGATATTTTTGGGTTGTTTAAACTGTGTCAGTAGCTTTTACAAAGATTGTGCAAAAGATAGAAGCTTGTTAAATCAAAGATTGAAGAAAAATCCACTACCTTGGAATTCAACACACACTAATGCAGTCAAATGCATCAAGAGAAAGGTAAAAACCCTTCCTATTCTATTTGTGGCTGATGATAATTCCCCCAAAATTGTTGAAAGAGATGCCAGCGAAATCGGTTGGGGAGGAATATTGAAGTAGAAAAGGGATAAACAAGAGCAGATTGTCCAGTTTGTATCTGGTACATGGAGTCCTTCTGAAAGGAACTACTCCACCATTGAAAAGGAGGTAAAGGCAGCATGGAATTGTATAGATAAGTTTGAATTACACCTTGTACATAAAATATTTCTGTTGAGAACTAATGCCTCTACCTTAAAGAAATTTCTCAGTAAAGATATCAAAAAGCCTGGTGAAGCCAAGTTTTCCAGATGGCAAGCATTGTTTGCTAATTTTTATTTTGATGTAGAACACATCAAAGGGAGAAATAATTTCCTACCAGATTTCCTTAGTAGACAATATCTTCAAAAATATCACATCATGGTAATAGTTACAGAATGGGATCCCACTCAGCAGAAAGAGATTCTCAGGTCTATCCCTGAAAATAAAAACTGGCAAGAATACTGCTCATGATGGAAGCCAACTTGGAAACTAAGAAACACTAAGGTATTGGATGCAAACTTACAACCTCATTCAGATATTCAACACCTTGTGCCCGAAATAAAGGTATATCCCAAAAGGAAGTAAATGGATTCATGATATGGTATACTCTAGGAGTATGCTATCTGAAAATCTGGCAAAAGAAGCCTTAAGTAAGGATTTTAAGGATATCACCATGATATGTACCGAAGGAAGTAATAGAAGTCATGTCTATCACAAATACTTCAGCATAAATCAGACCAGAGATCCAAGATGGAGTGATATGTTTGCTATGTGGCCAAGAGGTGATCCGTCCATCATCTTTCCTGACACCATATACAATTATGCAGGGTATAAAAAACTATGGTGGGACATTCTAAATGTAGATGGGAAAGATGAAACACACTATAAAAAAATAAAATTTTGACCAACGTGGATCACACAGAGAAACAGACAAAATGAATGGCTCCAAGAATGGCGGAATGATTTTGATGTCAACAAAACAACCGTGGATCCCTTCTACTTTGAAAATTTATATCAAGGGGACTTTAATGTATGTTTTAATATTGAATGTTTTCATTCTCCTTGCAAAACTATTGGAGAACTCAATAATTTTCCACATTATGAAATTTTGGAACAATACATGACCATGCACTATGAATGGTTAGTAATGACCAAAATTAAGCACCAAATTGCTTTGCATAAGCCAATGATTGTCCGAAGAATCTATACAAAAGCTTGGGATGAAGCTTTGTATAAAATATTTAGATTTCCTGGCATCACACCTCTTGAAGATTCATCATGATGGTTTTCGTGGACTTTCCATAAAAGTATCCACTGTGTATCTTTATGTCTAGTCATGGACTTACAATGACCAGTTTTCCCATGGACGTTTCGGTAAAAATTATCCACTGTGTATACAGTTTTCTCGTGGGATCTCTGACAAAAAGCATCAACTATGCAAAATAATGAGTTTGAAGATTCTATCTTATCAAGAGACTCGGAGAACTTCTCTGACATATGGTAGGGTTTGACCCCACATCTCTTGGATTGATAGACATCTGTCAACTTTGTTTGGTCCGTGATGTCTAGTGCTTATCCCCTCTTTCTCCTATATAAGGGTGAGAGTAAGGTTCATTTGGGCATCCGGAGTTGAGTGTGTTTTGTTAAGAGTCATAGATTGAAGTTTGAGATTCATCTCTTCCTGCTCTGCATCTGCGAACCAAGGTTCGATCTGTTTGCAACATGAAGGATATCTTACTTCTGTCTTTTAGGTAAAATCTAAGAAACCTGTGTATTAGAGTGCGAGCTCTGGTAAGAACCTAACGTGGCCGGATTTTTAGATAATATTTTGAGTTTGAGTCTGAAGTTCAGAGACTGAGTTTATGAAAGGCTAGGAGCTTTCAATCTGAATCTTGTCTATCAAGTGCAAAAACTGATAAATGCCTTAACAGTCGATCTCAGGAAAGAACTATTATCTATAAATCTCTCTGTAAAAGGTTTCCATATCAATAAAGAAGAATTTGTTTCCACATTTGGAGTATTGTATGTTGTGTTTTTAAATGTGCTCTTGAGATAGTATCTGTGAGACACTTTTGCTTGAGGATCATCGAAAGTTTGCCAGAGGTTCACCGAGGTTGAAGGAACGCTAGTCCGTTGAAGGCAGGAGGCCGTGTGAAGGACGCCGGAGCGTGAAAAACTAGAGTTTTGTGTACAAGTTCATGTAAATATTTGTGTGATGGAAACACAGAGAAGTGATCCAACAAGGCCAAGAGCAAGCTTAAAGAAGCCTATACAATACATTGGTATCAGAGCCAAGTTGACGGTTATTACTCCTTCTACTCTTATTTCTGAAATGGAAAAATCACGAATATCTATTCCTTTCCAAGAAATTGATGAATCTAAAGTTGCACAAGAAAATCCCCTGTGGGATATGTTTTTTTCATCATCTAAAAGAGTCATCAACTCAGCTGAAGTTGAGTATCTTGAAAGTGAGCCTGCTGCTCAATGGTGTCTTCCTAGCATTAACTCTTCTAAAATATATTCCGATTTATCTGTTTTTCATTTAAAGTCCATTACCCGTATTTCTATAAAATAAAGTATTAGCCAAATACAAGAAAACTTCGATGTTGTACAGACTATTCCTCTTTTGGATCCTAAGCAGCTTCAGAAAGAAGCAAGAAGGATGGTAACCCAATATTTACATCTAGGATGCATAAGAATCGGCATTCATGCTTTGACTCATAGAGGTTTAAACACTTTTGTTTTAGCCACTGTCCGTGACTTAACTCACAACAAATATTCAGATTCTCTAATTGGTGGGAGAGTAGCTCCTCTGTCTGATGGCCCTATTTATTTTGATTGTTATCCAAACTTTTTCGTTTATGTCTTTGATGAACATATCAAAGAAATTCTACAACTACAGATCCGAACCTCAAGGTTTGATATGAAAAAGAAAATAAATAACATAGCCATCCAGACTCGCGAGTGTTTTCGTCATACAAACACCCTATATCCTGTTGTCCTACATTCACCTAGTAAAGATTCAAAATCAAGTGCGGTTGTTCTCACGGATTCTCAACACCAAAAATTAGAACACCAAATAATCAGATGGGAAGATCTAAGTTTCCTTGAGCATTGGGTAGTCAATAATCCCAAGCCTCCAAATATGAAAAACATCACTTCTACTAATATCCAAGAAAGCTCTTCATCCGTTGTGTTGTCCTTTCCAAGAAGATCCACAATAGATCGCAGATGAATTGAACAAGCCTGTAGAAGTTCTTCATTGTACAAATATCCATCTGAAGTTGATACTACATGTTCCCAGTTTCCTCTTGTACATTTTTCTCATATTGATTTATTCGAGTTTTACCAAATTGTAATTTTTTCTTCTCTAGAAGTCATTTTTCCTTCCTGTAAAAATAAAGTTAACCTCAGTAGCCTTGCCAAAATGGTTCTTCATGCAAATCATCATCCTAGGACTGGCGAAATCCCTCCTTCTACTTCAGATAATCCCTCTCCTAATCCTAAATTTGCAGACATTCCATTTCCTCATGACTCTGAGCACATTATGATAATGCATTCTCTTCCTTCTCTAGAAAATGAAGATCCCGGACTTATAGAAATGTTTTCCAAAATGAGACCTATGAGCATGCCTAAATATGGTCTTGGCTACTTAGAACAACTTGATGAGTTAATCCCTAATTCTAGATTTGATAATTTCATCCCTAATGATTGCAAAAATCCATATGTTACTGAAATGCATAAGTTATTTTCAATAATGAGTGGATGCAAGAAGCATACAGTAGAAATCCAGTGGATGAAAAATATGTTGAATTGGGATTTATACTCTCACCCTGAGGCAAACGAGTTTGACCTCAGCACTTCCCTAGAGGACAAGAAGAACTTAGAAAATGGATGGAAAGATTATATGGACAAAACAAACACTTGGTTATCTTTTTATGAATGGATGGCACAAAATGAATCTAAGCATGTCTTGATGACAGACACTGCTTCATATTCTGATAACCAGCATTCATGGACTGCTCTTGATGGCAGCAAAATTGTTACTTCTACCACCTTATAGCATGGTCTTGTCAGAAATGACATCAGGAAATTTGTTAGCAAATTCGAGAGCATGTTTTTGTAAAGAGATTTGACCATTGTTGATAGTATGCCCAAGGAATTTGATAGAAGTTTGGAACAATTCTATCTTCTTTTTTCTCAACACAAGACCATTCTTTTTAAAAATCTGGAAAAAGGTCTGTACATGCTTAAAATGTCCCAATATGAATACTTCCACAGAGATTGGGTCCAACACATATATGAAGTAAAGAACAGAAAAAACATCCTTTGGAAACAAGTTTATTTGGCAGCCTTACCCTCCAAATTTTTTGACTATCTTAGACAATAAGAGGCTTTCAAATTACCTTTTGAGTCGTTTACTTGGGGGGGAATATATAGTATAGTTACTAAGTCTCTAGTTGGGTTGTGTACAAACATGAAGGTAAATAAATCTCCGCAGAAATTATCTAGATTTCTTGACAGCAAATCTATTTGCAGCAAGTATGGTTTCACAATTGATGATCCTATTGTCAGAATAGAAAAGGCTAAGAAGAAAGAAAAAAAGCTCAAAATGTATAGTCAACAAGAATTTTCTTCTAGAAAAAAAGCTTAAGAAGAGAAAAGGGTATTATAAATACATCCCAAAGACTCATTATTACCAACCCAAGGATATCCATTTACATTCTTCAAAAAGAGATCAGTGGAATAAACTGACTTCTTGGCTTTATGGTCAACCTAACCATACCTCTAAAAAATGTCTAGTTGGTGAAGAATCTAGAAAAAATAAGGGCAAAAAGTCCCAAGAATCCTTAAAAAAGAAGAAGAGTGTAAAGATTGAAAGCCAAATCATATGCTACAAATGTGGATCAAAAACTCATTGATCTTAAAATTTCCCAAAATTTTCTATTAGAGCACAGATCTAGCAACAACAGTTAAGTTGCAACTCTTCAGACCCTTCTGACAGTTCTTCCTCTGAATCCTCTAATGAAAAAATTCATTTACATATGAAAAATTGTGGTTGTTCTGATGATTGCCAATGTTTTCCTAGCTCTTCTAGTGAAAGCTCTTCTAATTCAGAAGAAAGTGATACTGAGCAAAAGTTCAAAGAAAAAATCCTCATGGCTCAGACTTTAAATGATAATGAATCAAAATTGCTTTCTCAAATCCATGCATTAGAAGAAGGTGAAATGAAAGAGAATCTAATGGAAGCTTTCTTGAAAACTATGCATAAATCTCCTTTTGATAGTTCTTCTTCCTCTAAGCATGAGCACAAACCTCTATTTGTTGACGCTTCATTTGAGAGAAATACCAAGGCTTTTCAAAGAAACCAGCAGCTAGATAAAGTCAGATCACTGACTTTGGGAGAAGTATGAAAAGAGATACATTCCATCATTATCTTCTCTCAAATACACAGTTTCTCAAATAGAAAAAGATAAGTTACCTACCCAAGAAGAAAAATCTTCCCCCAAAACTTCAAATGTTCAAATCTTTGAAGGAAGGAGAGATGAATCCCATGGATTCCGAGATATGTGACTTTTAACAATTCAGTATCAGCAACACCATGTGATGCTTGATATCTGTATTCAAGGCCAGATGTTCTCTCTCAAGACCCTAATTGATTCTGGTGCAGATGTTAATGTTCTACGCTCAAAGATTATTCCAGCCAAGTATTGGGTTAAATCCTTCAGACAGGTTGTTGGGCTGGGAAATAAAGATTTACATTATGAAGTTCCACAAGCTTCTATTTTCTTTGATGAACATTGCATTAAGATGAAGTTTGCAGTAGTATATATTCCCATTGATTGTATTTTGGGGAATGTTTTTCTTGTAGCAGTAGAACCACATGGTTCAACTAGACTCAAAGGTAATAAAGCAGGTTACTTTATTTTAGTACCTAGTTCAAATGGGAATTTTAAAACCATCAGAATGCCATATATATCTACTCCCATGATTTCTACTATGGTACAGGCTATGGAACAGATTGAAAAGGCCAATAATAAACTAGCTGAACTAAAAGATTTGAAAGCCACTATGAAAATAGGAGACTACCTTCAAACTCCTATGGTTAAACAAAAGATCTCTCCTCTAAGAGAGAAAATTGAGAAACATTGTTGTGCTGAAGAGGAAAATTCTTTCTGGCATAGAAAGCAACATTGCATTGAACTTCCCTACATAAATGACTATCAAGGCAGACCCTGTAAAAGTAGGGCCATACCAATGATTAAAGAATACAAAGATCTTTGTCAAAAATAAATTGCTAGTTTATTGGATGGACAACTCATCAGAGAATCCAACAGTCCCTGGAATTGTTATGGATTCTATGTAAATAAGCATTTAGAAAAAATTAGAGGAGTTCCCAAACTTGTGATAAATTACAGACCTATGAACTATGTTCTGTCAGATGACACCTATCCAATCCCTCGCAGAGGAAATCTATTAGCCAGAGTTTCAACAATTTTGGGGGAATTCTCATCAGCCACAAACGGAATAGGAAGGGTTTTTACCTTGCTCTTGATGCGTTTGACTGCATCAGTGTGTGCTGAATTTCAAGGCAGTGGATTTTTCTGCAATCTTTGATTTAACAAGCTTCTATATTTTGCACAATCTTTGTAAAAACTACTGGAATAGTTTAAACAACCCAAAAATCTCTGGAGCATGGTCTTGTCAGAAATGACATCAGGAAATTTGTCAGCAAATTCGAGAGCATGTTTTTGTAAAGAGATTTGACCATTGTTGATAGTATGCCCAAGGAATTTGATAGAAGTTTGGAACAATTCTATCTCCTTTTTGCTCAACACAAGACCATTATTTTTAACAATCTGGAAAAAGGTCTGTACATCATTAAAATGTTCATGAATATTTTTGGAAAACACAAGAATATCATCAATATATACAAGCAGTCAGTCAAAAAACGATTTGAAAATAGTTTCCATGACCTTCTGAAATTTGGATGGAGCATGTTTAAGTCAAAAAGGCATGACATTCCATTCGTAGTGCCCAACAGGCACACTGAAAGTTGTTTTTAATTTGTCTTCTTCTCTTATTTCTACCTGCCAAAACCCTGACTTTAAATCAAATTTAGAAAATATTTTGGCACCTGCAATTCTGGCTAATAGATCTCCTTTGTGAGGGATTAGATAGGTGTCATCTGATAGAACATAGTTCAAAGGTCTGTAATTTATCACAAGTATGGGAACTCCTCTGATTTGTTCTGACTGCTTATTTACATAGGATCCATAAAAATTCCAGGGACTGTTGGATTATCTGATGAGTTGTCTATCCAATAAACTAGAAATTTCTTTTTTTACAAATATCTCTGTATTCTTTATTCATTGGTATGTCCCTACTTTTACAGGGCCTGCCTTCATAGACATTTTTGCAGGGAAGTTCAATGCAATGTTGCTTTCTATGCCAAAAAGCATTTGGCTCTTCAGCATAACAATGTTTCTCAATTTTCTCTCTTACAGCAGAGATCTTTTGTTTAATCATAGGAGTTTGAAGGTAGTCTCCTATTTTCATAGTGGCTTTCAAATCTTTTAGTTCAACTAGTTTATTATTGGCCTTTTCAATCTGTTCCATAGCTTGTACCATAATAGAAATCCTGGGAGTAGATATATATGGCATTCTGATGGTTTTTAAATTCCCATTTGAACTAGGTACTGAAATAAAGTAACCTGCTTTATTACCTTTGAGTCTAGTTGAACCATGTGGTTCTACTGCTGCAAGAAAAACATTTCCCAAAATACAATCAATGGGAATATTTTTTACTGCAAACTTCATCTTAATGCAATTTTCATCAAAGAAAATAGAAGCTTGTGGAAATTCATAATGTAAATCTTTATTTCCCAACCCAACAACCTGTCTGAAGGATTTAACCCAATACTTGGTTGGAATAATCTTTGAGTGCAGAACAATAACATCTGCACCAGAATCAATTAGGGTCTTGAGAGAGAACATTTGGCCTTCAATACAGATATCAAGCATCACATGAGGTTGTTGATACTGAATTTTTAAAATTCGCATATCTCGGAATCCATGGGATTCATCTCTCCTTCCTTCAAAGATTTGAACATTTGAAGTTTTTGGGGAAGATTTTTCTTCTTGGGCAGGCAACTTATCTTTTTCTATTCGAGAAACTGTGTATTTGAGAGAAAATAATTCTTTCTTGATGGAATGTATCTCTTTGCATACTTCTCCCAAAGTCAGTGATCTGACTTTATCTTGCTGTTGGTTTCTCTAAAAATGTAGAGACCAACCCTATAATTTACTAGATGAGCGCTAGGCTTAAAAATAAAATTTATTTATTTATTTATTTTTACACAGTAACTAGGAATTTAAACCATAATCATACAAGTTGAAATTCAGTAAAATTAAATCACTTATATCAAAGTCCATAAATTTAACCTCATAACACATATATCTATTTAACTTCTTGATTATAGGCACAATGAAATCATCATAAGTAAAAACAATATAACTAACACATGTATCGTTCACCCTTAGACAAGAACCAAACTTGACTTGCTACTACTTGAGCTCCTTTGTTGTCGTCTGCCTCCAAGCCTGAATGTTGTCGTGCTTAATCCGAATGTAATGACCCACCGGTTGACCTCCCAGCCTACTCCTTTGGTACTCTCCTTCCCCGCGGACCCCCGAGCTGCAATGGGCTTGTACAACGAAGGAATGTGCTAGCTGATAGAGGTGAGCCCCTCTTGGCTCAAGAATCTACTCTCTATAATCCTCTACCTTACCAAACTCAACTGTCAGTGAACTAGAGTAGGGCACTACAGAAAAGCCTTGGTATTTCTCTTAAATGAAGCATCAACAAACAATGTTAGGTCCCTATATTACTAGTATAGTCCCTTATTGTTGTTAGTATAACCCCCTTATTGTTATTATTGTACCCTTGTAACCCCCATATTTTTATTATTGTGCCCTTAAATTATTATTGTTAGGTCGGCTAGGATTACATTGTGGCCCACTAGGATTACATTATGGCCCCATGGACTCCTATATATAGAAAGGAGGTTTTGTAAATTGTATCATCCAAGAATTGTTCATTTATGTAATGTATTTGGAGGTTTCCCCCTCGAAGTGGCTCATTTCTAAGGTGTTGATATCTCTTTTCTTCTCTTTTTGGAGCTGGTTACACAACATTTGGTATCAGAGGTTTGGATTCTAGGGTTTCGTCGCGCCTCTAAACAGTCATCGTGAAATTTTACTATAAATGTTTTTATACGAAGGTTCAAAATCTAAAAATTTTAGGGAAGTAGTTTCATAAACTCGAGAAAACTTGACAATAATTTCAAATCTTGTCACATGAGATATGATCTGTGGAAGGTAGTGCTTTTTCAGGCTCCTTAATTTCATCTCAAAGAGGTGATCGTGGGAAAAGTTCAATAACTCTCTCTCTGAGCAGTGGATTTGAGTGCCGTAAAAATTGGTCGCAAGTACACAGACTGTAGTTTCTTGGCTATCAATTTTAGGGACAAAGGATTAAAAAGTGACACGTGGCAAGTCCTACAAGTTTGCTCTACTGAACCAGTCCAAAATTAGGTCATTGTGGGGGATTGGACACAACTTTGTCTTGGGGAATCCAAATTAGATCAAACTTGTGGCATTCGAAAGAGAATTTAGAGGGCTAATTCAAGATTTAAATTCAAATATTGAAGTGCTACAATCACGTAGATGAACCACCTCAAAGATAGAGCTCCTCAAAAATAAGAAAAAAGGTGGATATTTTTTTTTCGAATTGCATAAGTCTAGTCCAAGAATCACAGATAATTGATTCCAAGGGCATATTGTAGAATAGATATCAGTATTGGGTTCTAAAAAAATGCGCCGTAAAAATAATTCAACACCCATTAAGCCTTCAGAAGGCTCTACTATGACTGATGAAGATGAAGAATTGCAACATGATCTATCAAAATTACAAGAGAAAGTGCAACAAATTTCACTCTCGCAAAGAGCAAAAAAAAATGAAATGTAAGTGTTGAAGAAAGGGAAGGGAAGATGGACGGTTTAAAGAAAGGTGTGGAAGCTAAGATGGATGGCATGGAAGCTAAGAAGGATGACATGAAAGACAACATGGAAAACATGAAGAATGATCTAAAAGAAGACATAGAAGGTTTGAAAAAGTTGATACAAGAAATGTTTCCCAATGGTGAAAAGATAGTAGAAGAACCTCATGATGAGAACAAAATAAATGTTAATCATGATTTCATAAACTCTAATGTTGGCGGGAAGAACCACCATATTCCAAAAATGGATATGAGGAAGTTTGATGGAAAGGATCATATAACATGGATACTACAGATGGAGCAATATTTTGATCTCCATAACGTGCAAAACACACAAAAGGTACGCATTGCAACTTTACATTTAGAACAAAATACATTTGTATGGTATCAATGGCTTTGCTCCCGTAAAAAAATTGTCACTTGGTCAATTTTTACAGAGAAAATGATAGCACATTATGAGGATACAAAGAGCAACACCTTCTTTAGCCAATTGATAAATCTCAAACAAAAGGGTTTAGTGGGGCAGCACATTGAGGACTTCCAAAAATTGAATATAAGGGTAACTGATATTCCAGAAGAACACAGGATTGATCTCTTCATAGGCACTTTAAAGGATAACATCCAACATGAAGTTCGCGTTTTGGAACCGGATTCATTGGAGAAGGCATTTAGGTTGGCAAGAAAATTTGAATGTAAAATTATGGCGACAAGGAAGCCTACCACTCAATTCTATAAAGAAGGAAGTGTTGCTACGCCTAGATTTCCACAACCTACAAGGTTGACACTACAACAATTGGAAGAAAAAAGAGCAAAAGGGCTTTGCTACAGTTGTGATAGAAAATACACTAAAGGTCATAAGTGTGCTGAGAAGAAATTATTTTACATAGATTGTGAAGAGGAAGAAGAAAATGAACAAGAAGAGGATATACACCAGGAACCAAACCAAGAAGAGGAAGAAATGAGTCCGACCATATCGTGTAATGCATTGGCAGGAATTACCACTCCTCAAACTCTCAAGATAGAAGGACATATCAAGAAGAAAAAGGTAATAGTGTTGATTGATTCAGTTAGCACCCATAATTTTATTCATTGTAAGGTAGCCAAGGAATTAAATTGTTTCCTATACCCAGCACCAGAATGTCAAGTGATGGTTGCAAATGGAGGAACTATAATTTGCTCTGGAAAATGCAATAACATCAAGCTAACCATGGGGGAATATGTGTTGACTAGTCCAATGCTTTCCATTCCTATGGGAGGTGCTGATGTTGTACTAGGAGTACAATGGTTACAATCTGTGGGGACGGTAGCTTTTAATTTTCAAGAACTTTTCTTGAAATTTTTTTCAGAAGGAAAGGAAGTCGAATTACGGGGTATTGAAGGGAAGCCAGGAAGGATAATAAGCTCTAATGTCATGACAAAGCTTTTAAAGAAAGAACAACGAGGCGTAATTGCACAATTATGCTCACTAGAAGTTCCGACATCAAAATCATCTATTTCTGCAGATCTCCAACAAGTCTTGGACAATCATTCCAAGGTGTTTGAAACTCCCAAGGACTCCCACCTATTCATGATCATGATCATGCTATTCATTTGATTCCAGGAAGTGTTCCTCCAAACATCAGGCCTTATAGATATCCTTACTTCCAAAAGAGCGAAATTGAACGTATGATTGCAGAAATGTTAGAGGCGGATATAATTCAACCTAGTCAAAGTTCTTTCTTTGCTCTTGTAGTATTGGTACACAAGAAGGATGGATCATGGCGAATGTGTCCGGATTATAGGGAGCTCAATAAGCTCACCATTAAAGACAAATTTCCCATTCCTGTGATCGATGAATTATTGGATGAATTACATGGAGCAATTTATTTTACCAAGTTGGATCTTCGTTCAGGATATCATCAAATTAGAATGAAGACTGAAGATATTCCAAAAACAACATTTTGAACTCATGATGGTCATTATGAATTTTTGGTCATGCCTTTTGGCCTTACCAATGCACCTTCTACATTTAAAGGGTTGATTAATTCCATTTTCAAACCCTTCCTTAGAAAATTTGTGCTAGTATTTTTTGATGATATACTAATCTACAACAGGTCTTGGAAGGATCATGTTGAACATGTTGACAGGGTGCTCAAACTATTTCAGGAGAAACAATTATATGCAAAAACATCCAAATTTTTCTTTGGAGTACAAGAGGTGGAATATCTGGGTCATATTGTATCTCACGAGGGTGTTAACGTAGACCCTAACAAAATTAAAGCCATTAAGGAATGGAAAGTCCCCACAACCATAAAGCAGTTGCGAGGATTTCTAGGGTTAATAGGATATTATCGCAATTTTGTTAAGAATTATGGGAGAATAGAAGCACCTCTAACAACATTATTGAAGAAAGATGCATTTTCATGGACTCCTGAAGCAACTAAGGCCTTTGAACATCTTAAAGAGGCAATGTGTCGAGCACCGGTCTTAGCTATGCCAGACTTCACAAAAACCTTTATTTTGGAATGTGATGCCTCAGGAAATGGAATTGGTGTTGTTTTAATGTAGGAAGGAAGACCCATTTCTTTTTAAAGTCGTCCAATCAAAGGAAAGTATTTACAAAAACCTATTTATGAGAAGGAAATGTTATCAATACTGCATGCACAAAAGAAATGGCGAACTTACCTAATGGGAAGACACTTCAAGGTAAAAGTTGATCATGATAGTCTTAAACACTTTTTGGAACTAAGACTATCTTCAGAAGAGCAACAAAAATGGGTCACAAAGATGTTGGGTTATGACTTTGAAATAATATACAAAAAAGGAAAGCTTAATGTTGTTGCACATGCACTCTCAAGAAAGAATGAAGAGGTGGAAGAATTGCTTTGTGCCATTTCTATTATCCAACCATATTGGATATGTTAGCTCCCCGTAATTAGCAAGATTGGAAAAGTCCAACTGCAGGGAGAAACACTGTTTCAACCACTTTGGGATTCTAGGATCTAGCCCTCCTGAATCCGGAGAGGGATCTCTCCAATAAGTACAAAGGTGGATTTATATTTAAGGTTTTGGGTAATGATATTAAGCTAGTTATGAAGTCCAAGGGTTTTTATTTGTTTTGGATGGTTGAGCATGATTATTATTTGAGTGGAAAGTCCTAAATGGAAAGAGTTTCAAAGGTGATAAGTTGCAAGCTTTGGCCAAAAATATGGATGTTTCACTGGTTTTAGTCCATTGGGCTATGGAGTCATAATAGGGTTTAATTGAAACAACAAGGTGCAAGAGTGGTCCATGGGGCAAGTCATATATGTCTAAGGATCTCTTTAAAGTTGATTTTATGGAATGAAATGATATAACAAGAATGGGAATTAAACACATGAAGAACAAAGAGCAGCCCAAGATCTGGTAAGTACTTTGAAACTAGCCAACTTTTGACATACACTTAAGAAAAACATAAAAGTAATCCAAGATCTGGTAAGTACTTCGAAACTAGCCAGCTTTTGATACACTTTCAATAGAAAAACATTTAAAACACAAAGGGAAACAAAAATGATAACGAAGAATGGTCTAAGATCTAGTAAGTACTTTGAAACTAGCCAGCCTTCAACACACTCTTAGGGAACTTTCAGATAGTATTTGGGGATAAAACTAGGACAAGGCTCACCATAATTCCTTAGTTCATCTCTACTTAACATAAACTGAAAATAACATTCAAGAATAACAATTAGCTCAAACACTAGGACGAGGGAACGCCAGCATTCCTAACTGCTTAAACTGAATTAAATCATTCCTAAACAACATAAATTGGAAGAAAACATGTAGATAAAGCTTATCAGTCAGAGAAGGGTACTGATATACAGTAAATCCTAACTCTATGCTTTTTGTTCTTTATCAGAGAAGATGAACAAAGTGAAAACAGAAATAAAATAACGATTTACAATAAGAAAAACATCACCGTCGACATAGACCAGGATCCCATAAATCAGCTTGTATTGATGCTTCAAACCAGTTGCAGCTTCAAGTCCAATGTTTCAGTTCAGCAATCATCTTCACTACTCAGCCTAACAATTCTATCACAAACAGAGCTTCAAGAGCCTTTGAACACTATTTATAGATAGAAAATTCGAGCACAAGTATATTTCGAAGTTTTGCAACCAACATTTTCTCATCTTCTACAAGAGTATTTATAGAAGAAGTGAGGAGGTGGGAGAGGATAAAATATCTCCCAAGTCAATTAATACAGATTTAATAGCTTCTCGGCCTTTGAGGGGCTAAATGGACAAGTTTACAGATGTTCTATCTGTATTAATTATTTTACATTTAAGAATTAAGCTTGGTGGGAGCTTTTGTTGACTTTTAGGCTCTATTTCAGGATGTAATAACTCTGCTGATATTTTTTGCATTAGTTTCCTTCGGCAGAATTAACTATTCGGCTGCGCTGAGGCAAATATCTTCTTTCTAATCAATAACTTCAGCCTCTGTTTGAATTCTTTGAGGCAACAGGTGGCACTGGGGTAGCTGAGAGGAATCAATTGGCCTCTGTTGTGGCGGTGGAGGCCTTTCTGTCTTATGATCTTTTGATTTGTCTTTAATTGTGTTTAATTTAATGGATTAGGCTTTGGATAATCAATCTTAGTCGTAATCCATTAAACTATGGAATTCATCTTCAATATTCAGTTCTGCTATCGTAGGTCTTCAACAGTGATACTCTTTTGATTTGATTTAATTATACTTTGTCTTGTTGATGTGCAAGTTTTCACAGGGCCCATATGGCATCAATGCCTATGAAGCATCGACGAAATGTGGATTCGAACCCTATGGAATGATCTTTTGTAAGCACAAAGGCACAAGGGATCGTCATCCCCAGCCTTTGGTTTTCCTTTGATGTAATGGAAAAGCCATTTAATCCTGCAAAATACAGAAAAATGTTATGAAATCCTACGTTTTTTGGGAAAATTGCTTCAGAGGTTGTGGGGAGGAGCGTGGCTGTTGGATGGCAGCATCCAACGGTGAATACCTGTTTGAGGGAGGTCAAAAATGAAAGCGGGGGAAGAATGAAGTTAGAACCATCGATCTATGACTAATCGAGGAGATCAACAGTCGAGATCAGCGATGAACTAATAATGTGAAGGAGTCACATTATTGTGAAAATAGAAAAAAACGCGAAGAAATAAGGTTTAAAACCCTTTGGCGGATGAAATTGCAAAGGAATTGAAATGGGGCTTCAGGATGATCGTGGGCCGTCGGATGAGATCGGCCCGCGAGATCAACGGTGGAGATCGTGCGTTGAAAACCTTTGGCATAGGTGGAGGGTGATGGTGAAAGGTCGGATTAGATCTGAGTCGTTGATCTGTAGAGATCAACGGTGGGAGGCGCGTGCGATAACACAACGGAAAATAGGGAAAGTGGTTTCGGGAGGTAAAACCATGGTTTTCACGCGGTGAAAATGGTGGGGAGACGGTTTTGCCTTTTTGAATGCAATATGCGTTCCCGCCTGACACGTGTCCTTGAAAAAAAGCTTATATCGTGTGGCCTTAAAGAAATTATATTTCGTGCTAAAAGTTACGAGATATATAATGTGGGCTGTTAGATCTGGGACCTCAGATCTAACGGTGGGGAAACGAGCGCGATATTGGATAGATGTGCGAGCAAAAGTGGGAAGGGCGGTTTCAATCTGAGTCGTTATATCTAAGATGGACGGCTAAGATCAGTTTTTGAAGAAGGCAGGACCCATAGGAGGCAGGCCTGTTGGGTTTAATATGAGCCGTTTGATCTGAGGATCAACAATAGAGATTGCATCTAGGTAATAAAAAAAATAATACAATGGCAGAGGAAGGGTTGATGAGGGTCGTTGATCTTCAGAGATCAATGACTGAGATTTGCCGAAAAAACATTATGAAGCAGGGCGTATAAAATTTACCCAAAGTCGGGAGACTCATTCAGGATTGTCCGATCTGGACACGTGGACGGTCCTGATGCAATCAAAGGCATGCGATCAACGATGGAAAGAACTTGAAGGCACCGATACGATTGAACGCTTGTCGTCGATCTGCAGATCAGATCGAGGTGGGAAATAAATCGAAGGGGTTTGAAGGCGAAGGAAAGGTTTGCGATCGGAGCAAATCAGGGTCGCCGGATTAAAAGTATGGAAAATGGATCCAATGACGGAGGATCGATTGGGGTTAGTCAATCGGAAGGGGGAACAAATTCACCCGGCGAAAACTTGCGATGCGATATTGCGCGGACCGTCTGATCGGCTTAAGATCAACCGCGAATATTATCTCAAGTATGGAACCGGCAGAAACCCTTTAATACTTATGAAAATAAAAAATTAACAAAATGCAAAGGGTTTTGGTGGCTTGAGGCGGAATATGTATACATGAAATGGTTTGGTGCCCGACTGTGGGGCCATTGGTTTATATGGAGTGCGATAGGCCCAGGGCTTATATATATACGGGCCAATCGCATCGGAACTTCAGCACCGGTCTTTCAATCTAACCATATTGATTTTTGCGATGCGATTAGCGCTTCGGGACCTTTAACTCTTGGTCCCGGGCGTTGGTTTATATGGAGTAAAGCGGAGAGCGGGGTTTACATAATGGTTCTCAATCGCATCGAAATTTTGATGCAGGCTTTTCAATCTACCCATTTTCATTGCTTCGGCGGGTTTTAGACCAAAACTTAGGAAAGTGTATTTATGAACTTTACAAAGGAAAACATTAATCAAGAATGGGTTTATATAACGTTTAAGCTTCGGATGCGGGTACAAGGGTTATATGAGGCAATAATAAGATCGGGGGTTATGTAATAAAGGGCCAATCGCATTGGAGATCTCAACTTAACAAAAAGACTTGTGCACTTTGATTTTTTCCGATGCGATGAGCGTCGAAAGGGCTTAGAGCTTGGTTCCATCACTAGGGCACATTTGGAGAAGTGGTTTAGGATTTAGCCCAAAGGGGCTTAAACCCTTAATACAAAAAAAGTGTATTTTTATGATTTTTTCAGAGTTTTCTGATGGATTTGGGGGTTTCGGCAGAGTTTAAAAAGGAGCTTTAAACTCTGTAAGGTGGATTTTATGAGTGGGGAAATGGAAAAAAGGGAAAATAGAGGAAATTTATGAGGAAAAGAGGAGGCAAAATGAAGGTTATTTTTGAGGTGGAGGGAAGGGAAAAATGGATTTTGCATCAGTCTTTTCTCTATGGAATTAGCAGAATTTCTGAGTTTGAAATAGAAACAGCAGTGAAGATTTAGACAAAGGGCATGATGTCTCCATGATTCTTCAAGAGATAACACTTTTAGCAATAAAACCTGTTTCTTGAAGGCTCCAAAATGTTTTAGCCACCATTTGATATGACAAATTTTATTGGTGGCTAATAGGATAACTGAAGCAAGAGATGAATGGAAGAAGGACAAAGATGTATGGACACTCATTCAAAAGTTGCAGCAAGATCCTAGTACATATGATACATTTAGTTGGAAAAATGATTCCTTATGGTACAAAGATCGTTTATATCTTTGTAAGAATTCCCAACTAAAACAAAAGATTCTTTTGGAATTGCACACTTCTCCTTTAGGAGGACACTCAGGATTTTTAAAAACTTACCACAGGGTGAAGAAAGAATTTTTTTGGGAGGGCCTTAAATCTGATATTCAAAAGTTTGTGGCGAAATGTTTGGTTTGCCAGTAGAATAAAGTTGAGACAATTAAGACCCCGGGACTTCTACAACCTTTATCCATTCCAAGTCAACGTTGGGAGGAGATTTCAATGGATTTTATCTCAAGTTTACCTAAGTCTGAATGAAAGAGTGTCATCATGGTGGTAGTTGATAAACTTACCAATTATGCACACTTTTGTGCATTATCTCATGCATTTAAAGCAAGTACAGTTGCTAATACATTTATAGACACATTTCAAAAGCTACATGGAAGCCCAAGGGTTATTGTGAGCGTCAGAGATCCCATTTTTACTGTAAATTTTTGGACGGAGTTATTTTCTTGTTTGGGTACTCAATTAGCTCATAGCGCATCTTATCATCCTCAATCTGATGGTCAAACTGAGATAGTAAATACATTTTTTGAAGGATATTTTCGTTGTTTTGTATCTGATAAACAAACACAATGGGTCAAGTGGTTACCTCTCGCTGAATGGTGGTATAACACTTCCTTCCATATTACAGAAAAAATGACCCCATTTATGGCACTTTATGGTTATCATCCACCATCCATCACATCATCTTTAAGGGAAAATTCAAAGGTTCAAGTAGTGGAAGATCACATCGAGCATCAGCAAGAAGTTCTCGAACTCTTAAAGGATAACCTGAATTTGGCACAAAATCGAATGAAACAACAGGCAGATCAACATCGTAGCAAGAGAAGTTTTGATGTAGGAGATTGGGTATTTTTATGGCTACAACCATACAAACAAATGTCCCTCAAGCAAGCTAAGAAGGATAATAAATTATCGCCAAAGTACTATGGTCCTTACAAGGTGTTGCAAAATATTGGTACTATGGCATACAAATTGGAGCTTCCTGATTCTTCACGAGTGCATCCAGTTTTCCATGTTTCATGCTTAAATAAGGTTATAGGTGAAAATCTTCCAGTTCAAACAATATTTCCAGAACTTGATGAGGAAGGAAAAATCATATTGGAACCTGAAGCGGTCATGGAAACAAGAACTCGACAGCTACGAAATCGATCAATTTCAGATTATCTCATCAAGTGGAAGAACTTACCCACTGAAGATTCTACATGGGAGGATGAGAATTTTATACAGAAGCACCCAGAGCTACTCAAGCGTTGAGGACAACACTTTTTTTAAGGAGAGGGGCATGTTAGGTCCCTATATTACTAGTATAGTCCCTTATTGTTGTTAGTGTAACCCCCTTATTGTTATTATTGTACCCTTGTAACCCCCATTTTGTTATTATTGTGCCCTTAAAGTATTATTGTTAGGTCGGCTAGGATTACATTGTGGCCCACTAGGATTACATTATGGCCCCATGGACTCCTATATATAGAAAGGAGGTTTTGTAAATTGTATCATCCAAGAATTGTTCATTTATGTAATGTATTGGAGGTTGCCCCCTCGAAGTGGCTTATTTCTAAGGCGTTGATATCTCTTTTCTTCTATTTTTGGAGCTGGTTACACAACAAACAGAGGTTTGTGCTCATGCTTAGAGGAAGAAGAACTATCAAAAGGAGATTTATGCATAGTTTTCAAGAAAGCTTCCATTAGATTCTCTTTCATTTCACCTTCTTCTAATGCATGTATTTGAGAAAGCAATTTTGATTCACTATCATTTACAGTTTGAGCCATGAGGATTTTTTCTTTGAACTTTGGCCTAGTATCACTTTCTTCTGAATCAAAAAAGCTTTCACTAGAAGAGCTAGGAAAACATTGGCAATCATCAGAACAATCACAATTTTTCATATGTACATGAATTTCTTCATTAAAGGATTCAGAGGAAGAACTGTCAGAAGAATCTGAAGAGTTGGAACTTAAATATTGTTGCTGGATCTGTTCTCTAATAGAAAAATTTGGGCAATTTTCAGATCTATGAGTTTTTTATCCACATTTGTAGCGTATGATTTGGCTTTCCATCTTTACACTCTTCTTCTTTTTTAAGGATTCTTGGGATTTTTTGCCCTTATTTTTTCTAGATTCTTCACCAACTGGACATTTGTTAGAGGTATGGCCAGGTTGACCACAAATCCAACTAGTCAATTTATTCCACTGATCTCTTTTTGAAAAATGTAAATGGATATCCTTGGGTTGGTAATAATGAGTCTTTGGGATGTATTTGTAATACCCTTTTCTCTTCTTTGGCTTTTTTCTAGAAGAAAATTCTTTTTTACTATACTTTTTGAGCTTTTTTGCTTTCTTCTTAGCCTTTTCTATTCTGACAATAGGATCATCAATTGTCAAACCATACTTGATGCAAATATATTTCCTGTCAAGCAATCTAGATAATTTCTGCAGAGATTTATTTACATTCATGTTTGTACACAACCCAACTAGAGACTTAGTAACTATAATATATATTCCCCCCAAGTAAAGGACTCAAAAGGTAATTGGAAAGCCTCTTGTTGTCTAAGATAGTCAATAAATTTGGAGGGTAAGGCTGCCAAATAAACTTGTTTCCAAAAGATGTTTTTGTTTTCCTTTACTTCATATATGCATTGGACCCAATCTCTATGGAAGTCTTCATATTGGGATAGTTTTTTCCATTTAAGATTCATGAGGATCATCTCATGCTTGTCTGCAAGCTCTGTCTCTCCTTCACACCAATTTTCTAGAATGAGAGAGGTTAAAGCCCCAATCATATTATTTTGTGGAGTTCCATCATATTTATGGATGATATCTCCAACCTCATCATGCAAGGGCTCATTTTCCATTTTAGTAATGAGGGCAGGAGATGTTTATGTTTCCCACCATCTGAGTAAAGTGCCTGTGAAGCATTGGATAATGGTTTTGCAGCCTTCTACTTCACTTTTCCCTCTTAAGCACATGAGCTTATATTCTATGAAGATCATATCAATCATTTGCCTAATTTGTCCCACACTTAAATTATCAATATTCCATTCTCGGTGTGAATCATAATGGAAAGTATGTGTCTCTGGGATTTTCCCTTTTCCACCGAGATCAGGAGCAGGATGTCTGGTATATTGACTCTAAAGAGGTTCATAGATTGGAAACAAGTGTGGTTCTGCGTTTTTGGGAATTTCTGACTCAAGTTCTATAAACAGGGAAGAAATAGTAACTTTCTCAGATGTTTCTTCAGAAGGAAGCTGGGATTTCTTTGGGAACAGCTGTGGGAACCTATCAATAGGTTTATCAGGATGCTGAATATGTACATTTCTTTTGAAAAGAAAAGAGGATGGAATTGGTTTTTCAGAAGGGGTTGTATGAAGCTTGCCCAATTTTTCAGATATATCATGAATAAGCCCTTTGGTAGTATGAAGATTAACATCTACCTTCTTTTCCATATCATCCATCTTAGATAAGGATTCTCTGACATATCCTTTTAAAACAGAACTAGAAAATTGGACATTATTTAAAGCATCATTTACATGATTTACAGAAACATGAAGGCTATCAAAATGTTCTTTAACATCAGCAGATTTTGCACAGTTTATTTCAAGACCCTTGACTGTTATGTCAGTCCAATTTATTTTTTCACTAGCCTTTTGAATTCTACCATCTATACCAAGTGTAGTTTCATCCTTTAAGACTAAGGGAATAACCTTTGTAGAATTCTGAGCTTCTCCTAGGATAATACCCTTATAAGGAGGAAAGGTGGTAGAAGTAACAATTTTGCTGCCATCAAGAGTAGTCCATGAATGTTGGTTATCAGAAGATGAAGCAGTGTCTGTCATCAAGACATGCTTAGATTCATTTTTTTGCCCTCCATTCATAAAAACATAACCAAGTTTTTGTTTTGTCCATATAATCTTTCCATCCATTTGCTAAGTTCTTCTTGTCTTCTGGGGAAGTGCTGAGGTCAAACTCGTTTGCCTCAGGGTGAGAGTATAAATCCCAATTCAACATATTTTTCATCCATTGGGTTTCTATTGTATGCTTCTTGCATCCACTCATTATTGAAAAGAAATTATGCATTTCAGGAACTGATGGCTTTTTGCAATCAACAGGGATGAAAATATCAAATCTAGAATTAGGGATTAACTCATCAAGTTTCTCTAAGTAGCCAAAACCATATTTAGTCATGCTCATAGGTCTCATTATGGAAAATATTTCTGTAAGTCTGGGATCTTCATTTTCTAGAGAAGGAATAGAATGCATCATCATAATGTGCTCAGAGTCATGAGGAAATGGAATGCCTGCACATTTAGGATTAGGATAGGGATTAACTGAAGTAGAAGGAGGGGTTTCACCAATCCTAGGATGATGATTTGCATGAAGAACCATTTTGGCAAGGCTACTGAGGTTAGATTTATTTTTGCAGGAAGGAAAAATGACTTCTAGAGAAGAAATATTTACAATTTGAGAAAACTCTAATAAATCAATATGAGAACAATGTACAAGAGGAAAATGGGAACATGCAATATCAACTTCAGATGGATCTTTGTAAAATGAAGAACTTTTGTAGGCTTGTTCAATTCGTCTTCTATCTATTGTGGATCTTCTTGGAAAGGACAACACAACAGATGAAGAGTTTTCTTGGATATTAGCAGAAGTGATGTTTTGCATATTTGGAGGTTTGGGATTATTGACTACCCAATGCTAAGTGAAAATTAGATCTTCCCATCTGATTATTTGGTGTTCTACTTTTTGGTTTTGAGCATCCATGAGAACAACCACACTTGATTTTGAACCTTTACTAGGTGCATGTAGGACAGTAGGATATAGGGTGTTTGTATGACGAAAACACCCTCGAGTCTGGATGGTTGTGTTATTTCTTTTCTTTGTTATATCAAACCCTGAGGTTTGGATTTGCAATTATATAATTTATTTGATATGTTCATCAAAGACATAAATGGAAAAGTTTGGATAATAGTCAAAATAATCAGGGCCATCAGACAGAGGAGCTACTATCCCACCGATTAGAGAATTTTAATAGTTTTTGGGAGTTAAGTCACGGACAATGGCTAAAAAAAAGTGTTCAGACCTCTATGAGTCAAAGTATGAACGCCGATACTTATGCATCCTAGATGTTAATATTGGGTTCCCATCTTTCTTTCTTATTTCTAAAGCTGCTTAGGATCCAAAAGAGGAATAGTCTGTACAGCATCGTAGTTTTATTGTATTTTGCTAATACTTTCTTTTATAGAAATACGGGTAATTGCCTTTAAATGAAAAACATATAAATCGGAATAGACTTCAAAAGAGTTAATGATAGGTAGACACCATCGAGCAGCAGGCTCATTTTCAAGATACTCAAGTTCAGCTGAGTTAATGACTTTTATATGATGAAAAAAACATATCTCGCAGGGGATTTTCTTGTGCAACTTCAGATTCATCAATTTCTTGGAAAGAAATAGATCTTCATGATTTTTTCATTTCAGAAAGAAGAATAGAAGGAGTACTAACCGTCAACTTGGCTCTGATACCAATTTCTTGCAGAGGCTTCTTCAAGCTTGCTCTTTGCCTTGTTAGATCACTTCTCTGTGTTTCCACGATACAAATATTTACATGAACTCGTACATGAACTTGTACACAAAACTCTAGTTTTTCACGCTTTGGCATCCTTCACATGGCCTCCTGCCTTCAACGGAATGGCATTCCTTCAACCTCGGTGAACCTTCGGCGAACTTCCAATGATCCTCAAGCAAAAGTGTCTCACAGATACTATCTCAATAGCACATTTAAAAACACAACAGACAATACTCCAAATGCGGAAACAAATTCTTCTTTATTGATATGGAAATATTTTACAGAGAGATTTATAGATAATAGTTCTTTCCTGATATCGAATGTTAAGGCATTTATCAGTTTTTGCACTTTATAGACAAGATGCAGACTGAAAGCTCCTGGCCTTTCACAAACTCAGTATCTGAACTTCAGACTCAAACTCAAAATATTACCTAAAAATCCAGCCACTTTAGGTTCTTACCAGAGCTCGCACTCTGATACGCAGGTTTCTTAGATTTTACCTAAAAGAGAGAAGTAAGATATCCTTCTTGTTGCAAACAGATCGAACCTTGGTTCGCAGACGCAGAGCAGGAAGAGATGAATCTCAGACTTCAGACTATGACTCTTAACAAAACACACTCAACTTTGGATGCCCAAATGAACCTTACTCTCACCCTTATATAGGAGAAAGAGGGGACAAGCACCAGACATCACGGACCAAATGTCTATCAATCCAAGAGATGCGGGGTCAAACCCTACCATATGTCGTAGAAGTGCTCTGAGTCTCTTGATAAGATAGAATATTCATACTCATTATTTTGCATAGTGGATGCTTTTTGTCAGAAAGCCCACGAGAAAACTGTATACATAGTGGAGACTTTTTACCGGAAAGTCCACGAGAAAACTGGTCATTGTAAGTCCATGACTAGACATAAAGATACACAGTGGATACTTTTATGGAAAGTCCACGAAAACCATCATGATGAATCTTCAAGAGGTGTGATGCTGGGAAATCTAAATCTTTATACAAAGCTTCATCCCAAGCTTTTGTATAGATTCTTCGGACAATCATTGGCTTATGAAAAACAATTTGGTGCTTAATTTTGGTCATTACTAACCATTCATAGTGCATGGTCATGTATTGTTCCAAAATTTCATAATCTGGAAAATTATTGAGTTCTCCAACAGTTTTGCAAGGAGAATGAAAACATTCAATATTAAAACATACATTACAGTCCCTTTGATATAAAGTTTCAAAGTATAAGGGATCCATGGTTGTTTTGTTGACACCAAAATCATTCCACCATTCTTTGAGCCATTCATTTTTTTTGTTTCTTTGTGTGATCCATGTTGGTCCAAATTTTATTTTTGTATAGTGTGTTTCATCTTTCCCATCTACATTTAGAATGTCCCATCATAGTTTTTTATACCCTGCATAATTTTATATGGTGTCAGAAAAGATGATGGATGGATCACCTCTTGGCCACATAGCAAACCTATCACTCCATCTTGGATCTCTGGTCCAATTTCTGTTGAAGTATGTGTGATAGACATGACTTATATTACTTCCTTCAGTCCAGATCATGGTGGTATCCTTAAAATCCTTACTTAAGGCTTCTTCTGCCAGATTTGCAGATAGCATACTCCTAGAGTATACCATATCATGAATCCATTTACTTCCTTTGGGATATACCTTTATTTCAGGCACAAGGTGTTGAATATCTAAATGAGGTTGTAAGTTTGCATCCAATACCTTAGTGTTTCTCAGTTGCCAAGTTGGCTTCCATCCTGAGCAATATTCTTGCCAGTTTTATTTTTAGGGATAGACCTGAGAATCTCCTTTTGCTGAGTGGGATCCCATTCTATAACTATTACCATGATGTGATCTTTTTGAAGATATTCTCTATTAAGGAAATCTGGGAGGTAATTATTTTTCCCTTTGATGTGTTCTACATCAAAATCAAAATTAGCAAACAATGCTTGCCATCTGAAAAACTTGGCTTCACCAGGCTTTTTGATATATTTCATGGGAACTTTCTTTAAGGCAGAGGCATCGGTTCTCAATAGAAATATTTTATGTACAAGGTGTAATTCAAACTTATCTATACAATTCCATGCTTTTTTTACCTCTTTTTCAATGGTGGAGTTGTTCCTTTCAGAAGGACTCCATGTACCAGATACAAACTGAACAATATGCTCTTGTAGAAAAATAGTGTATATGAAATTATGCAATATATGAGGCGGATTACTTAACAATATTGTGTAAGCATTAATGTTATGCTATTTGAATTTGAATTTTGTATTTGAAAGCCCGCTCAAAATTATTCAGATATTATTCTCATTGAGAGCAATTCCTTGTCTATGTTTTCTCGTTGGTCCAGTAGTTTTGGCATTTCGGATCGATTATTCTCTCATTCTGAGAAGGAAGAAAGCACGAATATGAAGACACTGTAAATTTAACATTCAACGGGAATGGTGAAGTATACTAATAATGGAAGATAAAGATCAGGACCCATCTCTCTCAAGTTTCTGAATCATATTTCTCTCGTCTATAGATCCATAAAAGAGTCCACTATATTTTACAAATACATCTTCACGTTCATTCCTATTAAAAGATCTGGCTCGCTTGGCTTTGATGGAGTCTGTTAAGTAGATTGATTTCGTGTAAGAAATTTTTCGGTGAAAATCCCCTGTAAAAAAAATTTTCCCTACACATTTCGAACCAGCCAATGTGGTTCATCATCAAGACATATGAGAAATCTGACCAAAAAACCTAATTAAATAGACAAGGAAAGCTCCAACTAGCTGTTGTAAAATAATGGCTAGTATGACTAGAATAATAAATTAAATTAAATTTCGATCATATTATATTATATTTCAATTTAATTTTATTATATTTTAATTTTAATTTTAATTCAATATTAATGTTTTTTAATAAATTTAATATCAATATTTTAATATTATTTTATATTTTTATTATTTTAATAATTTTAAAATAAATAAATAAATACTATAATAATAATATTAATAATAATAATAATAATAATAATAATAATAATAATAATTAATAATTAAATAATTAATAATAATAATAATAATAATTAATAATTAAATAATTAATAATAATAATAATAATAAATTAATAAATATATTTTTTGAAACATGTATAGTAGTCGCAATAAAATAATTTCACAACAAAATACTTTTTTGAATCTTACAGTGTATTGAAAATTTTGAAACATGTATAGTAGTTGCAATAAATAATTTCACAACAAAATACTTTTTTGAATCTTACAATGCGAACACCATATTGAGTGCCTATATGTGGAACAAGATGTTTGTAGTTTATAATTTTGGGTTTCAACTATAGGAGGTTATTTAATTATGTAATAGGCATTCATTTGCAACAATCTCAAAACCTGGATAATCTACCCAAGATAACTTAAATCAATCCAAGAGACAATAACATCTCATTTCAGGTATATTATTCACCTATATTATCCTTCTGATGCATAGATTCATAGCTGCATGTATAATTGGTAATTACCAACCGATTTTCCTAATGATTTTCTGTAGATGACTATATTGAGTTTCACGTGTTTGGAAATATAGTGCAATGATGTGCAGGGTGTGGAGAGAAAGTTGCAAGAAATTAACATCAAATATGTGAAATGAAATGTGGAGGAAAGAGGGATATATGTGGATCAGCTCTTCATCCATTACCCTGATTTCTATATGATTGATATGTGCAACTGTGAGAATCCTGCAGTGGAGCCGATCGTGAGGTTTGCATTGGCCTGCAGTCTAAGATTTCCTTCTAATTTATGAACTCCACTCATAGGCGTTCAAAAGAAAGAGATATGTAAGAAAATTCAATGAACAGTGATATAGAAAATCGTTATTGTGAGTTCAAGCCAGAGATAAAAATAGTTTGTTGTGTAAATTATCAACCTTAATGTCAACCGTTCTTTTCATTTTCTTTTTCAAATTTCTATTTAGAATTGGTTGGAAATAAGTTTAGAATAAATACTAATAATCATCTCCTAGCGTTGTTTGTTCTCTTGTGATATGAGGCTTTCACCCAATGAAAATATTGCAGACGATGTATATCTACTTTGTTTTCCTATATTCCTGTAAAAGTATTCCGTTAACATGGATTGTATTGTTCTTTTTTATTCTTGTTCTCCTTGTTGATATTTTATCAAAGGATTATTTCTTGACATTCCAAGAAAACTGTAGACAGGAACGATTAAACATAACTTAATTTTCAATTTCATAAATATATTGGAAAGTAAAAAAAAATTGACCTCACTCCTATTTTATTTTTAAAACAGAAGACAAGAATAACTAAACTAACTCGACTTTGAATTTTAAAAATAACATGGAAAGTCCAAATTTGACCTTATCCCCATCTAGATAAGTAAAATGACAAGCAACAAATAATCTTGGTAAGAACCAAGATTATATGTTTCCCATCACTTTACGATGGGGATAAGGTCAAATTTTGACTTTCCATGCTATTTTTAAAATCCAAAGTCAAGTTAGTTCAGTCGTTCATGTCTGTTGTTTTAGGAAATATTTTAAATAAAATAGGAGTGAGGTCAATTTTTTTTTACTTTCCAAGATATTTATGAAATTGAAAATCAAGTTATGTTCAATTGTTCCTGTTTGCAGTTTTCTTTGAATGTCATGAAATAATCCTTTGATACAAATATCGACCATGAAAAAAAAAAAAAGCAACAATACATGCCATGTTAACATAATACTATTACGTGAAGATAGGAAAACAGTTCAGATAAACGTCATTTGCAATCTTTTCATTGGGTCGAAGGCTCACATCACAAGAGAAATAAAAACGCCAGGAGATTATTATTAGTATTTATTCTAAAATTATCTGGAACCAATTTTGAATAGAAATTTTAAAAAGAAAATTAAAAGAACAATTGGCTTTAAGGTTGATAATTTACATAGCAAATTTTTTTCTCTCTGTCTTTCACTCACAATAATCATTTGCTTTGTCATTGTTGACTGAATTTTCTTACATATCTCTTTCTTTCGAATGTCTATGAGTGGAGCCCACTAAGTAGAAAGAAAACTTAGACTGTAGGCCGATGTAGACCCCACAATTAGCTCCACTATAAGATTCTCACAGTTGCATATCTCAATCATATAGCAATCAGGATCATATATGAAGAGCTAATCCACATAAATCCTTGTTTCCTCCACAATTCATTTCACATATTTGATATTAATTTCTTGCAACTTTCTCCCCACACCCTGCACATCATTGCACTACAATTCCAAACACATGCGAAACTCAATATAGTCATATACAGAAAATAAATAGGAAAATCAGCTAGTAATTACCAATTACATATGCAGCTATGAATCTCTGAATCATAAGGATAATATAGGTGAATAATATACCTGAAATGATATGTGATTGTCTCTTGGATTGATTTTAGTTTTCTTGGGTACATTGTCCAGGTTTTGAGATTGCAACAAATGAATGCCTATTTTGTACTTAAATAACCTATGATAGTCGAAACCTAAAATTATAAATGATCTAAACATGGGTTGGATAACTTGTTATGTTTTTCAAGAACCTCCCACTCAGTTAAACAAATAAAAGATCTAGCTTGTACTTAACTTTTGTGGAAATGTTTACTTGAAACATGTGTATGTTTTTTAATTGTTTAAGTGCTTTAAGTCCATTTGTTTTTGCTGAAATTAAACATGTGTAACAGCCATATAATGCAACAAATAAAAATCAACACATAACAGCAAATTTAATGTAGGAGTTCACCTGAATATCATGGGCTACGTCTCTTTGAGCTTTTGTCATCTTGACTTGGCTCTTTGGGATTATGGCTAAATTTATTTTACAAGTTCCACACTTAACTCCAATGGCTACTGAACTGAACCAATGGGCTTAAAATACCAGTTATATCCCTCTCATGGCTGTCATCACTCTGTAAACAGATCTAGGCTCCCTTAGACTTGATTCCTTCTATCGGTGCTCTTGAGCTACACTGAGCTTCTCTATGGCACTAACTCCTTCAGAATTCTTTTTTTTGTCCTTGAAACCTCACATACTGTCTCCAACACATATCAGACCTTCAAAATGAGCACTGCATCCCCAAATTAGGCCTCCCTCCATGATTGGCCGAGGGCTTCCCAAAACTTCCCTGTGGCTCATCGACATTCAGAAGTCTTCAAATGTATATTAAAATCTCTTCGATGGATTCATAATTCCAAAAATTGTCAGAATAGACTATTGGTTCACTGAAATTCGCCTCCGGCTGCTCCGGTTTGGCCTCCAACACTTGGTGGCACCCCTTGGCTCTCAGGTCAAAGAAAACTTCTCTGTGGGTTCTCGGCCTCTAGAAGTCCTCAAAATATTCTGAAAAATCCTCCATTGGATTCGGAAGTATTAAGACATTCAAAAATGACTATTGGTTTGCTGCATAAGGTCTCTAGCTGCCCCGGTTAGGCTCTGAACTGCTACTGGCACTTGTTGGCCCTAGTGGCCCCTGGAACTTCTATGAAGTATCTCGGCCTTCAAAATTCCTCTGCAGACTCTTCAAACCACACCATTAGTTCTAGAACATATGAAACATCCAAAATCGACTATTGGATTCCCGAGAAAGGCCTCTAGCTGCCCTGGCGAGGCCTCATTCTGTTGCTGTCCCCTAGAACTTCATTGAAGCTACATCTCGCAAAGAAGTCCTCTGATGGCTCTGCAACCCTCACCAATGAGTCTGGTAATGTTTGATATAGTCAAAATTGACTATTCACACTCTCAGAATGGTCGAATCTAGCTCAAGATAGAGCTAAAACAAGATTTGTCCGGTGACACCCAAAAATCCTCCACCAAAAATGGAGGGACTAGACTTAACTCTAGTTATATTTAAAAATTATGCCTAAATTGGTGCACCCACCATAACTTCCTCCAATATAAACTAGATTATATTAGAGTTAAACGTGGATTATCTGAGCAGATAAGTATAGTTTAATGCTAAGTGCATTTTAGGCGTTAATGACCATGATTTGTGGACTAACCACATTTTAGCAATAATTAAACATCATTAAAAGAAATTCTGCCATTTATTTTAATGCCTGGTCACTGGCGTTTGGTCACATGAGGGAGGGGCTGGCCCCTCCAGGCCCCCATATGCGCCCAACACAAAATTTAGGTTTAAACCGCGCCACCAATTGTTAAGAACCACTTGCGTAGCCGAACAGTAAGACTTGGGCGCTGCAGGTGAGAGGTCTCGCGTTCAATTCTGGTGTAGTCCAAAAATTTTAGATCACTGTATATGGGGCACATGGCAACCTCCAGACCTTCCATGTGGTATCCTATGATTGGCCCGAACCAAAACATCGTACAGCCAACAATGAATAAAAACCTGCCACTTGTCAAAATTCGACTGGTCCAAACGAAATATTCTGGGGAATATTCTGAGGAATATTTCGTGGAATATTTTTTTAATTTTCCCAAATTCCAGTCAAACTTGGTCAAAGTCCAAAAATTGTCGTTTACTGGACTTTTCAAACTGCAATAACTTCTTCATTCGATGTCGTTTTTTCGAACCGTTCACGGTGTCGGAATCAAGAAGACGAGATCTATCTGGTTGCTTAGGATCGGCACACTTCCGAACACTTTGAAATTTGAGCTATCACTTAGGTCCATGATCCAGTTCTGATCACACCTCCCCATTAGGAATCTTTTGGACCCCAAAAGACTGATATGTTGATTTGTACAGTAGATGAGCGTACAACACCCTATTTTTTTCAGCCTCCATACACTTGCCTTGCATGCCTTAGTGCCTTTGAACCACAACCTGAATGTAGTCAACACTTCCCTTCTTGGATGCGCTTATCCTCTTGTCAAGAACTGTCTTCCTTGCACTCACTTAGAAATTTCTGGTGAGAAATATACAGAAGGTAGCTGAACATCACTTCCTTGATCATCGATCCAAGGTGGCTCAAACAAACGTGATATTACAACAGAAAACATACATACATAACCGAAATTTTCAAATGTACAAATGAGTGTATGTCTTACTATGTCAAGAAGTCAAACCACTTTTTACCAAGCCACTTCCACGGCGAATTTTGCTGCTGAAAATCTTCTTCATGTGAAACATATGTTCTCACATCAATGATGGAATACTTGGTTCCAATTTTTCCAGTCTTGCTATCCTCTTGCTTCAAATGCTTAGGATGCTTAGTTGGATGCAATGTCCAACAATGGGCAACAACATGTCCCCTCTTCTGGCGACATGTGCAATTCTTTTGCACCTTATTTACAAGTTTCCTTTGCCTCAATTACTTCCTATATGCCTTCATCCTCTTCCAGCATCTCGAAACATCATAGTTAAACATACCACAATATGCACAGCAACTCTTTCTTCCATTCAAGCATGCAGATTTTACATGCTTATCAGAAACATAATCAACTTGACTATGGGATGAATTATACCTCAAATTTTTCTTTGCATGTCCATATTTTTTACCTTCATGATGAGATGAACTAGTAGAAGTTCTGGCTTCTTTTTGCAGACTAACATCAGTTTTTTATGTCTTGATAGTTGTTCGAACTCGCATGCTCGACATAAGCTGCATGTATACAATCTTCTTGCTGCAACATAGGCTTCAAACAATGGAAATAAAATTGAAAACAAACTTGACATGTTTGTGATTTATAACTTGGAACAAAAGTTCTTTTTGAAGTTGCCTCACATGCCTTCATGGCTTTGGAGTCTTCGCCATAAGATTGAACATAACCAAGACCAAATTTCTTAGGTCGTTCCTAAATCAAAATAGGATCAATCATGCCTTGTGCATGCTTTCCTAAAACCTTTCCTTCATAGCCCATTTTAAACATTAAATTGGACCATATATCTCAAGTGTGCTTTTCCAATGAACCAACACATCTATCTGAAGAGGAAATTGAAGACAAATTTGAGTGAATTACCTTTGCTTCACGCATGTTCTTGGTCAAAGCCTCTTGGGCTTGATGGAGCTTCATCTCCATCTCATGCATTCTTTGAATAATTTCTTCCTTCTCTTGCTTCATAGCAACAACCAATTGCTCATGAAGTCTTGTGCTTGCTCTTCTATCTTCAATAGAATTTCCACCATGTCCTTCAGGATGTAGAAGTATCGCTTCATCTCTTAATTGAAGAATATTATGAAGGAGGATGATTTTGAAACCTCACTTGAAGAAGTTTTCATCATGAAAATGAACAAAATAAATTCAACAAAATTCACAAATCTTTCAAAAACTATTGACAAAGCTTTTGAATAAAATGGTTGTACAGTCAAACTCTTCTTCAAGCAGCCTTGTGCAAACCTCTTGTGCTACAAGGGTTGCCTTGATGTCCTTTGGTTAAGGAAAATGCCTTCTTCCTTCTTATCCTTTGCTGGACTTAGCTAACAATAGCTCTCCCTTCACCTCTAGCAAACTCAAGCAACAGCCAGTTTGCAAAACAGTCAAATCCTTTGCACTGTTTAAACACCCTTCAAGTCAAAAAAACAAGCTATTTCTCTATCAATCAAGCAACCAAGTGCTCTGATACCAACCTAATCTGAAAATGGGTTGGATAACTTGTTATGATTTTCAAGATCCCCCCACTCAATTAAAAAAATAAAAGTTCTAGCTTGTACTTGACTTTTGCAGAAATTTTTACTTGAAACAGGTGTATGTTTTTTAATTGTTTAAGTGCTTTAAGTCCATTTGTTTTTTCTGAAATTAAACATGTGTAATAGCCATATAATTTATCAAATAAACATCAACACATAACAAAAAATTTAATCTAGGATTTCACCCAAATATCGTGGGCTACGTCTCCTTGAGCTTTTGTCATCTTGACTTCGCTCTTTGGGATTATGGCTAAATTTATTTTACAAGTTCTACACTTAACTCCAATGGTTACTGAACTAAACCAATGGGCCCATCTATATCCCTGTCATGGTTGTCATCACTTTGCAAACAGATCTATGCTCCCTTAGAATTGATTCCTTCTTACGGTGGTCTTGAGCTACACTGAGATTCTCTATGGCACTAACTCCTTCATAATTCCTTTTTTATCCCTGAAACTTCATCTTCTATCTCTATCACATATTAGACCTCCAAAATGGATTGATCATTTGCTCAAAATGAGCACTGCATCCCCAAAATAGGCCTCCCTCCACGGTTGGCCCAAGGTTGCCCAAAACTTCCCTGTGGCTCTTCGACCTTCAAAATTCTTCAAATAGCTCTAAAAATCCTTTCAATAGATTCATAATTCCAAAAATATTCAGAATACACAATTGGTTCACTGAAATTGGCCTTTGGCTACTCTAGTTTCGCCTCCAATAGTTGGTGGCACCCCTTGGCCTTAGGGTCAAAGAAAACTTCTCTGTGGGTTATAGACCTCTAAAAGTCTCAAAAGCTTTTTCAAACTCGTCCATTGGATTCTAAAGTATCAAAACAGTCAGAAATGACTATTGGTTTGCTACATAAGGTCTCTAGCTGCCCTGGCTAGGCCCTGAACTGTTTTTGGCACTTGTTGGCCCTGGTGGCCCCTGGAAATTCTCTGAATTATCTCGGCCTTTAAAATTCCTCTACACACTCTTCAATCCACACCATTAGTTCCAGAACATCTGAAACATCCAAAATTGACTATTGTATTCCTAAGAAAGGCCTCTAGCTGCCTTGGCTATGCCTCATTCTGTTGTTGGCCCCTAGTGGCCCCTAGAACTTAACTGAATCAAAATATCACCCAGAAGTCCTTTGATTGCTCTGAAACACTGACCAATGAGTTAGGAATGTTTGAGATAGTCGAAATTGACTATTCACATTCTCAGAATGGTCGAATCTAGCTCAAGATAGAGACAAAACAAGATTTGTCCCATTATTATCACTCCAACAATTCCTAGGGTCGTTAATATTTTTGTTTTAAAGAATATTAGAGGTAACCACAAACCTAATTTTAAGCTTATTATCTAGCCTTCTTAATTCTTAGATAGGGCTCTCTCTATATGATTTAACTTTGTTTTTTTTAGTTGATTTTAGGCTAGTTATGTAAGATTGATTGAGTTTTGATTTTGGTTTGGTTTGGTGGTGGAATCACTAATTCAGATAGATAGATGTAGGTTTTTTTTCCATTGGGCTAATGGATTCAATGTATCAAGCAACATAGCAGAATCAAGTTCTAAAGGGAAGTGTTCATAGGTCAAGGTAGCTAAGTGAATTCAGAACTTTAGGTTGGATGATGAAATGGTTTCAATCGGGATTGGAGAGATATTAAGGATTCTCAGATCTAGATAATGAGGGAAATGAGAGAGGTTAGTCGAAACTAGGGAGAAATTAAGAATTCCCTAATTTGGATATTAGAAGAAAACATAAAAATGACTAGCAGTTAAAGACAAAGTGTTTTTAAACAAGTTTTGAAATAATATTCATGTCCACTCTATGGAATCTTTCCTAATTAATGAAGTCCAAAATATTACTGATTGAGGATTACCTTCGACATCCAGTTTTTGAAGGTTGATGGAAAATATTTCAGATTGGAAGTATAAGAACATGTGGAACATAAAAAATTAATACTTTAACACTCCCTCATGTGGTAATTTAACCAGTTGTTCATGGATTGTATCAGAAAGGTACTGGGAAAAATTGAATATAGAAGCAAGAGGCTGATCAAGGGAGAAAATAGAAAGAAAACCTAGGACTGGAGCATCAACATGCTCATCAATTAAATAACCCAGAATACATGATATCATGGTGATAATATGCCTGGTTCTCTCA